>OX459035.1:39334019-39934019 GCA_949775005.1 Orthosia gothica
TCCGCGGTCCGTCTGTCTGTCTGTCTGTCTGTCTGTCTGTCTGTCTGTCTGTCTGTCTGTCTGTCTGTCACCAGGCTGTATCTCATGAACCGTGATAGCTAGACAGTTGAAATTTTCACAGAAGATGTATTTCTGTTGCCGCTATAACAACAAATACTAAAAACAGAATAAAATAAATATTTGAGTGTGGCTCTCATACAACAAACGTGATTTTTTTGGCGTTTTTTATGATAATGGTACGGAACCCTTCGTGCGCGAGTCAGACTCGCACTTGGCCGGTTTTTTCAATTTACGAAATAAAATTCGTCTTGAGTACTTGTATCACGCACACAGTGTCTTGCGATCATGTCATCGGTAAGTTTCTCAATTTTTTTTTATATTATTTATAAACTAGCGATTTATGTAGTGTGAATAGTGTAATCTGCTGACAATTCGTGTATGCATCACTATTTTTAACCGACTTTACAAAAAGGAGGAGGTTCTCAATTCGGATGTTTGTGTTAAATAACGAAGAGAAAAAAAAAAAAAACTTTAATAGAAACACCGACTGCCGAAATTAAAGTTATTTTGCACTTTTTGGTGAAGTCGGTTGTATTTTTTTTGTAAAAAAAAGTTTTCAAAGTTTTCTTTTTAGTTTAAATTTCATAGGTGTCTATTTTTGTTCCAGATTACGGAATCAGAGGTTATGTTTAGCCAGTACGCTCAAAATCCTTATGAAGGATTCTCCGAAATGCTTCATGACGAACCCGGGCCCAGCAAACAAGTGACGAAAGAAAAAAAATCAAAACAACGAAGCAGGGAAAAGTCGAAGAAGCACAATCCAACTAAATCCTTTGTGATGAGCCGATTACAGCGACGAGGCATCAAATTAATTAAAATATCGGTCCTAGATCTATGCAATAACAATCCGCAAACCAGTGAAAGTGACAGTGACAGTGAAAACGTTATTATAAGTGCTCAATATATCGTTAAAGACGCTATCGACAATGTTATGGACGAAACTGAATCTTTAGTTAAAAAAATATCTAAATCTTTGATAGATAGTGATTTTTAGTACTTGTTTGTCTAAGAAGTTGAGTACTTATTTGTGTTGTTTTGTTTAATTTTAAAGAAGATTGTTTTATTTGTAGAAGTTTAGGTGTTTGAAATAAAAGCAGTTTTACAATACATATAGTTTTTTATTTATGAAACCAATAAACTTTAACCAGGTACACATTTATAACTCTAAATACTTTCTAATACATAACACATTTTTAAGAGCACAATGTTTTAAATGTTTTACACAATTTAAATTAGTTCTTCCTTCACAGTATTTTTTATGTAAAATTAAGAAATTAGGACATCCTTCAGTACCAAGGTCTGATACTTTACAATTCTCACAAAGTTCCTTTATCCACTTTACTTTCTCCAAACCATTAACAACGATTTCCTTATTTTCTAGATAGGGAACAATTATACGACGAAATTCTTTATAGTCGATATACCCTTCATTCCAATAAATACCTCTGTTTCTTTCCAGCCACTTAACTTGCCTCTTTTCTTCACTTGTTAAGTATTTAAACAAGTATGGTGGTTTTATCAAAAATGTTTGCGTATAATCACGGGTAGCAAAAGCCAACTCTTTTATTATAAAATTATTGTACAGGTCTTTAAACCCTTGAACATCTAATATAACAATATTAGGATTCATGATATTTTCCTGACTGTATTACTTAAAGGTTTATATTCAATAATACAATCGTTCAATATAAGACAATACGCAGAAGTTTGATCTGGTATTTCCGTATCACTCTCAATTTCCAGTCTTACGTCTACAACGGGCCCAGTCTTTAAATTGTCAGCTTGCCTAGAGCAATCGATAACAAATAGTGGCGCTAAATCTTTAAATTGTTTTTCGCTTAGTAAGGGCTGCGGTCGACGCCCGTAATAAGACTGCTGAAATCTAACGTATTGCTCATATAATAAAGCGATTCTGTTATTCGCGAAACTCACATTTAGGTTTTCATACGGGAAATAAGTAGAGTTGAGGTACACTTTTACATCACGAACATGACAATGATCGAACTGAGACATATCAGAACTGGCATTGTTTTTTCTATTTGTCTGTAGTCCCATAATAATGTATCTTGGTTTCTCTATTTGCGAGGATGTTTTGATTGACCAGGTATGTTTTGTAGTTTTAGGTAAAGCCGGATATTCGTACAGATCCCAATTTCTGAATACCATCTGCAGTGGTCGATCTTTTTCTAATAGTTTCAATAAACTTATTTTCTCTTTGTCAGACACTTTAACGTGCGGTACGCGCCAAATGATTTTATTTATCTGAACGTCTTCCGCAATTTCACCGGTGTTTAGTTTTACAGCATTCAGGTTAGTGTTACTTCGTAGCAATATCAATTCATGCTTACAATTTATCACGACTTTCTTGAAATCCTCTGCGAAACCAATGATATTACAGAGGGGTATAGAAGCAGAAAAATTACCTCCGTGAATGTTTTTTGTGCCATCGATATTCCAGCCCCATGAATTCGATGTCTTTGATTCGTTCTCATTCATTGATATTAAAGATTTCATGGTGGTAGTAACGCCAGCATTTTTTATTTTATCAATCTCTACTCCATTCAACTCATACCTTATATCTTGGAACAAGTAAAGGAGAGCATTATTCGTAAAATGAACGCTAGAAGCCTTGTCTTTTGAGTCCTTTTTGCTAACAATTACAGTTCCTTCCAAATAAAGAGTGCTAGCTGATGGTAGTACATATAGGTCCTGTTGGTTGATGGGTATGCGAATTTCATCATTTCTATTAAAACTTGTAACGTAGGGCTTGTAGGAATGAAATTCGATTCCTTCAACTGTATTGTCGTAAGTCGGAGCGGATAAAACGTCTAAAATATTCATTTTAACAAACCGATAGCTTTCAGGAATGCCTTATTATTATTGGTTAATTTTATTTTTTTATTAGAGCGCGCTCTTATTTTCTTGGTTGCTAAATTAGCACTGATATTTTTGACCTGGGGCTGCTCATATTTATTATAGTCAATCATTTTTTCGTCTGAGATGTAAATATAGTTGTACTTCTTCACCACGTAAATTTATTAGACGATTGTTAATATCTAACAGTCTGATATGTATACAGCTTATGTTGTTTTGATTGATTGGAAAGTATATTGCGTTCTTCGGGATTTCTATGATCCTATATCCAGGCGGCACATTGAGTGCAAATTCGTGGATAATGTGACTCGGATCTCCGTTTATGTAGGATCCGCTTATAATATCACATTCAATCCTGATCACGGTCGTAGGTAAAATGTTGACGGGAAACTGTGATACATGCCATTTATTACCTTTTAATATCTGCTTATCAAACCCTAGCAGACGTCTAAAGGTGTTTTCTTTTTCAAAATTGATGTCTTTCGTACAGTGTATAGTAGTTTTTAAAGTATTGTTATTGCAACCTAGTTTTATTGATGCTCCTTTTATCTCCGATTTTAAATAATCACTGATATCTTGCAATTCATAGGTTCCATCCGGTATTTCAATGATTTCGGAACCATAGTAAAACTTGTTATTCGTTTCATCAATGTTTGGAATAGAATTAAATGTTGAGAAATGCAATAATGCACACTCATACTGTCCATTTAGTTGTAACGTATTAGGATAGTACGTGGATAAGGTAGACGAGTTTCCGGTTATCGATAAAGTGAGTGACATTTTGCAAATGATTGAAATGAAAGACACACATTAATTTTATACATCTTTATTCCAAAATTGCCACAGATATTCTAAACATAGGTGACCACAATTTACTGTGTTAAACTTTTGATATCTTGTGTAGTTGTAATAAACAGTACAATTCTTAAAATATCGCATTAATTCCATTGGAGGTTTCAAGTCTCCATAACTATCAAAGTATTCACAATAGTCGGCTACTTTAACATAAGCTACCCAATGCGTTCCTTCATTTTTAGATTCGTCCAAGTTAACAATACCACATTCAATCTGTTTTGGCTTTCTTGGCAATAGATCCTTCATGTACACTCCTCGAAAGTGTGGGATGTCTCGTGCATGTTCTTGGATGTCGATATTAGTCAGTGGGCGATTAGGTAGCTTCTTCATCAGTTTTTTGGATGTTCAATAAATAACCCTTTACCATTTTTATGCGGTTTAATGTATAAACCCTTACCCAACGCTAAAGCCTCCATAGTCTTATTATGACGTTCTGTTTCTCGCAAATTTTGTTGAGCTGATTTGTAATCATTAACGGTTTTTGCAATACCCGCTGCACCACCAGCCAAAGTGCCTAAAGCTGATAAGCCAGCAAAAATTGGAATTAAAGGCAAAATACCTCCAGTCTTTGGTATTGGTATGATTCGAGGTACCCGAATTTTCTGAATTTTTGGAAATATCTTTTTTGCTGCTAAGTAAGCAGCATTAATTAAAGCTTTACTATCTTTATGTTTAATTTTCTTAATTTTTGATTTTATCTTTGATACAAAATTTTGAAACGTTTTAATTCCGGCACCAGACTTTAATTTGGCTTTCATAACTTTGCTCACTAGCCATGAGCTAAATTTTTCACCTTTAGCAGCATCTTTTGATTTAAGTCTTTGTTTTGCCATATTCATTAATTGTAAATCAGCTTTGTGACGATGTGATAAGTCTGTGTGGTTAGCGTATGCAATGTCGTGGTGCATACAAGCTTCATCCAACTTATTAATACCTCGGTCACCACGTAATAAACGTTTCTGGAGTTTTGTTCCTGGTCCGCAATAATTATATCCAGGCAAATGAAGCTCGAATGGTAGATTTTCTATTATACTATTAACTAGTCCACCACCTTGCATTGTACAAAGCGCAATGGAAAAATATTTTAAAAAAAAATGACTATATACTTATTAACTCAATCCACTAATGCAGCTTTGTCAATCCAACTATTTTCGTTATTACTAAGACCCAACCATTTCACGTAAATTTTAGTTCCTTTCTTTTTTAAAACTTTCTCTATCAAATAAACACCAGGATAGTTTGATTTTTGAAGTTCTTGTTCATAAAAGGTTCCTAATATAGTTTGTTTTCGTTGATCTTGTACATGGTATGTCACTGGTATTGTATTATTAATCTTCTTTACAGTAAAAATTTCTGTTGACCAATTTGGAGTATAACCTTTCTCAAAATTGTGTTTGTATTTACTGATACGAACATTATCGCCAATTTGAAACTTAGGTTTATATGGAATAGATACAGGTTTATGTACTTTTAAAATACTTTCTTTTATTACTTGCTCATTAGATTTGTTTACATCGATTGGTTTTAATTTAATAGTTCGATGTTTTGTGTTGTTATACGATTCCAGTGTAACTTCTAATGGTTTACCTAGCCACTTATAGTTTCCATTAAGGCTAAAATATTTGTACAATTTATTTTTTATGGTTTTTATTAGTCGTTCAACAATTGATGCTTTTTTGGTAGAAAACGATGAGTAATGGTTAATTTTGTATGTTTTCATAAGCGCTTGAAATGTGTTATTATAAAACTCTGTTCCCATATCCGTTTGTAAATTATCAGGTTTTCGATTACTGTCAAGTAATATTCGTTCAAATGCATGAGTGACATCAAGTTTATTTTTTGATTTTAACGGCTGCGTCCAAGCATATTTTGAGAAGCAATCGATCACTATTAAAATGTAATTGTAGCCTTTGTTATATTTCCTTAGATTTTGCATATCCATCAGATCAGCTTGCCACAAGTCATCGATTCCCTTTAGAATGACATGACGTCTAAGGAAATTTCTTCGTGCTGCACTGTGTATTTCATTAACAATTTGCTGTTTTGCCATTACTGATTTTTTGAATTAATTTATCAACCTCTTCTTTAGTATAAAACTTATCTTGCAAATGACTTACAATTGCAGGCATCTCGGCTTTTAAAGAAACCTGAAATGTTTCCCGTGCGTCTATAATACTTTGTGAACGCAATGTCCCTATAAGTGTATTAAATTCTTTTATCATATTAGCAGTCATTCGATCTACATAATCCTTGTTCACTGCATCGTCAGCTTCTACTGGATTTTTGATTCCTCTCAGTCTTGATGTTTTTAAATCAAAATCTCCGTTTTTTGATTTTAATAATGTATTTTCATTAATCTCAAATAACTCTGATAATCGCATTCTTTTATGAATATGATGTCCGAATTTATCTACGTTCATGTTTAAGGTGTATTGTGTTGTGAGGTTTATAATAAAATGAACACACCTTTTAGAAAACGTAGATGTATTATTTATTTATAATTTTACTTTCACGTAATTCTTCAATGATAGATATAATTTCATTATCTAATCCTGTGTTACCAGCATCTCGAGATGCGATTAATAATTTTAACCTATCCACCAGTTCATTTGGATCATTCCAATATACAAAATCAACCTTTTTCTTCCACATTTTGGTTAAGGGTAGTCCTTTTCCCTTCGATTGAGGAGTCTGAACAGTGTTTTGTATTTTGAAAATAGGCTTGATAACTTGCATATACTTTTGACCTTTATTGCTTTTTATTGGTTTATCCGGCTCATAGTCTCGTCGATGTGCGTTTGTATCAAGTAGCATTGACTTATAATGCTGCATATCACTTTCTGTAACCATGTTTAAATCTACGTTCTTTTTCAGTAACAACTGTTTCAAACCAGACGTATTTCTATAATTGTGTCCAGCTACTGTGATAAATTCATCGCCGATCGTTATACGAGCAGAACCTAACATCAATCTCCCATTTTCTACTCTGACACCGAATGGAACATCTGAAAGAGCTTCTGAGGATACTGACCAGGATGACGTGTCACGAGCGGGGTTGTTTTCAACTAATGATTTATATGAAGAGTCACTTTCGATATCAGATTCATATTCATTTGAATTTTCTTTTCTAACATTGACTTCTTCGTTCTGCAAAGCTTTATCAATAAACGGAAGTTCTTCTTTTTTTGTAGGACACAGGTAAGAAGTCTGCTTACTGGCATTAGCAATCTGGTTGAGTGGTTCTGTTACAGGCTTGAAAACTGATTCCAGTGTTTGCTGATTGTTATTCTCGACATCTCTCATTTTTCTTACTTTTTTCTTAACAGCTTCAGCTGCAACTACTATTTGTCTTTTTAAAGATTTTTCCATTGCGAAAAAAAAATGAGCTGATAGTGATTGATGAAACGATGTCTGAAGAATAATAATAATATCACGAAGGTAACGGACTTAAATAACCCTATTCTTAATCAAAGACTACAAAGGTGTCAAATTTGTTTCTGTAACATCCTTTATTTTTTAAACAATCTTTATTAATTACTACATAACTGAAGGGCTCGTTCCATATTTTTGAACACATTTCACGAAATTCATTCCATGTCATATCAGTGTTGACATGTTCTTCATAAATATGACGCAAATTAATGTCATCTTGTTTGAAAAGTATGATTAAGTTCGCGTTGTCTCTTACTAACTGCTTAGGGATTTTACTATAAGTTTGATTTAGATAAAAACAATCGATGAACTTGTGTCTTCCCATTGCAAAATAATCACGCATGCTATCTTGATTTTCGCAAGCCACATCATCAAATATTATCACAGAGTTAGGTTTTGCGTCTTGAACTCTTATCACTTCCTCATTTCCATTATATTTCTGGAGTAAAGTACCTGGCACTCGTTGTAAAACTTTTTCTAAAAACATGTATTTGGGTTGATACAGAGTTTTCGAATAAACATAAACATTTTTAAATCTTAATCCATTTTCGTGTATGAGAAGACCAATCAATAAATTGGTTTTTCCACAGTTAGACGGTCCGCATATGATACATCGAACTGAGTCAGGTAACAATTCTCCGTGACGAAAACTAGTCTTACTAACATCCTCGCAGATTGTTGTAACATGCAGTGATTGTGGCTGCTTTACAAACTTCATGATTATACTTGGAAACAATCTGATTGGTAATGAGTAAAATGTATCTGATACATTAATATTTATAAATTGAAATAGTAGTGCAACCTTTTTCGCGATAGAGTGATCGTTTGAGAAGCGATCGTACAACATTATTCAGCGTTACTTTATGTAGTAATGCGTACTCGCCTAGCTACTGGTAGCCAGTGGTATTTCTTACAAGATCTTCAGGTGAGTACACTAATATACTACACAGTCGAGTCGATCGTTTATTATTGGGTATTCTATGCCACTGTCGCGTAGCGAGGCGCACTGGCCGAGCTACTTGCCGACAGTGGCATAGAATGCCCAATAATACACTACTAACAATGATATAAAATAGTTGTCAAACGCGAGCGAAACATAAAAATATGAGATGTACTAAGTAGGGGGCGAAGTGTCAGATTGTATCGTGCCCCGATATCCTTTCAGATTAAAGGAAAAGTGGTTGATGAGAACTGTTTGGGATGTGGCCATGGAATCCGCGGGAAATAATTTTATGTAAAATAATAATAATATCAAATCTACACAAAGAGCAGTGGTGTCCTAGTGGTTACTGTCCCGATTTACGTGGGTAGTACTTAGTCCAGGTGCCTTTAGAAGTTTTCCACAGGAACACAAAAAAAAGGTCTTGGGTTCGAACCCAGACAGGCACTTTACTTTGTGTAAATTATTTCATTTCCAATGCTCTAAAAGTGGCGAAGGAAACATTGTGAGGAAACATTATGACTAACACTAAAAAATCGAAGACATGTGTCATCCACCAACACGCTCACAGACATGAGGCCTGAGTCCCAGCAGTGGGAACATAAACTGATGATGTGTGATGTACTAATATTATAAATTCGAAAGTTTAGATGGATGTATATTTATGACTCAGTTACTCCAGAACGGCTAAACAGATCTGGAAGTAAATTTGGGCCAGCGTTAGATTATAGTCTGGAATAGCACTTTACAACCGATTTAGATTAAATTTGGCATGCAGATTGTTTAAAAGTATGGTAAGGAATTTGAATATTTTTTTTCCTGGAAATTATCTTTCAAGAGGTGGAAAGGAGGTTGAAAGTTTTGCACAGTGAACCAATAATATATCAAGTAAGGAGACACACACGGCACAATTAGTAGTATTGAACAACAAAAATCTATTTGAAGTAGTTATCCTACGCAGATGAAATCGCGAGCAAAAGCTATTACCTATTAAATATTAATTATAATCATATCTGTACAATCTGTTTTGGAACGTACGAGTCAAGGTTACATAACAAACACACGCGACAAGACAAGTTTAAGGTTACACTAGTCGATCATTCTTCCATACAAACGTAGTCTGGCGATTGCTCCACTGTTTGACAATGTAAGCTCAAAATAAAAATATATCATTTTGTCTCATCATTATCTAGCCCTGTATGGAAACAAAAAAGTAAGAAAATACAATGTTTGAAAGTTATGAGCGTCGAAAGTGCCATAATTCAACAACACTAATTTGAACGCATCTTTGGGCGGAAATAAATACCATAAAAAGAAGGCAAATTGCAAAACGGCCTCCATACAGGGATAGATTAGTAATGCAACATTGCAAATAATTTAATTTTGAAAATATACACTTAGTCGTTTTTTCATGATATCCCTATTGACTCCCAAAGGTCTGTTTATAAAATTGCCCGCGCTCGTTTTCGTCCTAAATCATCATCCATTTCGATGTAAATTTGCAAATGTGCTAATTCGTACGCAAACTAGCTTCTTACTGCTCATCGCAGTATCTATCTCTGTCGCACGTGTTGTCAAAATAGTTTGTGCCATCGACTAGGGGAACCTTAAGACCCAGATATGCGACTGTAACTGATTGTAAAATGAAAATCACGTCTAATTTTATGAAAAAAAAATAACTATGTATCCTAAGTAGTGGCCCATTACCTTAACAACACAAAAAAAAACGGTAAAGTGCGAGTCGGACCCACGCACCGCGGGTTCCGCACAAACAGCTACATTCGTCGACATAATTAGGTAACTAGGTCAACGGGAACTCAAATCGCGGCTCGGCGGACAGAGCTCCGGCAGGATCTCATGGTGACATGGAGTGGGCGATTGTCGCAACCCAGCGCTGGGCACGCCACAATTGCGGCGGTAAGACCCCTCTTTGAGGAGTGGCTAGAGAGGCGTCACGGCGTCCTCACCTTCCACCTGACGCAGGTCCTCACCGGACACGGCTGTTTTGAGAGGTTCCTGTTCAGGATTAGGCGGGAGGAAACGCCCGGGTGTCACCATTGTGTGGACCGCCCAGAGGACACGGTGGAGCATACGGTGGAGATCTGCCCCGCTTGGGCGGAGCACCGCCGTGTCCTCGTGGAGGCGATTGGCGGTGGCGACCTCTCGCGTCCGGCCCTGGTCCAGGCCATGGTTCGGAGTGAGAGGGCATGGGAAGCTGTCTCCTCCTTCTGCGAAGCAGTAATGCTCGCAAAGGAGGAGGCGGAACGCGTGAGGGAGACGCAAAGGAGACGCCCTCACGCCCCTAGCCACCGCAGGAGACGCCCCGGGCGTCGGGAGTCGCAAGCCGATTCCCGGCCACCGTAGGCACGGACTTGCCGACGGCAAGTTATGGGTAGCTTACCGTCCGATAGGGACCAAGCCCGAGTTTACGGCGCGTAGTATTCCACGCGCGCCTCAAAGAGATGTCAGCAAAAGTGACGGGGCCTGACAGGACCGATGCCTGTCTGGGTCGCGAATAAATTTGAAAAAGAGTTACCGCGGCCCTGGCGCTTTATCGTGTTGACTCAGGTTTACTTGATTTTCATACACCTAATAGGGACTATAGATCTCAGCATCATCCTGCCTAGCCTTTTTTCCAATTATTGTTGGGGTCGGCTTCCAGTCTTACCGGATTCAGCTGAGTACCAGTGTTTTACATGGAGCGACTGCCTATCTGACCTCCACAACCCAGTAACTGGGTAACACGATACCTTTTGGCAAGACTGGTGTCAGATTTCAGGCTTCTGACTACCCGTAACGGTTGTCAAAGATCTTCAAATGACAGCCGGGACCAACGGCATAACGTGCTTTCCGAGGCACGGAGGAAACTCGGTATGTTGAAAATGGTCACCCATCCACGGACTGACCTCGGCAAGCGTTGCTTAACCTTGAAGATCGACCCGTGCGGCTGTTATTATTTAGCCACGAGCTCCTCTCTCTAGATCTCTATAGATCTCAGCATCTGGTATAAATTTCAACATGCTAGTTCAACCCGTTCCTGAGAAAATTGATGGTGGACAGACGACCAAGATAGGGATCTTATATCTAGGGTTCCGTACCTCAAAAGGTATAAAAAGGAACACCCCCTTTTTATACCTTTTGAGGTACGGAACCCTAAAAACTATCAAATCGGGACCAAAATGCTTAAGAATATTCTTGAGCAAGGAGGAGGTCATGAGATTTCTATCGGCTTTGTTTCACTGAATCTAAATTTGCGTACGATCTACTCTGTTGCATCTAGTTTTGGAGATAATGCTTTTTAAATAATGGCTTTGACACATTTAATAATTATGTATTTCCTTTTTACTATCTTTGGCCAGCGTGAAAAGTGTTTTCTTATCCTAAAGAAACATTATACCTATACCCGGGATTAGAAGCTTATTTGCTATTCTGACTTTTTCTTTCGACATTCTCTGTGCCAAATTTCATCCAGATTCGTTCAGCCTTTCTGACGTGATGAGTAACAACATACATCTACACTTCCACACACTCAACCATCACATTTATAATATTAGTAAGAAGTAAGATTTCAGCCTGTTATGATATACTGCAGAGCAAAGACCTCCTTTTCTGCCTTTCAAATTCTCTATTTTAGCTAGTGTGAACTAATCCTGCCTGTCGATCTCATCCAGCCATATTTGCCTGGGTGTGCCATGATGTCGTGATGTCGACAAGTAAATTTAAATTCAAAAACTAATTAGGATCTCTAGATTTTAAATTGAGTGCCTACAAATATTAATTCCTCACTTATACGCGGGAATCGCATCGAAATTTGACGTCCTAGAGAAATGATGCCTACATATTTGGATTCGCCGTGTTTAAATATATTAGGTTCACCATGTTCACATTGTTTTGCTCTTATTTTGCAAAGCGGTCCGGAGTCACTTGAAATTCGCGAAAAGAAATAAGCGCCGTTTTAAACGCGTCTCTTACGTACACAGCTGTTACTGTCGCCGCGATAGTGTAAAGGTTGCTCCTAAATGTGAACGTTTTTGCGGCGTTGTGTTTTACTCTTGAAGTAAGTGAAACCCACGTTGACGAATAGTTAAGTCGTCAACGTGGGTTTCACTTACTTCCAGTCTGTAAAAACGAAAATGAAACAACAATAAAGTTTAAAATAATTTAATCTATGTCAACACATGTTGTGCCTACTCTAACTGCGTTCCCTGGACAAGGTTTTACATCAAATAACACTGGATTAATAATTAAATCTTCCAAGTCTATTTTGTCGGTCTCTGAACTGTTCACCTTTAATTTATCTGTGACTTCTTTTTCTTCTCCTTCTTTGTCCAACCCTCTTCTCAGTTCAGCTGGAGTCGTGTCTCCTTGTACGTCTGCGACCTCTCCACTATTAGTTATTGTAAATAATGCAACAAAAATTAAAAACACTGTAAACTCTTTCATTTTAACTATTTTCCTTGCGGGTTCAAATTGTACTGATGATCTAATGGTTATGAACTGGCTTCTTATATACCTGGTAGTTAATTTTTTGTTCATTCATATTTTAATCACGACGAAACATGTGTACTACTTAACACATGTTTCAAATTATTTGTTTTTTTTTTGTGATGAATAACTCTATAACGATATATTGCATCATTAACTGCTACTCGCGACTCCACCCGCGTGGAATCAGTACTTCGCCCGATATTTTTACAAATTATAGCCCATCTGTTATTTTACTGAATCCTAATATACTATTATAAATGTGAAAGTTTGTGAGGATGGATGCATGGATGTTTGATACTCTTTTACGAAAAGCTACGACGGCTTTTGATGAAACTTTATAGTAATATACCTTATAAATCAGAATAACGGAAGCCCTTGCTGTCTCCCTTGACATATCGAAGGCTTTCGACAGGGTCTGGCATGAGAGCCTTATTGGTAAGCTTCCTTCCTTCGGTCTGCCTAGTGGTCTGTGTGATTGGATTGCTGACTTCCTGAGGGATCGGTCAATTCGAGTGGTTATCGATGGCTGCTCGTCCGGTCAGTTAGGTATTAACGCCGGAGTCCCTCAGGGGTCGGTGCTCTCGGCTACACTGTTTTTGCTGCACATAAATGACCTGCTAAAACCCGGAACCTTTGGGTACGCAGACGACAGCACGGTTGCTGAGAGATACGTGTCCGGCGCACGGGCTACTGGGCCTGAGATCCGGTCTCTCCGGGAGGCCATGGTTGGGCGCTTGAACCTGTCTTTGGAGGCTGTCTCCGAATGGGGCGATGCCAATCTAGTCAGTTTCAATGCTGCTAAGACCCAGGCGTGTCTTTTTTCCGCAAAAAAGAGCTTATTCCACCCGGCTCCATCTTTCCGTGGTGTAACCGTGCCGATAACGGACCATCTCGACCTTCTTGGTGTTACGTTAACATCGACCCTCAATTTTGGTCCTTTCATTGAGGCAAAGGCTCAGTTGGCTGCAAAAAAGTTGGGGATCCTTGCAAAGGTGAGACGGTACTTCACGCCTGAACAGCTGCTCAAATTGTATAAAGCGCAAGTTCGGTCATGCATGGAGTACTGCTCTCACCTCTGGGACGGATCTGCCAAATATCAGCTTGATGCACTTGAGTCGATTGACAAACGGGCCAAGAGGCTTATCGGTAACGATGCACTGGTCGCCTCAAAGCTCCAGAGCCTTGAACATCGACGCCGGGTGGCCAGTCTGTCGGTTTTTTATCGGTTACATTTCGGGGAGTGTGCGATGGAACTGCACAATTTGATTCCACCTAGCCCTTTCCATCACCGGACAACAAGACGTACGGCAATGCGCCACCGGTACATGGTGGACATCCCACCCATACGTACAAAGCGTTTTGCGAATACTTTCATTGTACGCACAGCTAAGGAGTGGAATTCCCTGCCGGTGTCTTTGTTTCCTGATAGCTACAACCTTGGGGTCTTTAAGTCAAGAGTGAATAGGTTACTTCTAGGCAAGCGTGCTTCACCGTCGACCACATCATCACTTACCATCAGGCGAGATAGTGGTCAAACGCGAGCCTATAGATAAATAAAAAATAAAAAAAATAACACTTATGCTATAATTTATAAAGATATTGGGCGACGTACTTATACCACGCGGGTGGCAGATAGAAAAACTGGCGCTGGAAACAACCAGGAGAACTGAAACATAATTTGAATTCTCCTGGTAGGAGAAGTATATTCGGGAATAGAATCATGTATGGTAAAGACTCTCGAACTACCAGGCAATCAGAATCATGAAGAAGAGAGAAATAAAAATTCATAAAATCTTTATTATCTAACCAGAGCAAAGTCGGGCAGCTAGTAATCTATGTTACTATAAAGTTTCATCATAAACAGTTGGTGTATTTTGCATCCAACATCTATCCTCACAAACTTTCAATTTTGTAATATTAATTGGACACAGCAATGTGTATCGTTTAGTACGGTATCCAGAAGCTATATAACCTGACACCAGTCTTGCCAAGGGGTATCTTGGATCCAGTTACTGGGTTGTGGAGGTCAGATAGGCAGGCGCTCCATGTGAAACACTAGTACTCAGCCGAATCAAGTAAGAAATAAAGAAAAATATTAACCCCGTGCGAGACCAAACAGGCAGCATGTGCAACGATATTAAAAAGAAAATAACGCTACGCTGATATTCAGTTATGGCCCACAGTTGATGCCACGGCCACATTCACGGAAATAGAACATACAATATTTAAGGAATTAAATAGAATAACATAAATAATAACAAAATAGTATAAACACAGAAGGTGAATCACAGTATGTATGTGTAAAACACAATAAATATACGACTAAAAGAAGACTGGGATCCAACCAATATAGATGGACAAAGGTTAACCAGATTTATTGATGTATAATATGTCGTTTTAAAAATTATGACTATAGCTTTATTTACTAATAGAAATAATATGTCAGTAATGTTAGAAAAAGAAGTGAATGATGAAGTATTTAACTTTCTACCAGCTTCTGTGTGACTTACCACCTAAGACCCGATAGCTTTTAAAGCAAGAGAACCAAGAGTGAATCTTCTAAGGTCACTTGTTCCATCCTAGATCTCATTCATAACTTACCATCAGGCGAGATTGAGGTCAAGAGCGACTGCATCAGGGTTTAAAAAATAGCGTGCCGGTTGACAGGGGCGAATAAAAGAAAACTTGTTGCATTATCCATAAGGAAAACAGGAAAAGAGATGTTGATGATAATGAAATTTTGATGGTTGTTTTTCAAGCAGCGAAATGTTTTCGTTTTGGTAATAAAATCGATTTATAAAATAAACAAACATTACAATCAAGAAATGGCAGATTAACAATTGTGAAAAATAAAACTCGAAAGCGACGTCAAACCAATCATTGTAAACCGCGATAGTTAATAACGGGATATTATAAATTGCATATCAAATAAATAATCGCCTATCAATACATACTCATCATTTAAATTCTTATTTACATCTAATAACTTACTTCACTACAAATAAACTAAATGTTTAACAAAACTCAAACTGCAGATAAAACGAAATTATACATCAATATAACATTACTTTTTTCCTCTTAATGCAATACTGTTAAATTTATTTTTGTACAAAAATACTACATATATAGCATAAATACTGACTGCACAGCAAATTTTCCATATTTCATAGTCTATTTTAGTTGATCTACGAATAAATTATGGTCAAAGAATCAGTCCAAGAGCGAGCAAAGCGAGCTCGGGAACTTAGGGCACAAGTTACTTTTGACCCTGCAGACGGAAATAGGAGAAATACTTCGACTTATTCGAAAAATCGCTGTCCGCTGCGAAAATAAATTGTAGTGTGTTTAGTGATATTTTGAGTTGAATATTTTGCTGTGCAATCAGTAATTTTGATGGGAATTCGGAATCTTATTGCGTAGAAAAAGGATATTTTTTGATTTGCGTTTAAATACTACCCGTTAATAACCAGCGAACCTATAGAAGCACCAGCCGGACGGGCTGACGCGACGGGCCGCGCGGTCTTTTATGTCTAGGGAATTACTATTGGTTCTCACGCTTTTGAGTTGATATTTTAAATTAGAAACAATTTTGTTTGTTAATTTTAACTCAATGCTTCGAATGTACTATTGATTTCTATTCATTCTGCCGCTGGAAATCAGCCGTTCAAATTTCAGTCTGTATTTCCCTTTCGCTTTTAGTTTGATACAATAAGTATGACGTAATCTTTTGTCAATACCACATCCTATGAGCCAAACACGATGCTATCTTAGCAACTCCTCAACGAGACAAGATTATGGCCACACGGCGTTCCATCATTAAACTAGCTCCATAGTAGGTACTATATTATTTGAATGTTTCAAAAATATAAGAAACTTCAACTAAATCGTATGCCGGGCACTGCTTGAAATATAGATTGCTAGCTGTCGGACACATTTACGAAAACAAGGTTATAATATAAAGCTTATAAAAATAAACAACTATAATTATTTTAAATAATTTAATCTGTATCAACACAAGTTGAACCAAGTCTCACACCATTTCCTGGACAAGGCTGCACATCAAAGAGAACGTCCGGAATGGTTATCACTGGGTCCATGAATACTGATTCATTGGGTACTGCATTCACTTCCGATTCCTCTGTGATCACTTCACTTGTATTGCTGTTAAAAATGGTAAACAATAAAACAGAAAATAATAACACTCTCTTTGAATACGCAAATTGTACTGATGTTCTAAAGGTCACTAACCCCTTATATAGGTAGGTATAATTTGTTAATAATTCATCTTCGATAAAAAAAACGTGTAACATATAATGGGCGCTGATGAATGGAAATTTTGCGGCTTCATTTGTATTTTTAGGGTTCCATACCTCAAGGTACCCTTGTAAGATCACTCTCTTGTCCGTCTGTCCGTGTGTCACCACCGATTTTCTCAGGAACGGGTGGACCAAGCAAATTGATTTATACCAGATACTGAGGTCTATAGTCCCTATTAGGTGTATATATAAATCAAGATCCTGAGTCAACACGATAAAAAGATAAGGGAAAATTAAGATTTTCGTGAAAACTGGTAAGTACCAAAATTTACCTTAATTTCCATTTTTTTTATTTTTCGGCATTTTCTCTTTACTTGTGCTGTAAGACCTTGCATTTAACCAAAATTTACAATTCTAGGTCAACTGGAAGTACCATCGGTTGACCTAGAATTGTCAGTTTTGATTAAATTGGTTTTGGTTCGAAAACCTATTTCGTAGTTCCCGATGACCTAGAATCAAAAATGATACCAATTTTAGTATGGCGTTATAATGGGTAGGTACGAAACCCTCGGCGCTCGAGTTCGCTTCGTTTTTTTTTGTAATGATCTCGCTTGTTAGCAACATTCCTGGGGAGGTGTGTTATTTTGATTGATTATTGTGTAATAGGGTGTATTCCTGTAAATAAAATAAAAACTTTGTGAAATAATGGTTTATTTTTTATTTGTGTACACAAATCTGAGAAAATGTCCCTAACACTGACTTTACACAATATTTACAAATAAATTACAAGGTAAAAGTGGATACATTCCTTTGAAATATGATAGCTTATTTCATAGCAATTCTAACAACATAAGTTTCATACATGGGTCCCATACAAAACTTTCGAGAAATCGGCGTTTTGCTGACGCCGCGCCGATAGCGCGTAATCGCCCGCGCGGCCTTGGAGCAGATGACCGGCCTCAAAAATATGAACCGTTCTGACGAGTGGATCACTAGTCTGATGATATGTCCCGTCCGGATTTTTGCGACATACCCAATGTTTGACAAGTCATCCGCTCCGGATTTTTTTCTAATTTTTTGTATTTTTCCGTTTTTTGTGTCACAAAAACCGCTAAGTGCAGTGCGTCTGTGTTTAAATTAAAAGCCTAGTAGTCAAAGTCGTCAAAAAAAATCAAAGTGCGTCTGTGGGTCCGCCCGAGACCGAAATATTTATTTTTTAATTCAGTTCACCGCAGGTCGCCATTACGCTTGCAAAAGCGTGCGCGTACAAACTTTTTGTGAGAAAAATTTTGAAAGTTTTTTTTTTGCGGGATGTGGTTTCTGCTGAAACAAACCATGGAATGGTAAGTGTAGAACTGTTTTTAATAAGTTTTCTTTTGTTTTTCGCGTAAATTCCAGTAGAAAAACGTATTTCAACGAACGCCGTCCGACATTTTTTTGCTGTTTGTTGCACTTTTTTTTCTTTTTTCGAATTTTTTTTTTACTTTTTGTGAATATTACTCATCAAACTGTTGTTATTTACAATGCTACGGTAATTAACAACAGAAACAATGCATTTGATTGAGATGGTAATGAACCAAATAAAAATCTAATGAAAACAAAAACCTTGACTGCCCAAAAAATCCGCTTCGGATTTTATCAGCAGGTATGCGGTACTTAAAAAATGGATACCCCATTTTACTAGTTTTTCAGTAGTTGTTCAATCTAGGGACAATTTTTGTTGTGGATTGTGTTTTTCAGCTTTTTTACTTTTAATGATTTGTGGATTTAAAATTTTATATTTTTGTTTCAGGTCGAGTTCAGTTGGATTTTGTCCCGGTGCCGCATCCATTTTTGGTTTGATCCGTGACCAAATTGCTGTTGTTGTTGTGAAATTGTGCATCTTGCGGGTTAATTTTTGTGTTGTTTTTTTTAACAACATTGTGTTGTGTTGTGTTTTTCCATTAGTAAATATCATTAGCAAGTGGACTGTGAAATAAAATTTCAAATAAATGCTATAGTAATTGTAAACAAAGCCAAATAAACAAAGGCCGTTTTCATGGCTCTTTTTCAAGTGTTTGCATTGTGACTCATATCTCGTAAACTAAACAATTGTAGCAGCAAAAACTGTGTGTGTGATGAGATCAGGTACCAAACTATGTAATACAATAGCACTTTAAGCCACTTGGCCCACAGAGTTCACAGAACTCGAGTGTAAACATAACAATTTTTTGTGCCGCGCCGGCGCCAATTTTTTTGCGGCCTAATTTTTTTTATTTTTTATTTTGAAAATATTGTATGTGGAGGTGTGTTATTTTGATTGATTATTGTGGAATAGGGTGTATTCTTTGAAATAAAATAAAAACTTTGTGAAATAATGGTTTATTTTTTTATTTGTGTACACAAATCTGAGAAAATGTCCCTAACACTGACTTTACACTGACTTTACACAATATTTACAAATAAATTACAAGGTAAAAGTGGATACATTCCTTTGAAATATGATAGCTTATTTCATAGCAATTCTAACAACATAAGTTTCATACATGGGTCCCATACAAAACTTCCGAGAAATCGGCGTTTTGCTGACGCCGCGCCGATAGCGCGTAATCATCCCCCCCCTCACTGTCATATGGCCGGCCGTCAAAATTTGACCCGTTCTGACTAGAGTCTGTGTAGCATTATTTACTATTACCACAAAATAGTAAGTATACAGAAGGGCCACTCCCGCCGTTGAGAAAATTGACAGCTAAACTTGACAGATTCACTAGGGTTGCTACTATATTGATTCCGAATTAAAAAAAAGAGTAGGTTGCCCAAGTTACAAACATAAATACATAGATTCGTCTAAACATACATCATATCATGCTTACATGCCTTAGAGGGTAGACAGGGCATCAAACATCCATTTAATATCACGAAACATTTAATATTACGCCACATACGATGAATATTGGAGAGTAAAAAGACGTAGTATAATAATAGTGTCATAATGATCCCACTTAAAAAAATAAATTGTAAAAAGCTCCAAGCTCGACAAAAATATAAATGTGAAAAAACAGGTACCTAATAAAATCAAAAAACCAAAGATGATCTTAAACAAGAAGAAAATTATGCTGTGCAGTCGGAGGAAACATATTTGTAAGCTGTATGACTTGAACCTTATTATTATGACGAGTTCCCAATTTCATATATGGGCTTAAAATAATTTATTATAATCCTAGATAATGAATTTCTAATTTGTCATCTTGAAAGATTAATGACCTTTATAACTTAAAAATAATTGAAAGAAAGAATTAAAAACAAAAAAGTAAATTCGGTCTGTAACAAATAATAAAGGTAACCCATACAACGCAACCAACCTCGTTACAGTACTTAATGTATGAATGACGTGACAAACGCCTGCATAAAGCAATCATGACAGCCGCGACTGAGCTCGGTCCAATATTGCCCAATATTCCCTGTAAAACCGAAATGTCAAAGTGAGAGTGGCCCCTCTGTCTGCGGCGCGCCGCCGCTTACGTACTTTGTGCTATTACTCATAGTTATACAAGTGAAGTGACCATAGAGAAGTTGGAAGTATATGAAGTCACAGACTTAAATGATTTTAATAGACCAGACCCATCCCTAGGTTTTGCCATCGGTCACCCTTGTCCTGGAAATGGTACAGTAGGCTTAGTAGGTATGTGTTGAAAAATACTAAATTATTTAAAATTGTTTTGAATTTATAAAGAGTTTCCCATCGGCTAGAAAAGAAGAAGAATTTAAAATTGTGTTGTTTACCAAATATACGATGTTTTTCTTTGTTAATTGTTTGTCTCGCGCTTGAACACTATCTCGCCTGTTGGTAAGCGATGATATGGTCGACGGTGAAACACGCTTGCCTATAAGAAACCTATACACTCTTGACTTAAAAACACCGAGGTTGTAGCTATCGGGAAACACAGACTCCGGCAGGAAATTCCACTCCTTAGCTGTACGCATAATGAAAGTGTTTTCAAAACATTTAGTGCGTATGGGTGGGATGTCCACCATGTACCGATGGCGCATTGCCGTACGTCTTGTAGTCTGATGATGAAACGGGCTGGGCGGAATTAGATCAAGCAATTTAATCGCACACTCCCCGAAATGTAACCGATAAAAACCGACAAGCTGCGCTGGCTGGCTGGTCACTCAACCAGTGCCACATTGCCAATGAGCCTCTTGGCCCGTTTTTCGATCGACTCTAGTGCATCAAGCTGGTACTTGGCAGATCCGTCCCAGAGATGAGAACAGTATTCCATGCAAGATCGAACTTGCGCTTGATACAACTTAAGCAGCTGTTCTGGCGTGAAAATTGTTATTTACACTACCATATCACATTAATATTATAAAGGCGAAAGTTTGTGAGTGTGTGTTTGTATGTTTTTTACTTGTTCACGCTTAAATGGCTGGACGGATCTGTATGAAATTAGGCACAGAGATAGATTATAGCCTATAGCATAGAGAATAGCACATAGGATGCTTTTTATCCAGGAAAAATGTTCACTCGGCATATTTTTTGTCATTCACGCAGGCGAAGCCGATGGATAAAGCTAGTACAAAATAAAACACATCTAAAACCGAAACATTATCGTTCATACTTATGAATACATGGTACATACTACCCATAATGATAAGTAACACACGATGCTATTATAGAGCATGAATTGACAAAGTCTAGGTACCTATATAAGACATAAGTGACATTGAACTGTCAGTACAATAAGAAGTTCCAAGGGAAACAGTCAGAATGAAAAACTTTGCAATATTCTTGCTTTGTATTGCATTATTTTCGATTTCCAGTAGCTATCCAAGTGAAGTGATAATGGAAAAGTTTGATGTCAATAAAGTTAGAGATGAATCAGACTTGACCAAATCAGTGGACTCCTTGAATTCGTTCCTTGGTGTGGATCCATGTCCAGAAAATAGTGTAAGAGTTGGCTCAGTGTGTGTTGAAAAAGATTAAACTGGATCCAACATAACTACACGTCTGCATGCCCCAAAATGTTGGGCTGAGTTGTTTTTTTAACCGTTTGTCCCACATTAGGAATTTCTTCCTGTATTGTGGGTACGGCCTCACATACACAATACACCCTTTCCGGAACAACTAGGCCATACAAATATTTATTTCGTGCGAGAATCCCAAGACACGCAGCGCAGCAGTCGATCGCTCAACCTCTACGCCAACCGTGTTGTGTTGGATCCACAGTACACCCAGATTTTGATAGTTATGTTTTAGTCCGATGCATCAACCGGACACAAACCAAAAAAACCCAATCGCGCAACGAGGCAGAAACGATTAAATGATAAATATTTCATTTCGTTTTATTTTTACCCGACTGCCGAAGAAGGGTAATGTGTTTATCAGTCTATGTATGTATGTAAGTATGTATGTATGTTTGTTCCTATATGGCGTTCCAGAGACCAAACGCGTTGGCCGATTTTGATGATTCATACGTCAATCGATGCGTCCCTGCGAGTGTCATAGGCTACATTAAAATTGGATAATAGAAAAATGGCGGATTTTGGGTGCCATATTGTGGGGGACCAAGTTTTTTTTTTCTTCCAAACCCATCGTTTGGGGATACACCAGATTTTGGTCAGCCAGCCCGCGAATATGTATCCTCCGACTGCACAGCATGATTTTTTCCTTGTTTACGACTTTTTAGTTCGCTTTTGAAGCAGTCGGGTTTTTTAATTTTTTGAATTAAGTTTTTTTTTTATCAAACTGGAAGCGCAAGGCGTTTTCCAAAGATCCTATCAAACTAAAAGATTATTTGACTAACTGGAAATGTCTCATTAACTTAAATAAATATTATAAATTTTATTAATACTTATTATATTTTTATTAAAAACTATGTGTGACTATCTGTTAATCAATCGAATGTTAATGATAAAGGTCCAAAAGACACTATGGCCTAGATTAGGACATTAGAATATTTTTCGTCCTGATAGTGAGTACGTTCCCGTGATTTTCTTCTATCGTTTTTTAGGCAACAGTTGTTAATAAACCTAAATAAATAACTACTCATCAAACCGGCACATGACAATTATGGGATATTACAAAGAGCAAATCACTACAAACAAAAAAATTATAAAGTATCCAAAAAAAATCTAATTCATGAGAAACCCATAATGATTAGCTACATGGTATCATTATAAAAGACGAGTGAACAAATTATACCTATATAAGAAGTTAGTGAACATTAGATCATTAGTACAATTTGAACATATAAGGAAAACAGTCATAATGAAGAAGTTAACAGTGATATTAAGTGTTGCATTATTTACTATTACTTCTAGTTATCCAAGTGAAGTGGTCACAGAGGAGTTGAAAGTAAATCAAAGTACCAATGAATCAGACTTGTTTGAACCAGAGGAACCCTTGAATTCGGTCATTAATGTGAACTCATGTCCAGGGAATGGTGTTAGAGTTGGTTCAACTTGTGTTGGTATTGATTAAATTTGTTTTAATTGTTATTGTTGTTTAATTTTTATCAAACTGGTGGTGGATGGAGTTTTCCAAAGTGGTACCAAACTAAAACACAAACTTGTAATTAAAATT
This sequence comes from Orthosia gothica, assembly GCA_949775005.1. Lineage (NCBI taxonomy): Eukaryota > Metazoa > Arthropoda > Insecta > Lepidoptera > Noctuidae > Orthosia > Orthosia gothica. The sequence goes on from OX459035.1 coordinate 39,357,490, forward strand.
AATAGTATAGAGAGGAATAATTTCTCGTAGAAGGTCTTGAAGTACTCAGGCTCTAGACGTCGCGATAGCGGTTAAAAATGACAAAAACGACATTTTAAATGTACGAGATTGTCAAGCGCTATCCTAATGTCATGTCTCTAACATTTTGGCATTTCAACCATTGTAATCACTGACATCAAATGACAATTGTCTAGAGTGACTGCTCCGATTACAAAACAAGTAAAACTTAAAAAATTAAAAACCTTCGACACATTTATCTTGCGAAAACACCCCGATTCAAACAGTAAAACGCCCATAACTTTTGAACAGCTGAACCGATTTTATTCAAACATAGCTAAGAACACTCTCAACAAAATCACCATTCAAACCAAAAAAACTAAATCAAAATCGGTTCGCAAAATCCGTTTATGAGCTATGATGCAACAGACAGACACACAGATGTGTATCTGTGTGTCTGTCTGTTGCAACACACGTCAAACTTATAACACCCCTCTTTTTCCGGCTGGGGTTTAAAATAAGTAAAACTTAAATATAAAAAGCCCCCGAAACATTTTTATTTTATGCAACATAATTTATCTAGGTAGTAGACGCTACGATCGACAATCTATTGCATACGTAATTATGACACGATATCTTGTGAAAAAACCCCAATTCAAACAATAAAACGCCCATAACTTTAGAACGGCTGAACCGATTTTCATCAAACACAGCTAAGAATACTATCGATAAAGTCGAAACGAAATCAAAATTGGTTCATCCGTGATGCCACAGACACATATAAACAAATAGACAGGTACACATGCCAAACTTATAAAACCCCGTTACCTTTTTCCGTCGGGGGTTAAAAAATATCGAAAACTACACTATCATTGAATGCTATACGCGAATAATTCACAGTTCGTGTAGGATAAACCACGGGAGTGAACCCGCGGGCAAAAGCCAGTGTCTCAAATTTTAGCAAATAATTTTAAACCGGTACTTTTATTATACTACGTCTTTTTACTCTCCAATATTCATCGTATGTGGCGTAATATTAAATGTTTCGTGATATTAAATGGATGTTTGATGCCCTGTCTACCCTCTAAGGCATGTAAGCATGATATGATGTATGTTTAGACGAATCTATGTATTTATGTTTGTAACTTGGGCAACCTACTCTTTTTTTTAATTCGGAATCAATATAGTAGCAACCCTAGTGAATCTGTCAAGTTTAGCTGTCAATTTTCTCAACGGCGGGAGTGGCCCTTCTGTATACTTACTATTTTGTGGTAATAGTAAATAATGCTACACAGATTAAAAACACTGCAAAATTCTTTATCTTGACTGATTTCCTGCTGAATTCAATGTATACTGACGTTCTAATGATACGTTTCTTGTTTTAAAACTTTTTTGTCTTCTTTAATCATAGACATGCAAACTTATTATTCTTACGCTGCAATTTTCAGATTTTTTTCTTTGGAACGATTACGCTTCTTAGGAACTGTTAACGGCAACGTATTAAATTATTTGTATTGGATTATTGTTATTAAATATTTCAAATATATATTGACTCTTGTGATTAATTCTTAGTGCAAGAGCCAGGGCTGCACAGATATTTGTTGTCATTTGTATTACATATACAAAAAAGTTGTAAATATTCTTTTAATTATTCGTGAATCGCAATGTTTTTTTTTGTTGCTATATTGTTTTAATAATATTCTATGCTGTAATAATATTATTATTATTAACTCGCTGCACGTGTTGGTTCATCTTATCTTTTTTTTTCGTTTTTGTTGTTTTTGTTATCTTCCCAATGTGTTAAATTCGCAAGAGTTCCTTCTTTTTATTTACATTATTTTTAAAAAGTACCTTCTAAAACAGACAAAAATATTTTTTCATAATTTTATTTATATTGCGTTCTCTTAAATGGGGCGGTGGGAGAATATGCCCACGGGTTTTACACTTTTTTTTTTTTGTATATGGAGAAGTAATGAAACAGGCTTTTGTTTATGGCCTGTTTTCTTATTGAATAAGTAACAAAATAGGTTACAAATATATTTTTAGACCCCTGCAGCCTAATTGTGTAAGTATATTCGGCAAGGCAAAGAGTTTGACCGCCATCAATCGACCAATCACATCGCGTCTTTTATCACGCATGTGATTGATCGATTGATGGCAGTCAAACCCTTTGCTTTGCCGAATTCACTAACGCAATAAGGCTGCTGGTATGACCCTCCATGTATAAGAAGTTTTTACAAAAAAATAAAATAAAAACACTACTAAGTAAAAAAGTTTTTCATTTGTTCACTTCTTAGTGGTACATAATGGACAAGTTCTATAGTAAGGTACCGATAATGCCCACAGTGATGCCAGAATAGATTACCCGAATAACATGTAACTTAAACATAACCAGTGGAATGAGAGTGTACCACAGTGAACTGTACACATCTGCATACCCGTTTAGAGCATACTGTCGTGATTGTATGGTAGAAAATGGTGTAAACAATAAACAGACATGCATTTGCAGCAATCCTGAGAGATTTGCGCTCATTTATTGTAGAGTTCTTTTGTATATCTGCGAAGATCTTTATCAAATTATAATGGGACATTTCAGAATAAATTTCTTTCGAACAAAAAAGAATTTTGCAAATCCGTTTTATTATGACGGAGTTAAGCACCAACATAAATTAAAAAGAAAATAATAATATGTAAACATCCCAATGAGAACCTTCTCCGTTTTCGGCAGTCGATTAATAAAATGGTTCTATAATTATTGTATTTCCATTTTAACAAAGCGTGTTTGCGTCGGGTTGACCTTTGCCTTGATATTTTGTGTTGAATCTTTCAACGTGGGATCTTTGTCGTCTACCGGTTTTATTACTAGTGTTATTTAGCTACTCTTATATAAAATAATAAAACAGTAGGAACCGTAGTGCCTGTACATTTTGTATACTATCCGAACACTATTATTATAATTGCGACATTAACTCTGTCTGACTTTCCGTCTGTCTATTGCCTCTTCATGCGTAAACCGCTGAACCGATTTAGATAAACATTGGTATGGAGATAGTTTAAATCTCTGGGAAAGATATAGGGTAGTTTTTATCATCCTTAAGGGAGTATACTGAATATGCTATTCGACGTTCTAATGCTACGCAGACGAAGTCGCGGGAAAAAACTAGTATATAATAAAACAGTAGGAACCGTAGTGTTTGTAAATTGAACAAATTCAATTTTTTAAAAGCAATTCTATTATTAGCAGAATAACACGGACGAGATGTTTTCGTGATTTAAGCAGGTTGAGACGCAAATGTCATATAAGCGCATGATCTTGAAATGGGTATATATAAGCTGAGAATAATCTCCTTTATGTCAGTCGTGGAAATATCTTCAACAGAAACAATGATGAAGCTGTGTTTGTTACTTGTGTCAATAGTCACTCTTAAACTGGTGATGGTGACGTCACACTTTGCTTACCCGACCGCGCTGAGTTACGATGACTGGGTCTGCGAGTTCGTCGACACCGCTGAAGACGTTGTTGGAAACGCATTGGAGAATCCTGTTGTGAAAAAAAATGTTACTAACGTCACGAAGCCAGGAGTTTTGGAGGAATCGGATAAATATGACAGTCATTACAATAAATATGATGCACCTGATACAGACGAAGATCCTGGAAGTGACTTTGACGGTATCTGTCCACCTCCGAAATTAAGAATCGGCAACAATTGTGAAGACGAACAATAAATATTAAAAAGTTCTCGGAAGTTATTAGAGATTTTATTTATCTATATTTTTTAATATCCAGTAACTGCCGCACACGGCTGCACCCAACTTAATTGCTAATTTATAAAGATGTTGTGCAATTTGGTTAAAATGTTATCCGAATTGGAAAACATTTATATAAATTATTGTGGCCCATGCGTTATTGGTTAAAGTGGAATAAATTGGTATAAGTGTGTTATTACTGCCATCTAAATCTGTTCAGCACTTTTTGCGTGAAAGAGTAACAAACAAACATGCTCACAAATTTTCACAACGTATTCCTACTTATAGCTTCCTATTTATATCGTATATATCGCGGTGGCCCAGTGGCTAAGACCTCGCCTCTCGTGCTTGAGGTTATAGGTTTGAATTCGGGGAAATACCAATGTGACTTTTGCAATGCGTGTACTTTCAAGTTTATCTTGGACATCGCTGACAACGGGGAAGGAAAAACATCGTGAGGAAACCTGGACTTATAGTGAGATTATTATAAGACTGTGCTCCTTTGGTGTAATTTTTTAAAGGCGTGCCAGTGTCAGGATAAACGAACTAATATTATAAATACGAAAATTTCGATGGATGTGTTTATGTTTATTACTCAGTCACGCCAGAACGGCTGAACGGATCTGGATGAAATTTGGCACAAAAATAGATTCTGATCAGGAATAGCACATATGATACTTTTTGTCCCGGGAATATGTTCCCTCGAGATAATTTTCGACATTCACGCGGGCAAAGCCGCTGGCAGGAGCTACTATATAAATACTAATAAAATATTATAAATGCGAAAGCTTGGATGGATGAATGTTTATTACTCAGTCACACCAGAACAGCTGATCGGATCTGGAGGAAATTTCGCACAGAGATAGAGTTTGGAATAGCACATAGGCTTCGTTTTATTTCGATAAACTAGGTATTATGATCCCTTGGGTTACTGAAACACTATTCACGCGGGTGAAGCCGCAGGCGGCAGCTAATCTATACTAATATTATAAAGCTGAAGAGTTTGTTTGTTTGTTTGAACGCGCTAATCTCAGGAACTACTGGTTGGAATTGAAAAATTATTTTTGTGTTGGATAGTCCATTTATCGAGAAAGGTAGGCTATAAAACATCACGCTACGACCAATAGGAGCGGAGCATAAATGAAAAATGTTGCAAAAACGGGCAAAAATATTCCTTTTTGAGAGCTTCCGTTGTGTGCGATGCGTAAACGGTTTAAGTTACGCAACAATCATGTATGTAGGTAGGCTAGATGGGTGGGTATGTAGCCAGTTGACGGTAGCAATGCCGCGTGGGACAGCTAGTAGGTTTTTTTTTAATTTAAAAAATTATAGGCTCGCGCTTGACCACTATCTCACCTGATGGTAAGCGATGATGTGGTCGACGGTGAAGCACGCTTGCCTAGAAGCAACCTATTCACTCTTGACTTAAAGACTCCTAGATTGTAGCTATCGGGAAACACAGACTCCGGCAGGGAATTCCACTCCTTAGCTGTACGCATAATAAAAGTATTCTCAAAACGTTTAGTGCGTATGGGTGGTATGTCTACTATGTAGCGATGGCGCATCGCCGTACGTCTTGTAGTACAATGATGAAACGGGCTTGGTGGAATTAGATCATGCAATTCCATCGCACACTCCCCGAAATGACCGATAAAAGACCGACACACATTTATTATTAGGAAAACCGCTTAGTGATACAAGTGGTCCAAAAACAGTTATGTGCAACTTTTTTTTTGCGTCGATACATCCTCATGCATATTGCGCTACCACGGGGAGATAGCGCAGTTATGTGGGACTCCAACCCACTAAAACTGCACGGTATCCTACTGTGCCACTTATGGCGGGAACAGTCAGTGTCAAAAACGAAAAAAAGTTGGTACCAAAGACACCGACTTCCAAAAAGAAAGTTATTTTTCGGTTTGCAGTGTTTTGTTTTGGAACTCTGTTTAGTTTTTTATACAACTATATAATCATCATCATGCCTAGCCTTTTCCCAACTATGTTGGGGTCGGCTTCCAATCTAACCGGATTTAGCTGAGTACCAGTGTTTTACATGGAGCGACTGCCTATCTGACCTCCACAACCCAGTACTGGGTAACACGGTACCCCTTGGCTAGACTGGTGTCAGATCTCAAGCGTCTGACTATTCGTAACGACTGTCAAAGATCTTCAAATGACCGCCGGGACCAACGGCTTAACGTGCTTTCCGAGGCACGGAGGAAACTCGGTATGTTGAAAATGGTCACCCATCCACGGACCGACCTCGTCAAGCGTTGCTTAACCTTAAAGATCGACCCGTGTGGCTGTTATTATTTAGCCACGAGCTCCTCTATACTACTTTATACAACTATATAATACTGGCGTTAAATTAAATCACCCTCAAAAGCACTTAATTTTTTTTTTAATTGCTTTTGAGGGTGATTTAAATAAACTTTGACAGTTTCACTACCTTCTTCATCGGTATACTCTTGGCAGAGTGGTCGTGGTCATCATGTTGAAGTGAGAGTTCGGGCTGCCATAATTCGCTTGATGATACGACGCCATCCTATCGGTTGTTATTCGTGTGCACTCATGCAATGGGCCACCCACTGCAGACTTGATCTGGTCGGTCCATCGCATATGCCTCCAGCCGCGCGCTCTCATTTCTTCCACTCTACCCTTAATTACAAGTGACTAAACTGACTTTCGCTATACCAAACTATAATCAAGCAAAGGATGTAACTCATGGATATATGGAATTCCGTACCATGATGCATCAAAAACAAAGTTTGTTTTTGATAGACTACACTGATCATGTTAGCTCCAACAAAAGATCTTTTTCGGTTACTGGTTAGTATTTTTATCAAAAATCGATTCTATTGCATTCTACATCTATAATACCGGCTGTGAACTTGTAATAAAAAATTATGATAATCTTTTAAATAAAGATTCTATTCTATTCCAGTATTTTTTCTAATGTAGTATCGGCTAAGTATAATTTTGAGCAGTGATCATGACACTTTCAAAAATCAAGGCTATGTTAATCATATCATGTGAAACGGAACGACATTTATAAGGAGTAAAACAATATCCATACTTTAAAACTGAAAATAAAAAAGTAAATTCCCAATCCTAAAATCAAATCCCCGACGCATAATGTCGTAAAAAATTATGGTCTTGATTAGACCAACCAACACTCAACCAACACCAACAACCAACATTTTTGTCATTCTCCTGAACAAAATTTTGGTCATTCACCTTTATTTTAATGAAAAACCTTTTTTGCAAAAAAATACTACCGACTTCCAAATGAAAAACTACAAAGTGCAAAATAACTTAATTTTTGGATGTCGGTGTCTTTCGTAGGTAATATTTTTTGCGATATGGACACCGACTTCCAAAAATTAAGTTATTTTTCACTTTGTAGTTTTTCATTTGGAAGTCGGTAGTATTTTTTTGCAAAAAAGTTTTTTTATTTTTCCCTTTTTAGTTTTACCTACCCAAATGGCAAGTTGTTTAGTAAGGTCCCTAAAACGCCAGAATAGATTACCCGAATAACATGAGACTTGAACATAACCGGTGAAATGAGAGATCTGCGTACCCCTTTAGAGCGTACTGGCGTGATGTTTTGTGATAAAATGGTATAAACAATAAACAGTCATGCGATTGCAGCAATCCCAAGAGATTTGCCGTTACTTATTGAAGAGTTCTGTTGTATATCTCCGAAGTTCTTCATCAGACCTTCACCAAATTAAAATGGGACCAATTTTGAAACGCACTCTTCCAAACAAAAAAAGAATTTTCAAAATCGGTCCCCAATTGACGGCCATATCATGAACTCACAAAAAAAAAACATGCAGTCGAACATAGAACATCCTCCTATTTTGTTTTTTGGTAAGTCGGTTAATAAAATAGGCAGTAATGGGGATTGCTGACAGAAGTGAAAAAAAACCTTTGGAATATTTTTTTAAAAACACTGTAATACCGTCACACGTCACATTAGCAAGCCGATGACGCTGTCACATTAGCATGTCACTGATGCGAAACCATAAAATTTGCCTCCACTAAAAATAAATCGCACAACGTGGCTAAATAAGTCTTTACTTCAATAAAAGGAGTCGGTAAGTACCCAAAACAACAAAAAAATTGACATTAGAACAATGAAACTTGAAATAAAATAACAAACAAATTATATACATTTTAATCACGACCAACACAAGCTGAACCTACTCTTACTGCGTTACCGGGACATGGGTCCACCTGAAACATAGAACTCAAGGGTTCTTCTGGAACATTCCCTGGATTGGTCCCTCCTTGACCGTCTGTCCCTCCTGTGGACACTTCACTTGCGTAACTATTCGTAAATATGAAAAATACGACACAAAGTAAGGCAAGGCTCTTCATTTTGACTGTTGTCCTTCCAAGTTCAAAGTGTACTAACAGTCTAAAGATTAGATATCTCTTTATATAATATTGAGAGACATCATTAGGTAAATGATGATGAAGGCAATTACTTGAATTGTAGGCAATTGTTTATTCATTTTCGATAATCACACTTATCTAGTACCAACGCTTTAGTGAGCAATTTGCTTGCTATTTTGAGTTATAATAGTTACGATTCCTTCGTGATTGTTTTCAGTGAGAAGAACAGCGACATTATATTGAAAGAACAATGGCAAATTCTTATCGGACTTTAATTTGAGCGTCTGAAAGTGAGGTATATACGAAAGACATTCTATTAATTGTCTACGTTTTTTAAAGTTTAATTGGGCTGGTTCAAAACGGATAACAAAAAATTACAATAAATAAAAAGTTATTTGACTTTTTAGTTATTTCTATAGCTGAGTGTTGCCATTATATATATTATAATATAATATCTATTATTCTCGACATTCTCGAACAAAAATTCTTGCACAAACTAATTCAGAACATTACCCTGAGTTAAACCAGATATTTTTTATTTAATGACGTAGGAATTTGATCTCGGTTAAAACAATGTATGGGCACCTACCATTGTTCTTTCTGTTTTTGTTTGGGTTATTACGCTTTTTAGGATCAATTCACAGTGATTCAACGATATCAGAAGAAAGTTCTTTGAAGGTGGCTAACCATTATACATCGAAACTCCTTTGTCAAAAAAAAAGCAATTATAAAACTGTATACCAAGTCAGTTATCTCAAAGTTCCTTAAATCGTCAATATCACAACGTTCGTAAGTAGCCTTAGAAGAAAATTTGTTATAGTTATTTATGCTACAAGTGCCGAAGGTAGGGCACGAGTCGGGTATCATCTTACGTACGAGTATCATACAGTATTTTACTATGTATTGTGCGAGAAAATAAAATAAATATATCTGAACCAAGCAAGAAATTAATAAAATGGCGAGCTTATTCAAGCGCGCTCAGCATATGTACACAGATTAACTTATAGTTCCTCGGGCATATCTATTGCGCATGTGCAAATAGCTGTCACGTCGTAACGCAAAAAGGCAAAATATACGTTCTTCCAAACATATTTAATGAATATTTAAAATAAATTTATTGATCATATCTAAATCTAGAGTAATTAAAATCGCCTTTAATGAAGTATTAGTTATATTTTACCTTTCATATGAATGATAATCTGTAATAATCTAATTTGTAAAACTTTTCTCAAATAATAAAAAATCTATGCGTCTGGCTGACGACGGTGTTAAAAATTAAAAAAATACAGAAAAGTAAAAAGCACTTGTGAAAAAAGTGACACTCTCCGCACAGTTTGGCTGCTTGGAAAACGCTCTTTTCGAGGACATGCATTGTAAAATGCTAACAATTGTCACAATGTGGTATTTATTTACATTTATAGATTAGATATTTTTCATCATCGTTCTCTGAATCCAATTCTGAAGTTCACACAGACGAATAATATTAGTAGGATTAAGTACTATTACCAGGCGGTATGCTTTCAAGCGGAAATTGCTGTATCAGCGGGGCGAAGGGTCATCTCGATAACTTATTTTCAATACTTTATTAAACATATAATATATTTATTTAGGTATGTATCTGTATTTTAAGTAATTTATAATGAGATTTTTTTGTTCAATTTGTTGTTGCCACGATTTAAACAATGCACCTGCCATGTTTTCTCTTCACCACCCTTGGTTGACTGGTAGAAAATGCCTAAGGCATTATTAAGAGGGGACTCTAGTGAGACTTTCTCCATACAAACACATTCTGCTGTTTTCTTCGTGGATAATGCCTCTAGAGCAATGATTTTTTTCCATGAAATCTAGATCTAATTAATACGTGCCTGTATCATTTCCTTTTTTCCAAAACATAATCACAAAAAGAAATATGACAATCCAAAAAGCCGAAAAAAATGCCCGTTTTTACCGCCATGTTCAGAAGACTTTCAGACAAAATTTAATTTTAACAAACAAGGAAATGATAGGAGCACATATATACTTTTCCTTTAAATTTAGATATAAGAATTTTTTAGATCAGACCAGTTTTCATGAAGAAAAAAGCAGAATACGAAATGTCTTTTAGTCAAAGTTTTTGTAGGTAAAATCAGCCTGAGCTGCAGTTGTCCCTTTCGCACTTTACGTGGTGAGGTTGGAGGTGACGCGACGGCAATAGTTTCTTCAAATACCTATTTTTCAAATTCCTGTTGACTAGAGTCCGCTCTTAAGTCCGCCATTGTACCTTTGTGCATGAAGTTTAAATATATAAATAATACCACGCGGGTGGAGCCGCGGGTGGCAGCTAGTAGGTAAGTTATAATATTATGTTTCATATTTACTTTTTTTAAATCTTTTTTTGAATAATTCAGAGATTAAAACAGAGGAGGAAAAATCAGCAATATTATTGTGGTTTTTTCAAATAATAACATTACCTTTAGTTTAGAGGTGAATAATTACAAACCGGTTATGCTTATGATGACGCAGATACACTATAATAATATATAATATAATACATAATAATTAATACATACTAATACAAACAGGAAAGATTTGATTGTTTGTAAGTTTGTTTGTATTGGATAAACTCAAAATTACTTTACCGATTTGGAATGATATTTCACTTATGGAAAGCTACATTATTCCGAAGTAATTTAGGCTACTTTTAATCCTGAAAAAATAACGGGTCCTGCGGGGTGGGCCACGGGAGCGACGTCGCGAAAAAAACGCTAGTATATAAAATCTTTTTTACAAATATTACAATCGACTTCCAAATGAAAACACTACAAATTGAACAATAACTTCTTTTTCGGAAGTCGGTGTTTCTTTTTTCGTTCTTTGATACCGACTTCCGTAAAAGAAGATATTTTTCAATTTGTTGTGTTTTAATTTGGAAGTGGGTTGTATTTTTTGTGAAATAGTTTTTTATTTTTCACTTTTTAGTTTTGGTACCTAATAGGCAAGTTGTTTAGTGAGGTACATAAAATGTCAGAATACATTACCCGAATAACATGAAATTTGATCATAACCAGTGAAATGAGAGTATAATAAGGTGAACTGTACATATCTGCGTACCCATTTAGAGAGTACTGGCGTGATGTTATGCCATGAAATGGTATAAACAATAAACAGTGATTGCAGCAATGCCAAAAGATTGGCCGTCATTTATTGAAGAGTTCTGTTCTATATCTGCGAAGTTCTTCATCAGATCTTCACAAAATTTAAATGAGACCTAGTTGAACACATACTCTTTCAAACAAAAAAACAGAATTTTCAAAATAGGTCCTCAATTGACGGCGAAATCGGTAAAAATACACAAAAAAATAAAAATTCCAACATAGAACCTCCTCCATTTTGGAAAGCCGGTTGATAATAAAATTACTGCTGTTAAATATGGTTAACTAACCAAACTAAGTACCATTAACACTACAGGCTTTAGACAACTGTCTTTGTTTAATACCGAACACTAAAATGGTACTCAGTATTTAATTTTGAACTAACGTGTATACTAATAGTATTGAAGGATTAAATAAATAAAACAACCAAAACTGTACACAAAGTAAGTATATTATGCAACCAATCTCCCTTGTGACTTCTATTTCGACGCCAACGCCATCTAGTTGCGTCATTGTAAAACTTTAAAACCGGCCAAGTGCGAGTCGGACTCACGCACGCAGGGTTCCGTACCATTATCGCAAAAACGGCAAAAAAAACACGTTTGTTGTATGGGAGCCCCCCTTAAATATTTATTTTATTCTGTTTTTAGTATTTGTTGTTATAGCGGCAACAGAAATACATCATCTGTGAAAATTTTAACTGTCTAGCTATAACGGTTCATGAGATACAGCCTGGTGACAGACAGACAGACAGACAGACAGACGGATCGCGGAGTCTTAGTAATAGGGTCCCGTTTTTACCTTTTGGGTACGGAGCCCTAAAAAGGAACAATATTTTTGTTGACCTAATGAACAGTCATACAATGTCAGCAAAACCGATGATGGGAATGCCAAAATATAAGGTGTTGGTCACGTGAAATTTTGACAGCGCTTGACAATCCCATGTATTTTTTAATTTTTACAAGTCTTTATATAAACTTGCAAAGTTGCAATGTATGTGTTCGGCAGCAGTTATCCTCCATCGATTAAGATGTAATTTTGCATACACGTTTAGTTTGGATGACAATGCGTGGTTAGCTAAGTGACGTCATTCTAAATCCCATATGGCGGACGGCCCAAGGTGGCGGACTAGTTATTTTTTGTGCACTGTCATGATATGGGTATTAAAGTAAAGGGTTGGCTGTGAAGAATACGAAAAATGGTTGTTTAAAAAAAATATGAATATTTTTATTCCAATCGTTATCGCGACGCTGTTGTTGATAGAATGTCGCCTTATGTCGTCAGGACGACTACCGTGAGCATTCAAAGTCGTCTAACGACTCTGTGTAAACGCCTTGTCGTCTGACAACTGAATCCGTAGTCATAGGCTTCGATCAAGTTTGGCATCGACGCATGCTTGCCGACTATTACCTTCTGTGTCAGCAACGCTTCGACCACGGTAAAAATATGGAACCATATTTATACTCTGCTTCGACCGAGTCACATTCGGCACACCCCGCCGCGCCGCTACCGGCTAAACCAATAGATGAGTCAGTGTAAATGGTCATCTACATAAAACGAGTTAAACAAGTCCACGAACATAATATATAAATTACTTTGTTTTTATACCATATTTTTTATACCAGTACGGCGTTATTTATTCTTTTTTTAAATAACGTTGCATAATGCTGAGACAGGAGCCTTTTTGTTTTCGCACCGGTATTTTTTTTTAAATTATGTTGTTTTTCTTGTCTGTATCTTTTTTGCGAGATCCAAATAGTTATTTATGCTACAAGTGCGGATGCGGATGGTAGGTGATTTCCGATGAGTGGCATTTTTATTCACGAGCGAGCGTAGCGAGTGAGTGGATAAATCGACACAAGTCGGAAATCATCTTACGTACGTGTATCATACAACATTTTACTATGCATTGTGCGAGGAAATAAATAAATTAATAAAATGAACTTAATAAAATGGCGGGCTTATTCAAGCGCGTTCAGCATATCCACAGATTAACTAATAGTTCCTCGGGCATATCTACTGCGCATGTGCGAATAGCTGTCACATCGTAACGCAATAAGGCACGAGCAAAATATACGTTCTGCCAAACATATTTAATGAATATTTAAAATTAATTTATTGATCAAAATCTAATTCTAGAGTAATTAAAAACGCCTAAAATAAAGTATTAGTTTTATTTTACCTTTTATATGAATGATAATCTGTACATAACTAATTTTTAAAACTTTTCTCAAATAATAAAAACTCTATGCGTCGGGCTGACGTTGGAGTTAAAAATTAAAAAATACAGGCAAGTAAAAAGCACTAGTGACAAAAAGTGACACTTTCCGCACAGTTTGGCTGCTTGGAAAACCGCTCTTTTCGAGGACATGCATTGTAAAATATTTTTGTTTTTCCCTCTTTATTTTTTTACTTGATGATATTTCCACTACAAACAATTATTTATATTGTTATCTTACTAATATTATAAATGCGATAATTTGGATATTTCTTACTCAATCACGCCAGAATGGCTGAATAGATATAGTCCAGAATAGCACATAGGCTAATTTTCAACCCGGTATAATGTTCCCTAGGGACCAAAAAACACTTTTCACGCGGGAAAAGCCGCTGGCAAGAGCTAGTATATTATAATATAATAAAGAAAGTTAATCAACCAACACGATAAATATGTTGCTTGAAAAATTTATTTGCCTATATATTTAAATTCAGAATCAAGAACGCAGTATGCTTGGAACACCGAGCATTACTGTTTCAAGAAAATACCCATTGCAGGAAAAAATACCAACCATTCAGAACAAAAACACAACGATACACTTACGTAATTTAATCACAATACACACAAAGATTTTAAAAATGTTGGAACAATAGGCATATTACACACACGATCACGGCTTCTACGTATATTTTCCTTTCCTTTGCTCTTTTTTTTGAGGAGCTCTTGACTAAATAATAATAGCCAAACAGGTTGATCTTCAAGATAAGCAATTCTTGCGGAGGTCGTTCCATGGATATGTGACCATACATTGCATACCGGGACCCCTCCGTGCCTCGGAAAGCACATTCAGCTATTGTTCCCAGCAACCATTTGTAGATCTTTGAAGGTAGTTACTTGGAGTCAGAAGCAAGCAATCTAACACTAGTTTTGCCAAGAGTTTTGTTGAGGTCAAATGGGCGGTTGCTCCACGTAATCTGGCTGGACTGCAATAATTGGAAGGCTGGCAGACGTTCATTTGTTTTTACATCTGGTATTTTGGATCCGGATCAGGTAGCCTGGGTAGTGAACGGGCATCAGGGGGTTTGTTGATGTATTTCTCGTATCCTACCGGTGGAAGTATTGGTGGTGGATCTATGACGTACGTATCTAAGGTATACAGTATAAACAGGAATATAGCCACGAGAATATGCCTCATGTTGACTAACCTACGCAGTTGACTGTTCATGTTGACTGTTAATGTAATATGTTCTCGTTATAATAAACATGGCCTTTTTTATATTCACATCCAGTTTCCTCAATTAATCTTTGTACATATTAATTCCATACATAAAGTTAGGGTCACATGAGCGGATCAAACTTCGTTTCGGGTTTTAGAGTTAAAATTGTGTGCAAAATCCCTTTGGGTGACTGCTACTGGATTTTTGTCCCTGTACTGTAGGTACTTAAAATTACAAGTAGGAAATGTAAGTCCATTTACAAGTTTCCAATGATAGTTATAAACGTAATAACTAAAAACAATAAAAACTGGCCAAGTGCGAGTCGGACTAGCGCACGAAAGGTTCCGTACCATTATCGCAAAAAATTGCAAAAAAATCACGTATGTTTTATTAGAGCCCCAAGTAAATATTTTTTTTATTCTGTTTTTATGTATTTGTTGTTATAGCGGCAATAGAAATACATCATCTGTGAAAATTTCAATTGTCTCACTAGCACGGTTCTTGAGATACAGCCTGGTGACAGACGAACAGACAGATAAATCGTGGAGTCTTAGTCATAGGGTCCCGTGTTTACCTTTACGGTACGGAACCCTAAAAAAGAACATACACAATGAACTAAACTTGAAATCACGGCTAAATTTAAATGCAAAAAGTTATTCGTGCCAAAAGAAGCTTTTCAGCCTCAATAATTGCTTAAAGCTGAGAGTCTCCAGTATTGAATATATACTAGTATGCATCTTGCTCACTGGCAGCAGTATACTAAAACGGTTCCGCTAGTGTACCCGTAAGGTTACATTTGAGCTTAAAATGCTAATTACAAACCAGTTTGCAATTTAATTATAGTGATACGATACGATAAATAATAAAATATACTATACAAACTTCAAGTAGCATAAAGTTGAAAATAGAGCAAGATCCCAGAGCTCCCAGACGTTTCTTACTTCTTTCTGCACAAAATGTGTGGCATAGAATAGCATTGATAGGTACTCAAACACATTCGCGGATAAATTTGAAAGAGAGTTACCGCGCGGTCCTGGCACAAGCAACTGAAGGAACACGGGTGGGTTTTAGACAGTGAAAGTCTGACACGCCCATACGCTTCACCCAGAGCGGGCGACGTCATTGGATGATGTCCCACACCAAAAAAAAAACGGTACTCAAACACATATTTTTTTCATGTCAGTAACGAAATGAGGAACTCAATATGGTTGGGAGACCAACAGTTACTACAATTAAAACACCTTTTAGTGTGTGGCAGTCGTTGGATCGGCCTTACTAGGTTATGGTTCTCGCTGGCAATGGCGCGTCAACACCTGTTTTAATTGTATTCCGGTCCCCAACTTATCCTGCCAGTGGGTTCCCGTTTGTCGAAGCAAGGGGGCTCAGTAGCCGGCGTGGCTTGTTCATCCATATGCCACGGTGAAGTGAAGAGGAACCCAAGGAGGGGCCGCTCGTCAGGGCTTTTGCGTCACAGGGCGACCAAGGGTGACCATACACTAGGTCGTCTGGCGTCCGGGAGCTGGTTTGGTCCCTGGGCCGGTCACGGCATTCAGTGTGTTCTGGTGCGCTGGTGATGGGGTGTACTCCCCGCGGAGGGTCCGGGTAACCGCGGCGGATTGGTGCTAACGCGTGCCCGTGTTCGCGCTATAAGTGGCACAGCTGGACACCGTGGAGTTTTAGTGGAGTCCCACATAACTGTACTATATCCCCGTGGCAGTGCAGTACGCACGAGCATTTCTCCAAGCCAAAAAAAAGGACGCCGACTCATAGTAAGAACTGTAGGGTGTTTTGTACCATCGATAAGAGATTGAAAAAGTCCTCCTTTTCCCCAGACGACAAGACATCACGCCTGCAATCCCCGAATGGTTAAGAAGAGTTGCACTTATAATACACCCCGCATTACACCAGATTTAAGTCCCATGTAATATGAGGCAAGCCTATTACAATCAACCGGGAAAGATTCACACAAAAAAGGATGAAGAAGATACTAACAGTTCAGAAAAACAGACAATAATACACAATATTATTGTCTGTTTTTCCTGTATTTCTATACTACATCATTTAATCACAATGAACACAAAGATTATTTACAGAAGTAAGAACCTTAGCATTCATGATCACAGCTTCTGTATCCATTTCTTAGTTTCTTGCATGATATTGTTGTTTTGGAGCCGGTAGGCCGGGTAGTATGGATGGTTCGGTACTGCTTTCCAATGGTAGTCGTGGTGGTGGCAATACGAAATATGTATACAGTATAAACATGAATATAACCAGGAATATGCTCCTCATGTTGACTGATCTGTACTAGTCCACGATTTAATATGTTTTCTTAGTAATAAACACGGATATTTTATAGTCTCATTGATTTTCCACAATTAAAATTTATGTACATATTATCTCCATACTTAAGGCTAGGACCACATAAGCGGATTAAAGTTCGTGTCTGGCAATTTAAGCTAATATTATAAAAGGGTAAAATTTTGTGTTTATGTGTAAAAAAGTAATCTCTCAAGAGTATTTTTACTATTTATTTATGTGTTTAAATTACAGTCACAACGTGCCTAAAATTATGACTAGTTTAAAAAATTTATACCATAGAGTAAATATGTTGTCAACCAATGAACTCAGTTTAAAAAAAAAAAAATTGTCTCTTTATTTTTCGGTTATTGCAACTGCATTTTTGACCTTAGACTGTACACAAAATTACAAGTACAAAGTTTCCATTGCTCGTTTTATACTAAATATTTGCTCACAAGACAGTTTATTAAATAGCTGCCCAGCTAATGTAGCCGTAGACTTATGTTTGAGTTTAAAATTCTATTCGCAAACCTGATTACAATTTTGTTTCTTTAAAATAACTGATTAAAATAAATTATACAGCGATTAAAACTTGAAGTAACAAAAAACCCCAACTTTTTTGTATACAACATCTGCCGTTTTGCGTTTTATGTTGATAAATTAAATTCCTTATTTGAGACTGGGACTATAATAATGAATCAAATTGATGTGTTAAAAAATCAAAATAAACAGGTGATAAAAATCAAGTTTGCAGTGTTCCTAATAAATTATCGTGTTAGTAGCACACTATTACCAAACTTATGTAAATTCATGTATATTTTTTTTTTTTTTTTTTTTTTATATATTATAGGCTCGCGCTTGACCACTATCTCACCTGATGGTAAGCGATGATGTGGTCGACGGTGAAGCACGCTTGCCTAGAAGTAACCTATTCACTCTTGACTTAAAGACTCCTAGATTGTAGCTATCGGGAAACACAGACTCCGGTAGGGAATTCCACTCCTTAGCTGTACGCATAATGAAAGCAATAAGTAATTTATAACGTAACATGACGCCTGTATCCCTCGGAGGGTTAGGCAGAGGGGCACCTATATGAGACCCACAAAATAATCAAATCAAATCATATGTTTTTATTGTGGGCATAGGTTATACAGACAGATGTTAGGTAAATTACAGTTCCATTATGTCCTGCCTATTAAGCATACAATAATTATGTCAATATGCAATATGAAAAAAAATCATAGGTATCACATATAAAGCAAATCTTAAAAAATAAGAATAAGGTGTCAGACTGTAGTAGGAACTAATTATTAAGAAAATCTTAAAACGTGTAGTAAGTAAGCTTTGACAGTTAAAAAAATACGCAATTTATATTTGAATTGTAGGAGTTCCTTGGTGTTTTCAATGTCCATAGGTATCCTATTGTAAATTTCAGATACCATTCCGATGCCATTCAAAATCACACAGTATCATTTTATACTCACTGAAAACTGGATCTAACTTGACCTTATGGCGTAACTTCCAAATATATTTAAATCGTTTACACGTGTGACAAAAAAAATAATAATACACTTAAACAATTTATTCACGATCTACGATTAATTACAGAAGTAAGAACCTTTGCGTATACGATCACGGCTTCTTTATCCATTTATTTGTTCTTGCATTGTATTATTATTTCGGATCCGGTAATGTGGGCAGTCTAGTAGAGCTAGTAGAGGCTTTTATTGGTGGTAGTGACGGGAAATTTAGCATTCACGATACGGCTTCATTTTCCATTCCTTTCATTGTATCATTGGTGTGATCAATCTGGCACTGGAAGAGCTGGTGGATTCTTTCATTGTTAGTACCTAGTGACGAGAACCTTGGCACTCGCCATAAGGCTTCTTATCCATTTCTTTGTTTCTTTCATTATTGTTTCCGATTTTGCAATGTGGACAATCTGGCACTGCAAGAGCTGGAGTATTTCAGTGACAAGAAACTTACACACAAGATCACGGCTTCTGTATCCATTCCCCTGGATCTTCATTTTACTATTGTTTCGGATCCGGTAATGTAATCAATCTGGCACTGTTAGAGCTGGTGGAGTCTTTCCTTGGTAGTAGGGATGAAAGTCTTAACACTCGCGAAACGACGGCTTCTAATCCATGCCTTTGTTTCATTCATTTATTATTTCGGATCCGGTAATATGTGCATTCTAGCAGAACTAGAGGGTATTTCATTGGTAGTAGTGGCGAGAACCTTAAAACACACGATCGAAGCTTCTTATCCATTCCTTTGTTACTTTCATTGAATTATTGTTTCGGTTTCGTTAATTTGAGCAATCTGACATCGGAAGAGCAGGTACAGTATTTCATTGGTAGTAGTGGCAATAATTTTAGAACTCACGATCATGTTTTCTTTATCCCTTCCTTTGTTTAGGTTTCGGTAAAGTGGGCAATCTACCACTGGTAGAGCTGGAGCCTTTCATTGGTAGTGATGGTGCTGGCACTACGCCATATGTTATCAAAGTATACATTAAAAATAGGAACACAACCACAAATATATTCTTCATGATGTCTGTCTTACTCTGGTCCACAATAAACTATGTTGTCTAAATGAGAAACGCAGTATATTTATAGTGATATTCATTTCCTTAATGCGTTAAAAACAAACCTCATTGAATAAATAAATGCGTAATTAATTATATGCTTAACGCTGTGGCTATACAAGCGAATCATAATTCATGTCGGGTGATCTAACACAGTTTTATTCCAGAAATCATTTAAGTCCAATGTATGTGAAGCGAACTACTAATCATATGGCGATGCTACATTGGTATATGGTGAAATTCCCCACCCAAAGCCACTAAATGTTTTAGGATTACTTTTTACTTTGATTGTACGTACAGCTTCGGAGTGGAATTTTCTAAAAGTTACAACTTGAGGTCTTAAAATCAAAAGGGAATAGTTTACAGTACTCTTAAATATTTAAATATTCGGAAACCAAACCAAGAACGCAGTATGCTTGGTAGACGGAGCATCACTGATTTTAAAAATACCCATGAGAAATCACCAACCATTTAAAAGAAACACATTAAAATACATGAAATTATTTAATCACAATAAACACTGATGTTGTTGACATACCTCACAAAATAAGCAATCAAAAGTGGGAATGGGCCAGTCATATCAGCCGTAGAACCGATGTCCATTGGGGAAGACGTCTTCTTGAGTGGAGACCGTGAACTGGTAAACGTAAGGTAAGACGTCCTCAGGCTAGGTGGAGCGACGATCTTATCAATGTGGCTGGAAGCAGCTGGTTGAGAGCTGCCGAAAACCGATGTAAATTGCGTGCAATTGGAGAGGCCTCTGCCCACCAGTGGACTGCTGTAGGCTGATAATGATGAAACACATGGATTATATTAACAGTAGTAAGATTCTTAGCATTATTCACGGCTTCCTTATCCATTCCTGTGTTTAATTTGTCTCCAAAGGTTTCCGAACGGGCTGGGTCTTTTCGTAGTAGTTAAATCATCTTCAGGAATCCAGTATGCGCCGAAAGTGTAGAATATGAACAGGAACAAGGCGACGTATATGTGCTTCATGTTGACTGTCTTGATAGTGGACTAGTTGACGATGTAGTGTGTTCTCTAAATGAGAAACATAGCCTTTTATAGGATAACCGTTTTCCTTAAAGGATAGAGTTAATAAGTAAATATTATTTATATGCTTAGCGCTGTGATCACATGAACGGATTTTTTCTGTCGAGATATCGCCTATACTTGTCCAATAATAGATGGGAAAATCGAAACGTAATAATAAAAAACTAATATGTCGTTGAAAGTTTTCAAGAGGGCGTTTTCGTGGTTTTCGATGTCGTGGTTTTCGAAGGCATCATCATCTGCCTAGCCTTTTCCCAACTATTTTGGGGTCGGCTTCCAGTCTAACCGGATTCAGCTGAGTACCAGTGTTTTACATGGAGCGACTGCCTATCTGACCTCCACAACCCAGTAACTGGGTAACATGGTACTCCTTGGCTAGACTGGTGTCAGATCTCAAGCTTCTGACTATTCGTAACGACTGTCAAAGATTTTCAAATGACAGCCGGGACCAACGGCTTAACGTGCTTTCCGAGGCACGGAGGAAACTCGGTATGTTGAAATAGTCACCCATCCACGGACCGACCTCGTCAAGCGTTGCTTAACCTTAAAGATCGACCCGTGCGGCAGTTATTATTTAGCCACGAGCTCCTCCGATGTCAGCGAAGGCGATAAACGAAATATTAAAGTAAGGGATTGATCTCGAGATTTTTCGATATCGTTTGTCAATCCTATACAATTTTTTTGCCTCTTTGACAATGACAATTTTATCACTTGCCTAGGACCTCGGCAAAATAATAATACTCGGCTAAGTAACATTGTATGTACAAAAACAAATGAAAATTATAAAATTAAAGTTTTATGGACATATATATGACTGTATATATATATCTTCGCTTACCTTTAGGTGGGATAGTAGACAAGCGTGAGCCTAAGTAAAACAAAAAAAAAGTGTGTGGTGACCCAGGAGTCACATCCCCGACTTACCGAGTTGAAGGTCGTGGGTTCGAGCCTAACCTACCTAGGCATATAAATATAATTTTACTCATACAATACATACATAAACTCACGCCTTTTTTCCCATGGGGGTAGGCAGAAACTACAGAACGCCACCTGCTACGATCCTTACACACTTCTTTTGCTTCACACACATTCATACATCTAGTCATACACACACGCCGGTTATGGGTACTGCGCACTTGGCCTTTCTGAAGAACATCACCTATAAGGTCTATATATGTCTTTCTAGGGCGTCCCATCACGGCGTTTCCATTCACGTCTGCCTTGTTATTTACCTTTCGTTAGTCATCTTTCATTCATCCTCTCAACATGGCCAAACCATCTTAACATACTCTTTTCAATTTTAGTCACTACATCTTCTTTTAAACCACAACGTTGTCTTATTACCTCATTCCTCAATCTATAATTTAAAGCCACACATACTCCGCAAGGAGCGCATTTCTACTGCATTAATCCTACTTTCATGTCTTTTTAGCCATACCCAACCTTCACTTCCATAAATAAGTGTAGGCACCAGCACGCTGTTGTGAACGGCGAGTCGAGCTTCCGGAGACATCAACTTGCCGGTCACAACTGCATGTATACTCATACAATGTAAATGTAAATTTACCTTTAAAAATATTATAGTACTGGTGACATCACATCTTAAGTTTTAAGTGGGTATAAGTTTTTGTTTACCTATCCAATACCTTAAAACGAGCAATTCTTGTATATATGTATATAAAATCTGAATGTCGGAAACGGCTCCAACGATTTTCATGAAATTTAGTATGCAGGAGGTTTCGGGGGCGATCAATCGATCTGCCTTGGTTATATTTTCAGAAAACATCGTTTTCTCTATTTTCACCCGAGCAGATCTTGGTCGCCCAGGTACCTACTTTTAGTAATATGTGATGCGAGTTTGCTTCCTTCTCTTTGACATATAAATCTGTGAAGGTAATAGACAAGTGTTATGTTGTACAATAAGTGTAAAATAATGTAATGAAGAAAATGAAAGAAAAAAAAGCTTTGTGTAATTTATAACATTACCACTGCTCTCAAAACGGTGATGGAAAACATCGTGTTGAAACCGGCATGTCCTAGAACAATAAAAATGGAGACATGTGGCATCTACTCATCCGCACTGGGCCTGCGAGGTGAATTACGCAGAGAGGAAGTCTAAGTCCCAGTAATAGGCTGATTATGCTTTTATTTTGTCTAAAACATCCCGCTAATGTAACCGCAGGGTTATATTTTGAGTTAAAATGCTAATCGCAAACCTGAATGCAGTTTTTTGTAAATGTAAAAAACTGATTTAAATAAATTATAGAATAAAATATACGAATTAAAGAGCAATAGACTAAGATAATATTATGTTGGCCGCTGAACCATAGACGTAGACAGATAAACAAGGATTACGGAAGTAATAATAGCAGCTGTCAAACTAAGTTCAACTAATCCACAGATCACGGAGACACCTCTGTGGCCGCTTCTATATATATTTTAAATGGTTATTATTATTGATGCATGACAATTACCTTCCATCATTCTGCCAATATTCACCTCTCAGACACAATTTTAAATTTGACGTACATACGTCACATACGTGATCGCAATGTTTCTGACTACCCGAGTATAAAATCAAATTTTTAATATTTACGCTACTTGCAATCCGTCTATTTCGCTCAGCTGCTCATGGCATAATGGTTCACACCAAATGTTTATACATATGTATCGTTTATAACACACTAACATATATCTATGGGTATAAATATAATGACCACCAAAAATAACCTTGCGACCATAACCTCTATTACCTAAAATTGTACTATGATAACCAAATTTAGTAAATTGGTCACCAAATTTTAATAGTAAATTATTGGTTGTGAAATAGGTTAGGTTAGGTTAGAACTGTGACCAACCGCGCGCGAGCCGAGCGAGTGAAGCGAGCGGTGCCGCGGCAGCGGCCGGCGAGCGCTACTTCCAAGTTGCTCGCAGAAATTTTGTTTTTTTTTGTGTTCCTTAACTATTTTTGGATTAAATAATCATAGTTTGGAGTTGGTTGTTTTAAGTTGGATCACAAGTTGTAAATTGGTTCTACTTTCACGCTAAAATGGATTTAATTTTGGTGACCATTTAATGTTTTTGGCAATATAAAGTTATTTTTTGCCGTTACATTTTACTAGATCTGATGGTTAGTTAAACATAAGCCCATATCTATTAACCTGTATATTGAACACTGTAAAATCTGTATCGCATCCGTACACTTCAACGTAAGGTTCAGTTGAAACCCAGCGTCAGGCAATTCCTAGTTGTCTGGCATTTTGCTGAATTCGAGCTACTATTTGGCGCATTCGCGAGGCACACTATGTAATTGTTTTAAAATTAAGTTCCCTTTTATTTGTACTTTTTTGGTGTGTATCTGTGTGTGCCAAATAAACTTGTTTTCTTTCTTTCCTTAGAGATGGCATTGTCAACACCTTGCATACAAACCAAGCGTGTCAGCAGTGAGTGCCATTGATAACCCATAGAAACGTCGGCTGTTGACTCTAAGGCCACTGAAACTTGTGCTCGATGCCCTGGCTTTTGATTATCCGTGGGATAGTATAGATGGACCTGCTTTTCGCCACTTACGACACTTACTCTGTTATCTGGAATGGTACGTAAACCACCACGCGGGCCCAGTGCAGTTTGGTGGGTATCACATGTCTTTGAATTTTTGGTTTAAGAGCAGTGGTGATGAAATACTTTACAAAAATTAATGCGGCTACCTGGGTTCCGAACCCACGACCTACAACTTGTCAGTCGCGGTCCTTACCCCTGGCCCACCACTGCTCTAGATGATGTTTATCCGTAACGACTGTCAAAGATCTACAGAGGGTCATCCATCCACTGGCCGACCTCGGCAAGCGTTGCTTAACCTTAAAGTTCGACACATGCGACTGTTGTTATTCAGCCACAAGTTTCTCTAAAGGCCCAAGACAAGTGACAGTCTGTTAATGAAAGCGTGGCGATGTATGGCAATTGGAAAAATTAAAAAAAAAAAAAACTAACGCTGTCTATGTATTCGTTTATTCTCGCACTGGAACGCTTTGCCGCCTAACTTGATACAATACAATTGGGTGCTAATGTTTTATTGCTCACCAGTTGGCCCCACTTTTGACTAAGGTCCTCAAATATAGCTGTTAAACGTTGTAATAACGCGTACGGAAATAAAGTTTGCATTAAAATAATTTCTAATGCCGTAAAAGTGCGATTTAAATATAAAATAGAGTATGATTTTTCGAAAAAAAAGGAGGGTAAAATTTTCCGAAACATAAAACTTTATTAAAGCAGTGGTTGGCAAATCCCGTAAAATATTTGAAAAATATTCACAACAATAAAAAAAAACCGGCCAAGTGCGAGTCGGACTCGCGCTCGAAGGGTTCCGTACTATCATCGCAAAAAAAGGCAATAAAAATCACGGTTGTTGTAAGGGAGCCCCACTTAAATATTTATTTTATTCTGTTTTTAGTATTTGTTGTTATGGCGGCAACAGAAATACATCATCTGTGAAAAGATCTGCTGTCTAGCTATCACGGTTCATGATATACAGCCTGGTGACAGACAGACAGATAGACAGACGGACAGTGAAGTCTTAGTAATAGGGTCCCGTTTTTACCTTTGGGTACGGAACCCTAAAAATAAACAAAAAACGCCCGCAAAAATTTTACATTTTGTAAACCTCAATCTACACTAGCGCCTCTAGCGATAAATTCGAACGCGGTAGCCCCCATTGCTATCGAATTCCAACCATCGCCATCGCTGTCATCGAATGACACTTTTCTAGAGACTCAGGTCCGTCACTTAGTCTACTAGAAGTACAAGTGACGTGACAACACTTGTCGTTGCCGACGCGGCAGTATCATGCTCTATGAACTGACCAAACCAGTCAGACAAGTTAACTCGTATACTCATAACACACCAGCGATTTTGCCAACGATAAATATTATTAAGTAGTAATAAAAAATAGAAGAATCAAAATATGGCATTAAGGAGTCTGTTCACTACACCGTACCATATTAACCGTGTTATGGACGTATCAGGTATGGATAAAACATTAGATGGATCCGCTGGAATGTATATGGCTTTACCACACCTCGCAAAACAACCTTCAGACGGATGTTTTTAGAATCTGCTCTTTTCAGATTCGTTAAGAAACTGCTATTTTCTAAAAAAATACGCTGATATAGGATAACGCAAACGCATCCGTTATCCCATTTCATCGTCATTTCTTAGACATTGTTGTGGGATAAACGTTCTTTCAAAAGTAACTACTTATTATAACTGTAATGTATAATTGTTTGTTGTCCCAAATAACTAAAGATATCAATAGCGTATCATAACCCGAGTCAGCAGGTTTTAGTGAAATATGCAATATTGTTGTCGTTCCGTGCACGGCCTACAACGGCGTTGGTCGGTGACGGAGCAGTCCAGTGGGTAATAGTCTCATTTAATTTTGTAGTTTTCAGCATCTATTAAATTAATGTATTAGTTTGTTTTGCTTTAATAAATGCTAAATGCCAGCAAAATTTAAATGTTCTCATTAACAGAGATGATGTGAAATATTAGAATAACAAATTTGAAATATTACATCTAACTGCATCATAAGACGTAACTTCCAAATGATTTATGTACTAGCTTCTGCTCGTGGCTTTACCCGCGTGAAATGTGATTTATTATCAAAAGGAAAAATTTCTACAGGTAGGGATTCACGGGTGGTCTCTCCGAGCGCACCTTTTTGTTTTACTCCATATAATATTATGCAATTGAGATTTACTATATATATATATTTTTTTTTTATTTCTTTAAATTTAGTGACTCGTCCTCAATCGGTCGCTTTTAAAATCAATAAAAGCAATCGATTGAGGACGAGCCAAGTGTTTTGTTTTTTTTTGTAAGTCTATTTAAAATGAGTGGTTGGTAGGTGAGATTTTTACGTTGCACTGTTATAATATTAAGAATAAAAAGCTGTCTTACTGTTAGGACTCCAGAAAATTCGTAAAGTAGCGCAGTGGGAAACAACCATGCTGACCAATTTTTAAAAGATTAAAAATGGCTTTAGGGGATCCACTCCATGCAGTGATGAGGGACTGACGGTAGAGAAAACTATATGCGTTTCAGCACAGCGGGTTCGGCGACGTGTCTGAGGGTCTTAAAGACGTATATCAATTTCCTTTAGACGTATATTTAAAGGTGAGGTTGTTGTCTATTATAACGCCTAGGTGTTTAATTGTTTTAACATGTTCCAGTTTTGTGCATGAGCAATTTAATTTAGAGACAGCCTGACGGTGACCTGACGTGGATTAACGGTTGTGTTCATTGGGGGGTAATACGCGTGGTAGACGCGTTTCCATTGAATTCTATGTTCTGGACCTTAACTACATTCGCCCAAGTTGACTATTCGACCGAAAAAGAATTGTCTCGGTTAGAGATTTATTGAGCTGAGTGGTGCCAATCCATGCGTCATGTTCGTGAACGGGTGCCATCAGTTGGGAAAGACCTTGGCCTGTTTTTATTTACTTATTGTATTTTGGGTAACTTTATTTTTACATCGTTCTCACATATACCTACAATATGTTATATTCCAACAAGAATTATGTAACCAAATACTTGTTATTCAATTTTATTGATGGAAACGTGTGGCCGTAGAGTTTCACACACGTTCTTCTCCATAAAGACATACTGACCCTTGCGAATGTGCAACTAGCTTAATTTTTTTGTCTGACATTTCAAAAGTACCCTTAAAGGTTTAATTGAAATAAAACTATTTGAATTTGAATTGGTATGTGTGTTTTAATAGGCTGAAAACGCACCAAAAAATTGTGAAAAATAAAGCAATATCAAAAATAAGTCTTAGTGGTTAGGATTTGACAGATACACAGAATTCCAAACTTAAACTTAAGGTTTACCAAAAAGCGATGGATGGCATACTGCTAAATAAGCTGACCGGGCAATCTGTAGAACAATTATGCGCTTCAAGATTATCGCTGATGTTGGAGACAAGTCGGTGACCATGATCGCCACGTAGTATGTACCTGAAGACGGACGTCATAAACGAGGCTGCCCAAAAAATCGCTGACATGACCATTTAACCTTGTTCCTGACGGATTGGCTGGAGAAGGCAGGATATAAAGTTGGATGAAAGGTTTGAGGAGGTCTTTGCCCAGAAAGACAGCATTTGCTTCATAGTAATAATAAAAAAAAACAATTTAATTCAATATTTTAAATGTTCACTTGTACATGTGAAACATTACTTTTACAAAAACCCGAGTTCACTTAAAAATTAGTTCCAATTCCAAATATTTCGATTATCTCTTTCGTCATTTAATTGATACGAGCAAAGATTTCGACTAGACTGGAGACGGTCCCTCCAGGTGGTGTTGTCAACGTGACGGTGACATAGTTAAGTCCTAGAGGACTGGTGGTAAAGTTTCCGTTCGGGGGGTTGATTACGCGCACACCAGTGATAGTAGTAGAGGCGTTTCCATTGAATTCTATGTCCTGGACCTTTACTGCGTGCGGCCAAGAGGAATGGTAGACCATTCGACTGAAAACGTAGAATTATATCGATTAGTGCCTAGCGAGTTGCGAAGTGACACCAACGTTCTCAAAACTTCGTAACCAGCCGCCCTGCGTGCTTGGACGCGTCTCATGGTAAAGTCTATTGAAAAATATATCAGCTTTCCCTCCACCTAACTATACTGGGGCCAGTTTCCAGTGTAACTAAGTGCTGCTGAGTATCAGTATTTTACATGGCACGACAGCATAACTTCCATAACCCAGTAACTGAGTAACACGATACCCCTTGGCAAGACTGGTGTAGGATTTCCTGTCTTCTGACAATCTGTGACGAATGTCAAAACAAGTGACAACCGGGTCCAAGTTATGAAAGAATTTCACTATGTAAAGAAGGTCACTTGTCCACGGACCGACACCGGTCAAAATTAAGCCATGAGCTCCTCAAAAATTACTGGTGTTGTGGTTTTGTTAACATACCTGAAAACGATGACTTGTCCATCCTTGCCAATTGATCCTTCTTGGGACATGGACGCACCTTCTTCTGAGATGGAAGCTGCGTTATTGCAGACTGTAAGTGCTGCTAGCACCGCGATGAGGATGAAGCTCTTCATCTGAAAGGATACAATGTTAACCATAAACGACGGCTCGGTTGGTGCAGTTACTGAGCGATTGACTTGACTTCATCGAATATAGTCGTTTATACGTTTGTCCATTTTCAATTATTTTCTTAATAGCGAGAGGAGACATATTTTTTAAGGCAACGGCACCGAGCAGATTTAATTTATTTGAAGAATGGATGGTTCAAGACTGAGTTAATCTATAGCATGTCACCTAAAGTAAATGTTAAACTTGTGGGAAAATTTCTTCATTCTTCTAAAATCCTACCATATCTTTGGGATAGGCCACCGGAGCGCAACCGCGGGACAAAACTAATCATTCAATAAAGGAAAAACCTTGTAACCATAAATATATAAAATTAAAAGTACTTACATTTCCAAAATCACAGGAGCTACCTAATTAGTGAACAGTGTGAACATTCTGCTGCAGGATACAGTTTATATACGAGTACTACACGGATGTCAGCGTAACGATAAGTCAAGATCATACTGATACCACTATCAATAACAACACAAATTATCAATAGTTCTAATAATAGCTGTTTTAACTTTGATTGATAATATTACAGATTAGAAAGAGTTGCACTGGAGATGGGACTTATTCCGGATCTAATTTATCGTTATCCCTAAAAAACTCACACCTTTATAAAAATCTCGACATTTTTTTTTGTTTTTGGCACATTTGTGCATTTAGCCAGTGTCGCGTTTAGTTCCTTTAGTTTTTTTTTTATACAGTCCCTATGCACATTTTTTTTATTTGCTTCGGAAAGCGGATGTACAAATTTCAATGTTTTTGGAATATTTTGCAGCAAATCAAAATCAATATTTTTTATTTCACATAGGCCTACACACTACACACTTTCACTTGTACCGTATGGTGACGGACGTAAAGAATTTCACCATCCCATATCTTCCCGTGGGTTTCGTAAGAGGCGACTAAGAGAAAAACCAGAGAATGGGCAGCAGCATTCTCTGTGCACTTTAAGAACAAACTGCGATCGCCAACCCGCCTGCCAAGCGTGGCGATTAAGGCAAACCCCCCCAAACCATGAATAGCACAATTAAAAAACGGCCCCGAGTGCCCGGCAGCCCGTCTACCCTCGACTACGGTAGCGGTCGAGGCGATGGCGTGGCAAGGGGTGCCAAGAATCCCCGGAGTGGACCCGGCTACCCCAATAAACACCGACGACTGGACCTGGCAACGTACAACACGCGAACACTCCGGACCGACGAGAAGATAGCTGAACTCGAGGAAGAATTGAGCAGGTTACGATGGAATATTATAGGATTATCTGAAGTCCGAAGAGAGGGGGAGGACACGATAATCCTCAAATCCGGTAACCTGCTCTATTTCCGAGAGGGTGACCGGCAGTCCCAGGGTGGTGTCGGGTTTATCGTCCACAAGTCCCTTGTGAACAACGTGGTGAAGATCGAGAGTGTGTCGACCAGGGTGGCGTACCTTATACTCAGAATATCCTCAAGATATTCGCTGAAGGTCATACACATTATACATATTCATACACATTAGACATTATACTATGAAAGTAACTAAAATAGACTAGCCTAGCGGTATCCACATCAGTAAATTGACGAATCTTTCTGACAGCATAAGCCCCGCAAGTGATACTAAATGAGGACCCCATTGTAACCTTGAGTCTAGCGTGATCCCCAGGAAAACCGTTTTATCGACGAATTCGAGCTTCTCCTTGTTTAATATAATGTCACAATCAGTACTTTTGACATTTGGCAACGAAAATTTTACGCATTTGGTTTTTTTACCATTTAATACTAAATTATTGGCAGTGAACCAATCCTGAACCTGCCGTAGCGCGTTATTTACGTCGTCAACCTGACAAGTACGTCTATTTACTTTAAAAACTAAAGATGTGTCATCAGCAAATAACACCATATTTAGTTTGCCTTCGAATAAATGGGGTAAATCGTTTATGTATATTAAAAATAAGAAAGGACCTAAAATTGAGCCCTGGGGTACCCCCATTTTCACATTTAACCCCGACGAATTCACACCGTTTATTTGAACTAATTGTTGTCTATCACTCAAATAAGATTTAATCAAACTTAACGCTGATTGACCTAGCCCGTAATGCTCAAGTTTCAGAAGTAATGTTTCATGATTAACGCAATCAAACGCCTTCGACAGGTCGCAGAAGATACCTATGGCATCCTGCGACTCTTCCCACGCATTAAATATGTGTTTTAATAGGGTGACACCAGCGTCAGTTGTACAACGTCCTTTGGTGAAACCATACTGTTTATCATGTAAGATGTTATTCGTATTAAAATGAATGAGCATTTGATTTAGCATTATCTTCTCAAATACCTTGCTGAAAACCGGCAACACGGATACTGGTCTATAATTATTTGTGTCTTTACTGTCCCCGGATTTAAAAAGTGGTATAACCTTACTATATTTCATTAGATCCGGAAAGACTCCTTGATCTACACACAAATTAAAAATCAAAGCTAAGTACGGCGCTATAGTCTGAATAATGGAGGTACAAACTTTGATGGACATGCCCCATAGATCTTCGGTCAGTTTTACCTTTATTTGCTTAAAAGCCTTTATTACTGTTATTGGGTTTATATGTGAAAAGTGAAATTCATAGGGCAGGCTGAAACGTTAGCGTGTAATAAACCAGAAGCGAGCGACGGCGAAGAATTTAAGGGTTCAGTAGTTTTAATTGGGATGCTGGTAAAGAAATTTACAAATTCTTGAGCAACTTCTTTGTTATCTCTAATAAGTCCACGTGTAGTCTCAAGCGTGTAATCAGTATTATTTCTTTTGTTCCTGTTTGTTTCATCGTTTATAATTTTCCAAACCGTCTTAATTTTATTTTCTGCGAATTTAACCTTATTGCTAATGTATATAGCCTTAGCTAGTTTACACGTATTTTTAAAAATTCTTGAGTAAGTAGCAACATATTTACTAAAAGTTTCAGTGTTAATATAAGGCTTAAGGCCATACAGCTCGTAAAGTCTTTCCCTACTTTATGGGCGTTTTATTGTTTGAATTGGGGTTTTTTCACAAGATATCGTGTCATAATTACGTATGCAATAGATTGTCGATCGTAGCGTCTACTACCTAGATAAATTATGTTGCATAAAATAAAAATGTTTCGGGGGCTTTTTATATTTAAGTTTTACTTATTTTTAACCCCAGCCGGAAAAAGAAAGGTGTTATAAGTTTGACGTGTGTTGCAACAGACAGAAACACAGATACACATCTGTGTGTCTGTCTCTTGCATCATAGCTCATAAACGGATTTTGCGAACCGATTTTGATTTAGTTTTTTTGGTTTGAATGGTGATTTTGTTGAGAGTGTTCTTAGCTATGTTTGAATAAAATCGGTTCAGCTGTTCAAAAGTTATGGGCGTTTTACTGTTTGAATCGGGGTGTTTTCGCAAGATAAATGTGTCGAAGGTTTTTAATTTTTTAAGTTTTACTTGTTTTGTAATCGGAGCAGTCACTCTAGACAATTGTCATTTGATGTCAGTGATTACAATGGTTGAAATGCCAAAATGTTAGAGACATGACATTAGGATAGCGCTTGACAATCTCGTACATTTAAAATGTCGTTTTTGTCATTTTAACCGCTATCGCGACGTCTAGAGCCTGAGTACTTCAAGACCTTCTACAAGAAATTATTCCTCTCTATTCTATTAATTTTAATTACAAGTTTGTGTTTTAGTTTGGTACCACTTTGGAAAACTCCATCCACCACCAGTTTGATAAAAATTAAACAACAATAACAATTAAAACAAATTTAATCAATACCAACACAAGTTGAACCAACTCTAACACCATTCCCTGGACATGAGTTCACATTAATGACCGAATTCAAGGGTTCCTCTGGTTCAAACAAGTCTGATTCATTGGTACTTTGATTCACTTTCAACTCCTCTGTGACCACTTCACTTGGATAACTAGAAGTAATAGTAAATAATGCAACACTTAATATCACTGTTAACTTCTTCATTATGACTGTTTTCCTTATATTTTCAAATAGTACTGATGATCTAATATTCACTAACATCTTATATAGGTATAATTTGTTTACTCATCTTCTGTAATGATACCGTGTAGCTAATTATTATGGGTTACTCGTGAATGAGTTTTTTTTTGCATCCTTGTGATTCGCTCTTTGTATATCCCATAATTGTTATGTACCGGTTTGATGAATAGTTATGTATTTAGGTTCACAAAAACGTTAATCATAAAAATATATTAGAATATTTTTTATCCCTATAATAGGTCTTAGTCCAGGCCATGTTCTCTTTGGACCTTTATCATTAACATTCGATTGATTAACAGATAGTCACACAAAGTTTTTAATAAAAATATAATAAGTATTAATAAAATTTATAATATTTATTTAAGTTAATGAGACATTTCCAGTTAGTCAAATAATCTTTTAGTTTGATAGGATCTTTGGAAAACGCCTTGCGCTTCCAGTTTGATAAAAATAAAACGAAATGAAATATTTATCATTTAATCGTTTCTGCCTCGTTGCGCGATTGGGTTTTTTTGGTTTGTGTCCGGTTGATGCATCGGACTAAAACATAACTATCAAAATCTAGGTGTACTGTGGATCCAACACAACACGGTTGGCGTAGAGGTTGAGCGATCGACTGCTGCGCTGCGTGTCTTGGGATTCTCGCACGAAATAAATATTTGTATGGCCTAGTTGTTCCGGAAAGGGTGTCTTGTGTATGTGAGGCCGTACCCACAATACAGGAAGAAATTCCTAATGTGGGACAAACGGTTAAAAAAACAACTCAGCAACATTTTGGGGCATGCAGACGTGTAGTTATGTTGGATCCAGTTTAATCTTTTTCAACACATACTGAGCCAACTCTTACACTATTTTCTGGACATGGGTCCACACCAAGGAACGAATTCAAGGAGTCCACTGATTTGGTCAAGTCTGATTCATCTCTAACTTTATTGACATCAAACTTTTCCATTATCACTCCACTTGGATAGCTACTGGAAATCGAAAATAATGCAATACAAAGCAAGAATATTGCAAAGTTTTTCATTCTGACTGTTTCCCTTGGAACTTCTTATTGTACTGATAGTTCAATGTCACTTACGTCTTATATAGGTACCTAGACTTTGTCAATTCATGCTCTATAATAGCATCGTGTGTTACTTATCATTATGGGTAGTATGTACCATGTATTCATAAGTATGAACGATAATGTTTCGGTTTTAGATGTGTTTTATTTTGTACTAGCTTTTTCCATCGGCTTCGCCTGCGTGAATGACGAAAAATATGCCGAGTGAACATTTTTCCGGGATAAAAAGTATCCTATGTGCTATTCTCTATGCTATAGGCTATAATCTATCTCTGTGCCTAATTTCATACAGATCCGTCCAGCCATTTGAGCTTGAAGAAGTAAAAAACATACAAACACACACTCACAAACTTTCGCCTTTATAATATTAATGTGATATGGTAGTGTAAATAACAATATTCACGCCAGAACAGCTGCTTAAGTTGTATCAAGCGCAAGTTCGATCTTGCATGGAATACTGTTCTCATCTCTGGGACGGATCTGCCAAGTACCAGCTTGTTGCACTAGAGTCGATCGAAAAACGGGCCAAGAGGCTCATTGGCAATGTGGCACTGGTTGAGTCAACGCTCCAGAGCCTTGAACATCGTCGCCGAGTTGTCAGCTTATCGGTTTTTATCGGTTACATTTCGGGGAGTGTGCGATTAAATTGCTTGATCTAATTCCGCGTGGCCCGTTTCATCATCGGACTACAAGACGTACGGCAATGCGCCATCGGTACATGGTGGACATCCCAGCCATACGCACTAAATGTTTTGAAAACACTTTCATTATGCGTACAGCTAAGGAGTGGAATTTCCTGCCGGAGTCTGTGTTTCCCGATAGCTACAACCTCGGTGTTTTTAAGTCAAGAGTGTATAGGTTTCTTATAGGCAAGCGTGTTACACCGTCGACCACATCATCGCTTACCATCAGGCGAGATAGTATTCAAGCGCGAGACAAACAATAAACAAAGAAAAACATCGTATATTTGGTAAACAACACAATTTTAAATTCTTCTTCTTTTCTAGCCGATGGGAAACTCTTTATAAATTCAAAACAATTTTAAATAATTTAGTCTCTTTCAACACATACCTACTAAGCCTACTCTAAGACCATTTCCAGGACAAAGGTGACCGATGGCAAAACCCAGGGATGGGTCTGGAGTATTAAAATCATTTAAGTCTGTAACTTTATATACTTCCAACTTCTCTATGGTCACTTAGATAAAGAACTATAGTAATGGTGAATAATGTTACACAGATTAAAAACACTGCCAGATTCGTTATCTTGACTAATTTTCTGCTGAGTTCAATGTATACTGACGTTCTAATGATACGTTTCTTGTTTTAAAACTTTTTTGTCTTCGTTATTCATAGATATGCAAACTTATTATTCTTGTGCTGCAATTTTCAGATTTTTTCTTTGGAACGATTACGCTTCTTAGGAACTGTTAACGGAAATGTATTAAATTATTTGTATTGGATTATTGTTATTAAATATTTCAAATATATATTGACTCTTGTGATTAATTCTTAGTGCAAGAGCCAGGGCTGCACAGATATTTGTTGTCATTTGTATTACATATACAAAAAAGTTGTAAATATTCTTTTAATTATTCGTGAATCGCAATCTTTTTTTTTTGTTGCTTTATTGTTTTAATAATATTCTATGCTGTAATAATATTATTATTATTAACTCGCTGCACGTGTTGGTTCATCTTATCTTTTTTTTTCGTTTTTGTTGTTTTTGTTATCTTCCCAATGTGTTAAATTCGCAAGAGTTCCTTCTTTTTATTTACATTATTTTTAAAAAGTACCTTCTAAAACAGACAAAAATATTTTTTCATAATTTTATTTATATTGCGTTCTCTTAAATGGGGCGGTGGGAGAATATGCCCACGGGTTTTACACTTTTTTTTTTTTGTATATGGAGAAGTAATGAAACAGGCTTTTGTTTATGGCCTGTTTTCTTATTGAATAAGTAACAAAATAGGTTACAAATATATTTTTAGACCCCTGCAGCCTAATTGTGTAAGTATATTCGGCAAGGCAAAGAGTTTGACCGCCATCAATCGACCAATCACATCGCGTCTTTTATCACGCATGTGATTGATCGATTGATGGCAGTCAAACCCTTTGCTTTGCCGAATTCACTTACGCAATAAGGCTGCTGGTATGACCCTCCATGTATAAGATGTTTTTACAAAAAAATAAAATAAAAACACTACTAAGTAAAAAAGTTTTTCATTTGTTTACTTCTTAGTGGTGCATAATGGACAAGTTCTATAGTTAGGTACCGATAATGCCCACAGTGATGCCAGAATAGATTACCCGAATAACATGTAACTTAAACATAACCAGTGGAATGAGAGTGTACCACAGTGAACTGTACACATCTGCATACCCGTTTAGAGCATACTGTCGTGATTGTATGGTATAAAATGGTGTAAACAATAAACAGACATGCATTTGCAGCAATCCTGAGAGATTTGCGCTCATTTATTGTAGAGTTCTTTTGTATATCTGCGAAGATCTTTATCAAATTATAATGGGACATTTCAGAATAAATTTCTTTCGAACAAAAAAGAATTTTGCAAATCCGTTTTATTATGACGGAGTTAAGCACCAACATAAATTAAAAAGAAAAATAATAATATATAAACATCCAAATGAGAACCTTCTCCGTTTTCGGCAGTCGATTAATAAAATGGTTCTATAATTATTGTATTTCCATTTTAACAAAGCGTGTTTGCGTCGGGTTGACCTTTGCCTTGATATTTTGTGTTGAATCTTTCAACGTGGGATCTTTGTCGTCTACCGGTTTTATTACTAGTGTTATTTAGTTACTCTTCTATAAAATAATAAAACAGTAGGAACCGTAGTGCCTGTACATTTTGTATACTATCCGAACACTAATATTATAATTGCGACATTAACTCTGTCTGACTTTCCGTCTGTCTATTGCCTCTTCATTCGTAAACCGCTGAACCGATTTAGATAAACATTGGTATGGAGATAGTTTAAATCCCTGGGAAAGATATAGGGTAGTTTTTATCATCCTTAAGGGAGTATACTGAATATGCTATTCGACGTTCTAATGCTACGCAGGCGAAGTCGCGGGAAAAACCTAGTATATAATAAAACAGTAGGAACCGTAGTGTTTGTAAATTGAACAATTTTTTTTTTAAATGGAATTCTATTATTAGCAGAATAACACGGACGAGATGTTTTCGTGATATAAGCAGGTTGAGACGCAAATGTCATATAAGCGCATGATCTTGAAACGGGTATATATAAGCTGAGAATAATCTCCTTTATGTCAGTCGTGGAAATATCTTCAACAGAAACAATGATGAAGCTGTGTTTGTTACTTGTGTCAATAGTCACTCTAAAACTGGTGATGGTGACGTCACATTTTGCTTACCCGACCGCGCTGAGTTACGATGACTGGGTCTGCGAGTTCGTCGACACCGCTGAAGACAACTTTGTTGGAAACGCATTGGAGAATCCTGTTGTGAAAAAAAATGTTACTAACGTCACGAAGCCAGGAGTTTTGGAGGAATCGGATAAATATGATAACCAATACAATAAATATGATGCACCTGATACAGACGAAGATCCTGGCAGTGACTTTGACGGTATCTGTCCACCTCCGAAATTAAGAATCGGCAACAATTGTGAAGACGAACAATAAATATTAAAGATTGTCGGAAGTTATTAGAGATTTTATTTATCTATATTTTTTTTAATATCCAGTAACTGCCGCACACGGCTCCACCCAACTTAATTGCTAATTTATAAAGATATTGTGCAATTTGGTTAAAATGTTATCCAAATTGGAAAACATTTATATAAATTATTGTGGCCCATGCGTTATTGGTTAAAGTGGAATAAATTGGTATAAGTGTGTTATTACTGCCATCTAAATCTGTTCAGCACTTTTTGCGTGAAAGAGTAACAAACAAACATGCTCACAAATTTTCACAACGTATTCCTACTTATAGCTTCCTATTTATATCGTATATATCGCGGTGGCCCAGTGGCTAAGACCTCGCCTCTCGTGCTTGAGGTTATAGGTTTGAATTCGGGGAAATACCAATGTGACTTTTGCAATGCGTGTACTTTCAAGTTTATCTTGGACATCGCTGACAACGGGGAAGGAAAAACATCGTGAGGAAACCTGGACTTATAGTGAGATTATTATAAGATTGAGCTCCATTGGTGTAATTTTTTAAAGGCGAGCCAGTGTCAGGATAAACGAACTAATATTATAAATACGAAAATTTCGATGGATGTGTTTATGTTTATTACTCAGTCACGCCAGAACGGCTGAACGGATCTGGATGAAATTCGGCACACAAATAGATTCTGGTCAGGAATAGCACATATGATACTTTTTGTCCCGGGAATATGTTCCCTTGGGATAATTTTCGACATTCACGCGGGCAAAGCCGCTGGCAGGAGCTACTATATAAATACTAATAAAATATTATAAATGCGAAAGCTTGGATGGATGAATGTTTATTACTCAGGTGACTGAGTAATAAACATTCATCCATCCAAGCCAGATCCGATCAGAACAGCTGATCGGATCTGGAGGAAATTTCATCAAATTTCATGCACAGAGATAGAGTTTGGAATAGCACATAGGCTTCGTTTTATTTCGATAAACTAGGTATTATGATCCCTTGGGTTACTGAAACACTATTCACGCGGGTGAAGCCGCAGGCGGCAGCTAATCTATACTAATATTATAAAGCTGAAGAGTTTGTTTGTTTGTTTTAACGCGCTAATCTCAGGAACTACTGGTTGGAATTGAAAAATTCTTTTTGTGTTGGATAGTCCATTTATCGAGAAAGGTAGGCTATAAAACATCACGCTACGACCAATAGGAGCGGAGCATAAATGAAAAATGTTGCAAACACGGGCAAAAATATTCCTTTTTGAGAGCTTCCGTTGTGTGCGATGCGTAAACGGTTTAAGTTACGCAACAACCATGTATGTAGGTAGGCTAGATGGGTGGTTATGTAGCCAGTTGACGGTAGCAATGCCGCGTGGGACAGCTAGTAGGTTTTTTTTTTTTTTATAAATTGTAGGCTCGCGCTTGACCACTATCTCACCTGATGGTAAGCGATGATGTGGTCGACGGTGAAGCACGCTTGCCTAGAAGCAACCTATTCACTCTTGACTTAAAGACTCCTAGATTGAGTGTATCGGGAAACACAGACTCCGGCAGGGAATTCCACTCCTTAGCTGTACGCATAATGTAAGTATTTCCAAAACGTTTAGTGCGTATGGGTGGTATGTCTACTATGTAGCGATGGCGCATCGCCGTACGTCTTATAGTACAATGATGAAACGGGCTTGGTGGAATTAGATCATGCAATTCCATCGCACACTCCCCGAAATGACCGATAAAAGACCGACACACATTTATTATTAGGAAAACCGCTTAGTGATACAAGTGGTCCAAAAACAGTTATGTGCAACTTTTTTTTTGCGTCGATACATCCTCATGCATATTGCGCTACCACGGGGAGATAGCGCAGTTATGTGGGACTCCAACCCACTAAAACTGCACGGTATCATACTGTGCCACTAATGGCGGGCACAGTCAGTGTCAAAAACGAAAAAAAGTTGGTACCAAAGACACCGACTTCCAAAAAGATAGTTATTTTTCGGTTTGTAGTGTTTTGTTTTGGAAGTCTGTTTAGTTTTTTATACAACTATATAATCATCATCATGCCTAGCCTTTTCCCAACTATGTTGGGGTCGGCTTCCAGTCTAACCGGATTTAGCTGAGTACTAGTGTTTTACATGGAGCGACTGCCTATCTGACCTCCACAACCCAGTAACTGGGTAACACGGTACCCCTTGGCTAGACTGGTGTCAGATCTCAAGCGTCTGACTATTCGTAACGACTGTCAAAGATCTTCAAATGACCGCCGGGACCAACGGCTTAACGTGCTTTCCGAGGCACGGAGGAAACTCGGTATGTTGAAAATGGTCACCCATCCACGGACCGACCTCGTCAAGCGTTGCTTAACCTTAAAGATCGCCCCGAGTGGCTGTTATTATTTAGCCACGAGCTCCTCTATACTACTCTATACAACTATATAATACTGGCGTTAAATTAAATCACCCTCAAAAGCACTCAATTTTTTTTTTTATTGCTTTTTTAGGGTGATTTAAATAAACTTTGACTTTTTCACTACCTTCTTCATCGGTATACTCTTGGCAGAGTGGTCGTGGTCATCATGTTGAAGTGAGAGTTCGGGCTGCCATAATTCGCTTGATGATACGACGCCATCCTATCGGTTGTTATTCGTGTGCACTCATGCAATGGGCCACCCACTGCAGACTTGATCTGGTCGGTCCATCGCATATGCCTCCAGCCGCGCGCTCTCATTTCTTCCACTCTACCCTTAATTACAAGTGACTAAACTGACTTTCGCTATACCAAACTATAATCAAGCAAAGGATGTAACTCATGGATGTATGGAATTCCGTACCATGATGCATCAAAAACAAAGTTTGTTTTTGATAGACTACACTGATCATGTTAGCTCCAACAAAAGATCTTTTTCGGTTACTGGTTAGTATTTTTATCAAAAATCGATTCTATTGCATTCTACATCTATAATACCGGCTGTGAACTTGTAATAAAAAAATATGATAATCTTTTAAATAAAGATTCTATTCTATTCCAGTATTTTTCTAATGTAGTATCGGCTAAGTATAATTTTGAGCAGTGATCATGACACTTTCAAAAATCAAGGCTATGTTAATCATATCATGTGAAACGGAACGACATTTATAAGGAGTAAAACAATATCCATACTTTAAAACTGAAAATAAAAAAGTAAATTCCCAATCCTAAAATCAAATCCCCGACGCATAATGTCGTAAAAAATTATGGTCTTGATTAGACCAACCAACACTCAACCAACACCAACAACCAACATTTTTGTCATTCTCCTGACCAAAATTTTGGTCATTCTCCTTTATTTTAATAAAAAAACTTTTTTGCAAAAAAATACTACCGACTTCCAAATGAAAAACTACAGTGAAAAATAGCTTGATTTTTGGAAGTCGGTGTCTTTTGTAGGTACTATTTTTTGCGATATGGACACCGACTTCCAAAAATTAAGTTATTTTTCACTTTGTAGTTTTTCATTTGGAAGTCGGTAGTATTTTTTTGCAAAAAACTTTTTTATTTTTCCCTTTTTAGTTTTACCTACCCAAAAGGCAAGTTGTTTAGTAAGGCCCCTACAACGCCAGAATAGATTACCCGAATAACATGAAACTTGAACATAACCGGTGAAATGAGAGATCTGCGTACCCCTTTAGATCGTACTGGCGTGATGTTTTGTGATAAAATGGTATAAACAATAAACAGACATGCGATTGCAGCAATCCCAAGAGATTTGCCGTTACTTATTGAAGAGTCCTGTTGTATATCTCCGAAGTTCTTCATCAGACCTTCACCAAATTAAATTTCGAAACGCACTCTTCCAAACAAAAAAAGAATTTTCAAAATCGGTTTACAATTGACGGCGATATCAATAAATCGATATCGGCGATAAAAAAACATGAAGTCGAACATACAACATCCTTCTTTTTGGTTTTTTGGTAAGTCGGTAAATAAAATAGGCAGTAATGGGGATTGCTGACAGAAGTGAAAAAATAACTTTGGAATATTTTTTTAAAAACATGGTTATACCGTCACACGTCACATTAGCAAGTCGATGACGCTGTCACATTAGCATGTCGCTGATGCGAAACCATAAAATTTGCCTGCACTAAAAATAAATCGCACAACGTGGCTAAAGAAGTTTACACTTCAATAAAAGGAGTCGGTAAGTACCCAAAACAACAAAATTATGTAACACAACTAAAAAGTGAAAAAAAAAAAACTTTTTACAAAAAAATACAACCGACTTCCAAATAAAAACACTACAAAGTGAAAAATAAATTCAATTTCGGAAGTCGGTGTTCCTGTTTTCGTTTCTTCGTTTTTTGACACCGACTTCCGAAATTGAATTTATTTTTCACTTTGTAGTGTTTTTATTTGGAAGTCGGTTGTATTTTTTTGTAAAAAGTTTTTTTTTTTTTCACTTTTTAGTTGTGTTACATAATGGACCAGTTCTATAGGTTAGGTACCTATAATGCCCAAAGTGAAGCCAGAATTGATTATCACAATAACATGAATCTTAAACAAAACCGGTGGAATGAGAGTATACCAGGGTTAACTGTTCACACCTGCGTACTGCTTTAGAGCGTACTAGTGTGATGTTATGTTATGTTATGTAATGGTAAAAACAATAAACAGACATGCGATTGCAGCTATCCTGAGAGATTTGCCGTCATTTATTGAAGAGTTCTGATGTATATCTCCAAAGTTCTTCATCGGATCTTAATGAAATTTAAATGGGACCACATGACAAGCACCAGTTTTCAAATAAAAAAAGAATCATCGAAATCGGTTCACCCAGTAAAAAGTTCTTAGGTAACAAACATAAAAAAAAAAAAAAATACAGTCGAATTGAGAACCTCCTCTTTTTTGGAAAGTCGGTTAAAAATAGACCGCCGCGCGATAAGACCGCCTTTGTACCCATTTATATAAGTTTTTTTTTTGTAAATGTCTATAATTTTATGGTGTACAATAAAGTATATTCTATTCTATTCTATTCTATTAGAACAATTAAACTTTAAATAAAAACACAATCAAATTATATACATTTTAATCTCGACCAACACAAGCTGAACCCACTCTTACTGCGTTACCGGGACATGGGTCCACCTGAAACATAGAACTCCCCTTGAGTTCTTCTGGAACATTCCCTGGATTGGTCCCTCCTTGACCGTCTGTCCCTCCTGTGGACACTTCACTTGCGTAACTATTCGTAAATATGAAAAATACGACACAAAGTAAGGCAAGGCTCTTCATTTTGACTGTTGTCTTTCCAAGTTAAATGTGTACTAACAGTCTAAAGATTAGATATCTCTTTATATAATATTGAGAGACATCATTAGGTAAATGATGATGAAGGCAATTACTTGAATTGTAGGCAATTGTTTATTCATTTTCGATAATCACACTTATCTAGTACCAACGCTTTAGTGAGCAATTTGCTTGCTATTTTGAGTTACGATTCCTTCGTGATTGTTTTCAGTGAGAAGAACAGCGACATTATATTGAAAGAACAATGGCAAATTCTTATCGGACTTTAATTTGAGCGTCTGAAAGTGAGGTATATACGAAAGACATTCTATTAATTGTCTACGTTTTTTAAAGTATAATTGGGCTGGTTCAAAACGGATAACAAAAAATGACAATAAATAAAAGTTATTTGACTTTTTAGTTATTTCTATAGCTTAGTGTTGCCATTATATATATTATAATATAATATCTATTATTCTCGACATTCTCGAACAAAAATTCTTGCACAAACTAATTCAGAACATTACCATGAGTTAAACCAGATATGTTTCATTTAATGACGTAGGAATTTAATCTCGGCTAAAACAATGTATGGGCACCTGCCATTGTTCTTTCTGTTTTTGTTTGGGTTATTACGCTTTTTAGGACCAATTTACAGTGATGCAACGATATCAGAAGATAGTTTTTTGAAGGTGGCTAACCATTATACATCGAAACTCCTTCGTCAAAAAAAAGTAATTATTAAACTGTATACCAAGTCAAGTTATCTCAAAGTCCCCTAAATTGTTAATATCACAACGTTCGTAAGTTGCCTTAGAAGAAAATTTGTTATTGTTATTTATGCTACAAGTGCGGAAGGTAGGGCACGAGTCGGGAATCATCTTACGTACGAGTATCATACAGTATTTTACTATGTATTGTGCGAGAAAATAAAATAAAAATATCTGAACCAAGCAAGAAATTAATAAAATGGCGAGCTTATTCAAGCGCGCTCAGCATATGTACACAGATTAACTAATAGTTCCTCGGGCATATCTATTGCGCATGTGCAAATAGCTGTCACGTCGTAACGCAAAAAGGCAAAATATACGTTCTTCCAAACATATTTAATGAATATTTAAAATAAATTTATTGATCAAATCTAAATCTAGAGTAATTAAAATCGCCTTTTAAATGAATGATAATATGTAATTAACTAATTTGTTAAACTTTTCTGGCATAATAAAAACTCTATGCGTCTAGTTAAAAATAAAAAAAATACAGAAAAGTAAAAAGCACTAGTGAAAAAAGTGACACAGTTTGGCTGCTTGGAAAACCGCTCTTTTCGAGGACATGCATTGTAAAATATATAGGGCTAACAATTGTCACAATGTGGTATTTATTTACATTTATGGATGACATATTTTTCATCATCGTTCTCTGAATCCAATTCTGAAGTTCACACAGACGAATAATATTAGTAGGATTAAGTATTATTACCAGGCGGTATGCTTTCAAGCGGAAATTGTTGTATTATTATCAGCGGGGCGAAGGGTCATCTCTATAACTTATTTTCATTACTTTATTAAACATATATATTTATTTAGGTATGTATCTGTATTTTAAGTAATTTATAATGAGATTTTTTTGTTAAATTTATTGTTGCCACGATTTAAACAATGCCTTAGGCATGCAGAGAATGCCTAAGGCATTAAGTCCGCCATTGTACCTTTGTGAATGAAGTTTAAATATATAAATAATACCACGCGGGTGGAGCCGCGGGTGGCAGCTTTTAAGTTATTTTATTATGTTTCATATTTACTTTTTTATTTTAATAATTCAGAGATTAAAACAGAGGAGGAAAAGTCAGCAATATTATTGTGGTTTTTCAAATAATAACATTACCTACCTAAGTCGATTTTAGAGGTGAATAATTACAAACCAGTTATGAATAATACTAATACAATATTACAAAGAGGAAATATTTAATTGTTTGTATGTTTGTTTTTAATGGATAAACTCAAAAAATACTTTACCGATTTGGAATATTCTTTCACTTATGGAAAGCTACATTATTCCGGAGTAATTTAGGCTACTTTTAATCCCGAAAAAATAACGGGTCCTGCAGGGTGGGCCACGGGAGCGACGCCGCGAAAAAAACGCTAGTATATAAAAATCTTT
Organism: Orthosia gothica; assembly: GCA_949775005.1. Taxonomy (NCBI): domain Eukaryota; kingdom Metazoa; phylum Arthropoda; class Insecta; order Lepidoptera; family Noctuidae; genus Orthosia; species Orthosia gothica. The sequence goes on from OX459035.1 coordinate 39,402,437, forward strand.
TTTACAAAAATTATAATCGACTTCCAAATGAAAACACTACAAATTGAACAATAACTTCTTATTCGGAAGTCGGTGTTTCTTTTTTCGTTCTTTGATACCGACTTCCGTAAAAGAAGATTTTTTTCAATTTGTTGTGTTTTAATTTGGAAGTGGGTTGTATTTTTTGTGAAATAGTTTTTTGTGTTCACTTTTTAGTTTTGGTACCTAATAGACAAGTTGTTTAGTGAGGTACTTATAATGTCAGAATAGATTACCCGAATAACATGAAATTTGAACATAACCAGTGAAATGAGAGTGTAATAAGGTGAACTGTACCGACATATCTGCGTATCCATTTAGAGAGTACTGGCGTGATGTTATGTCATGAAATGGTATAAACAATAAACAGGCATGCGATTGCAGCAATGCCAAGAGATTGGCCGTCATTTATTTAAGAGTTCTGTTCTATATCAGCGAAGTACTTCATCAGATCTTCACAAAATTTAAATGGACCAAGTTGAATACATACTCATTCAAAATCAGTGAAAATACACAAAAAATACAAATTTGAACATAATTATTATAGAACCTCCTCCTATTTGGAAAGCCGGTTGAAAATAAAATTACTGCTGTCCAATATGGTTAACTAACCAAACTAAGTACCATTAACACTACAGGCTTTAGACAACTGTCTTTGTTTAATACCGAACACTAAAATGGTACTCAGTACTTAATTTTGAACTAACAGTAAAACCACCACCACCGGTTGAAGGAGTAAATAAATAAAACAAACAAAACTGTACACAAATTAAGTATATTAGCTAAAACTCACAAGACCCTTTACCAAATCGGCAACCAATCTCCCTTGTGACTTCTATTTCGACGCCAACGCCATCTAGTTGCGGCATTGTAAAACTTAAAAACCGGCCAAGTGCGAGTCGGACTCGCGCACGCAGGGTTCCGTACCATTATCGCAAAAAACAGCAAAAAAACACGTTTGTTGTATGGGAGCCCCCCTTAAATATTTATTTTATTCTGTTTTTAGTATTTGTTGTTATAGCGGCAACAGAAATACATCATCTGTGAAAATTTCAATTGTCTAGCTATCACGGTTCATGAGATACAGCCTGGTGACAGACAGACAGACGGACAGACAGACGGACCGCGGAGTCTTAGTAATAGGACCCCGTTTTTACCTTTTGGGTACGGAACCCTAAAAAGGGACAATATTTTTGTTGACCTAATGAACGACTGTTGATCTTTAACAGTCATAAAATGTCAGCAATAGCGATGGTTGGAATGCCAAAATATAAGGTGTTGGTGACATTTCGACAGCGCTTGACAATCCTATATATTTTTTTAATTTTTACAAGCCTTCATATAACTTGCAAAGTTGCAATGTTCGGCAGCAGTTATCCTCCATCGATTAAGATGTAATTTTGCATAGACGTTTAGTTTGGATGACAATGCGTGGTTAGCTAAGTGACGTCATTCTAAATCCCATATGGCGGACGGCCCAAGGTGGCGGACTAGTTATTTTTTGTGCACTGTCATGATATGGGTATTAAAGTAAAGGGTTGGCTGTGAGCAATACGAAAAATGGTTGTTTAAAAAAAATATGAATATTTTTATTCCAATCGTTATCGCGATGCTGTTGTTGATAGAATGTCACTTGCCGCCTTATGTCGTCAGGACGACTACCACGAGCATTCAAAGTCGTCTAACGACTCTGATAAGCGCCTTGTCGTCTGACAACTGAATCCGTAGTCATCGGCTTTGATCAAGTTTGGCATCGACGCATGCTTGCCGAATATTACCTTCTGTGTCAGCAACGCTTCGACCACGGTAAAAATATGGAACCATATTTCTGCCGTCCTTTAACTAGAAGGCCGTTAAGCCCAAAAAGTAATTTCCGAGTAAATGACAAAAAACGCGGGAATCGTTGTTTCTTAAAAACTATGATACTTAGGTTAATGGTTGAACACATCAATTGATATTTAATTATATTTATCCTAAAGAATCGTTTTCGTCCAGAAACTCTTATTGATTACTTTTAAAAAAAAAAATTCTTATTTTGTTAAGCATCATATCCAGTTTTTTTATCTTATTACTGTACTACAAGGCCGTTAACCAAACCTTAGCGGCTTTTTAGTGAAGTAATTTATTTAAAATTTTAGCCTTAATAATGTTTGTTACATTTTGTTCATAAATACTTACCTAAAAAGTTGTTAAGTGACATAACTGCTTTATAGCCATGACATTCGCTTCGATTTCAATTTTAATAACTTTCCTAAAGAGCGGTTACGGGGCTTTAGATGCTTTTAAGCTAATTGTTGCCAATGTTATGCGGAACTTTTCTAAAATCTTAACTACTTTGCTTATCTAAAAGGGGGCTACAAATATTTCGATTGTGGTGTAGGGACACATTATATGTACAAGCTAACTCAGCAAATATAATATAGTTGGTGACGCACGGCTGCGCCCGTGAGACAGAGAAGTTTTTAGTCGCAAATAAACTACAGTCCTAATTGGTCGTCTCTATTTAACCTGTTACCTCAACACGAAAAGTGGAGCACATAAAGTTATACATACATAATTACAACAGACATTAATGCAATAATAAATTAGCATCATAATAGCTAAAGTGGTGACCCCGACGTGATCATTTTATTTTGGGTGAGGTACACGTATAGACTGAAAAATGGACGGAAAAATTAATCCACCGCAAGGAGTTGCGCCGCGGGCGCAAGGTGTGAAGGAGGACATGTCCGGAGATGCCAGCGAAAAGGCGCTGGCCAGCATAACTGTCTCTTCGCGCATTCCTGAGTTTTGGACAGACCAAACGCGACTCTGGTTTGTCCAGTTCGAGGCCGCGGTGGAGAATCAAAGGCTGAGTGATGCAGCCAAACAAAATCTGGTGGTTACAAAGCTAAACAAGGTCGCTATACAGCAGGTGAGCGATTTGTTATTGGCTCCGCCTGAGTCTCGGAAATATCAGACGCTGAAGGAAAGGCTGTTGGAAGTGTTCGAGGAGTCGGAGACGAGGAAATTGCAGAAGCTGATCAGCGAAATGGAGTTGGGAGACCAGCGCCCATCCCATTTGCTACGTCGGATGCGTGAGTTGGCCAGGGAGAAGGTGGCGGACGATACCCTGAAGTTGATGTGGCAATCACACCTACCGAAATCAGTGCGTGCTGTGCTGGCAGTGTCCGACTCGAAGAAATTGGACGTGCTCGCAACCATAGCAGACAAGGTGCTGGAAAGCATAGGAGAGGGCTCAGCAATGGTAGCAGAGGTCAAGGCAGGGGAGGTCCAGACCAGGAGTGATGGATCATCAAGCACCAGCCAAATCCTGGGGGAGCTAGCGAAAATCAACCTGCGTCTCACAGGTCTGGAGCGTGGCAGAGGCAGAGAGCGTTGGGACGGCGGCAGCCGAGGTTCGAGATCGGCATCGAGACATGGTGATGCGGGTGGCGAGAGAAAAAGTGCTAATTGGTTGTGTTTTTACCACTATCGTTACAGGGAGAAGGCAACAAAGTGTGTGAAACCCTGTAATTGGAGCAAGGGCCAGGAGAAGTCGGCGGGAAACTAGACATGGTGCAGCCGACGGCGGGACGTTGCACGGTGTACAACCGCCTAATTGTATGTGATAAGAAGACAGGTATGAGATTTTTAATAGATACGGGAGCTAATGTATCCGTAATACCCGTGAGGAAAAATCGTTCGCGTAGTTATTATGATAGTAATAGGTCTAACTTTACTTTATATGCCGCTAACGGTACAATAATAAAAACTTACGGTATTGAAACATTAACTTTAAGTCTAGGATTAAGACGGCCGTATACTTGGCATTTCATTGTAGCAGATGTGAATCAGCCCATAATAGGCGCAGATTTTTTAACAAAGTATAAATTGCTAGTAGATGTAAGCGGCCGACGACTCATAGATGAAGTAACGAGTTTAAGTGCAGTAGGTTTAATTGTAAAGTGGAAGGGACCATCCTTAACTACGATTGATAACGCTTGCATTTATTCGGATATTCTAGCCGAGTTTCCCGAGATCACTAAACCTGTGTCTTTTAATGAGGAACCCCCGCATGCGGTGTTACATTACATTGAAACACACGGCCCTCCCGTATTCGCTCGAGCTAGACCATTAGCCCCAGAGAAATATGTAAAGGTAAAGGAGGAGTTTAGACGCATGCAGGAAATGGGAATTTGTAGGCCGTCGAAAAGTCCTTGGGCCAGTCCGTTACATGTGGTACCCAAAAAGGACGGGCAGATTCGTCCCTGCGGTGATTATAGAGCCTTAAATGCAATAACAATACCGGATAGGTACCCCATCCCGCGGATAAATGACTTTACATATATTTTAGGGAATAAGTGTATATTCTCGCGTTTAGATTTAAACAGAGCGTATCATAATATTGTGATTGCACCTGAAGACGTAGAAAAAACCGCGATAACCACACCCTTTGGGTTATATGAGTTTACGCGCATGACCTTCGGTTTACGGAACGCCGCGCAAACATTTCAGCGATATATGAATAACGTGGTATTACAAGGCTTAGATGCACAATGCAAAATAGGTGCAGAAGGCCAAACCGAGTCTAATTTCTACTTTTGTTACATAGATGACATCATCGTAGCTAGTGAGACGCCCGAGCTTCATAAGTTACACGTAAAGGCGATATTTGAGCGATTAAGCCGATTCGGCATAACTATCAATATGGCAAAATGTAGTTTTGGAAAAGAGAAACTAGAATTTTTAGGTTACGAGGTCACGTCATCAGGAATCAGTCCATTACCAGATAAAGTTCAGGCAATCATTGATTTCCCAAAGCCCGAAACGGTAGATCAGTTACGGCGTTTTTTGGGAATGATAAATTTTTATAGGTCTAGTTTACCTAGGGCAGCGGAATATCAATCAGTGTTAAATACGTATTTACAGAAGGCTAAGAAAAAAGATAAGTCTATAATTAACTGGTCGCCAGAAGCAAACGTTGCGTTTGCGAAATGTAAAACTAGCCTACAGAATGCGACTATGTTATCGTACCCGGTGCTAAACGCCGAGCTTGCAATATGGGCGGACGCGTCGAACGACTGTATCGGTGCCGTGTTACAAGTTAAGGTTGGCTCACACTGGGGCCCCTTAGGTTATTATTCTAAGAAACTCAGTGACGTGCAGCTTAAATATAGTACGTATGACAGGGAGCTATTAGCTATTTATTCGGCGGTTCAGTATTTTCGTTATATGGTAGAAGGCAGATCTTTTGTAATTTACACGGATCATAAACCATTAACTTATGCATTCACACAAAAACCTAGTGACAAAGAAACAACTAGACGCGTTAGACAACTTATGTTTATCAGTGAATTCACAACAAATATACAGTACATTAACGGTAATGAAAATACGGCAGCGGATGCACTGTCTCGGGTTGAAACTATCACATGTCCAACAACGCTCGATTTCAGCGAATTAGCGTTGGCGCAACGGATGGATGACGAGCTGACGTCGCTTTTATTGAAAGAAAACAAAGTGATGCAATTTAAGCGAATTAATTTACCCGACTGTCAAAGCGAGGTGATGTGTGAACTATCTACTTCGGTCGCAAGGCCATATCTACCAGTAGCTTTTAGGAAAAGGGCATTTCAAGCAGTACACGGTTTGTGCCATCCTGGAGTTCGTACTACTCGGAAATTAGTGACGTCTAAGTATTTTTGGCCAGGTATGAACACAGACGTAGGACAGTGGGCCAAAACCTGCGTTCAATGCCAGAAGTCGAAGGTTATACGTCATACTGTATCCGGACTGGGTCAATACGAAAGTAGTGGCCGCTTTGAACATATACATGTCGATCTAGTAGGACCATTACCTACGTCACCAGAGGAGTATAGATATTGCCTTACGGTGGTTGATAGGGCGACAGGATGGCCAGAAGCTTTTGCAATCAGAAACATGTATGCTAGTACGGTAGCCAAGACGTTGTACGAAGGTTGGATTGCAAGGTACGGTTGTCCGGTAAGGGTTACTACAGACCAGGGCAGACAATTCGAGAGCAGCTTGTTCAATGAATTAATGAAATGTTTAGGGATAGATAAATTAAGAACTACAGCGTACCACCCGCAGGCGAATGGCACTGTAGAAAGGTTTCATCGCGTGTTAAAAGCAGCACTGATGGCCAGGAGGGACAGCGGCGCGTGGGTGGAAGAATTGCCGACAGTTCTGTTTGGGTTACGAGCAACACCGCGGAGCGACACTGGTGTCAGTGCCGCGGAATTAGCATTTGGAAAGACATTACGGTTACCCGGGGATTTTTACGGGGGCAATAGCATAAGCGTTAGCGATTCAAACGAATATGTAAACAAAATTAGAAATATTATCGAAAACCTTAGGCCGAGACCGACTAAACAGAGAGACGCGAGGAATATATTTGTTCATTCTGATTTAAAAACTTGTTCACATGTTTTTGTGAGAGTAGATCTGGTTAAAAGATCCTTACAACCTCCCTATGACGGTCCATATCAGGTGTTAGAGAGAAAAGAGAAGTATTTCATGTTACAAATAGCAGATAAGCGTGTGAAAATATCAATCGATAGGTTAAAACCGGCGTACGTAGTTAATGACGGAACCTTTCCACTAATACAACAAGAAAAAGATTGCGTAGTAACTAAACCTAATAACAAACTGTTTAATGATAAGACTTGTAGTACTAAGCGTATAACTTATACCACCCACAGCGGTAGGACGGTTAAGCAGCCGATAAGGTTTGCAGAATGAAAACTATGTATGTTATACCTTATGGTACAGTAAGCTAGAGCATTACGGGAAATGGGTTCGATTCCCAGTTTAAAAAAAAGTGTACTCTACTATAATTGTATTGTATTCATGTAATTAAGTAAACAAGTTAATAATATAAGTTACAGGTGATATTCTATAAGTAGGTAACATGTAAATTGGTTAATATTGTATCAACGTAGAAGCATTTAGTAATAAACAATGAATGCAACTCTAGCATATTGAAGGATGTTTATTTAGGCCAGCCAATTGCGAAGTATCATAAAGAAGTGCTGACTAAGATTAAATTATAACTAAGACAAAATGTTCTGGTAGTGTAACAAATAGCATTTGTAACATTAAACGTAATTTATCCATTGATGGAATAAGTCCTTACGAACGTGTTTGTTTTGTTAATAGAATAAAAATCTCTGAAATTAATAATGGGTTGGGGACAAAGTAAACCACAACAGAACAATGTCGCGTTAGCACAGTCGGTGTCTAACGAAACGATGGGGCAAAGAGTGGGTGTATTGGAAATTATGGTGATTGTGTGCGCTGTGCTCATGGGAGTGTTGATTCTGTATTTAATCCGAGGCCAATGTAAAAAACGAGTACGAGGCTGGTTCCAAAAGGAAGCAGTTGCGGCTGGTTGGAGTCTGCCAGTCGTTAAGGTGCAAGCAGTGCCACCGCCGACCATACCCCGTAATCCAGATGTGTATTAATTGTAAGCATAGTGTGGTGTCACATGTGTCGTTTTCTTCTTCATGAAGAAATAGGATTATGAAGATAAAGTAGTGTATGGACATTAAAATAAAAAACCATGTAGTTTTAAAAAAAAAAAAAAAAAAAAAAAAAAATTTATTTGTATTGTTCTTAAAAAGTATACTTAGTGTAAGTTCCATATTTTTTTTCTTTAAGGAGGGGGCTACTGTAGGGACACATTATATGTACAAGCTAACTCAGCAAATATAATATAGTTGGTGACGCACGGCTGCGCCCGTGAGACAGAGAAGTTTTTAGTCGCAAATAAACTACAGTCCTAATTGGTCGTTTCTATTTAACCTGTTACCTCAACACGAAAAGTGGAGCACATAAAGTTATACATACATAATTACAACAGACATTAATGCAATAATAAATTAGCATCATAATAGCTAAAGTGGTTAACTTCTTTATAGTTTAGCATTCATATGGGAATATCTAAGAAATTATAGACATCTTCAAAAATTAAAATTTTATTTCAGCTTTTAAAAGATACTTAAAAGAAATATAATTTTAATAGGCAATATTCAATTAATAACTAATTAAGATCTTAAGGTACGATTCCACCGAAATAGTGTGCAGCACATTTGTTAACAAACATTTTGTGCAAAACTCCAGCATTGCACGTACTAAGCTGGTATCGCGTTTAGGGGAACCAATTATTATTTTACTCTTTGGGGGAACCGATTACTATTCCGAATATTATTTGGTCGAATTTCATTTTACCGAAAACTATTGACCGAAGTCTTTTTTGCCATATGCATTATTTGACATATTTTCAGATCATCGAAGTATCATGTGGCATAATGTTCTTTCTTTCTAAACTTTTTTCATTTGTCTAATGTTTTATTTGTCATATTTTCACCACACTGAAACAACATTTTACGGAATATTATTTGGTCACAAATATATAGCCAGTTACGTGGTGGCATTTTCAATTTATAATTGAAATGGTGTCATAAAAAGACAATATGTTTTGCTACAAAATTTAGTGACAGAAACGAATCGCTGCAAAACTGACTTCACACAGTCTTGTCTGTGTTTACGTATTTATTATGGAGTGTCATGCAAATGATTTATTAATAACTGTCATGCATTATACATTTTATTAAGTAATTATTTCAACGAATTAGTCCAAGAGCGGACAAAGTGAGCTCGGGAATTTAGAGCACCCCGACACGGATAGGTTAGGTTCGAAGAGGATGACGGGAGCTGAAGTGAGCGAGCAAAGCGAGTGAACTCAGCTCCCCTCATCTTATTCATGTCAGGTTACCTTAGACCCTGCAGACAGAAATAGGAGCCCCACCTAGCGAGCCTCCGTCATCAATTTTTTTTTTCAATTCGCTTTTTATATATTTGTATTTGCCCACTGTTTCTCTCTATGCATGCTCTTTTTAATATGCATATAAAATATGCTTTAATATCATTATGCGTAAATAAATTTATGCTGTAGAATGTTATACTTAAACATCATTATGATGAGAGAAATTATGCGCAAGCTGTTTAGCGTAAATATAATTAGGGTAAACAAAAGTATGCCATGTTATATTATGTCTTAAAATTTTATGCAAATGGATAGGGAACGATGAAATAGTGTGCAGAAACTTTCTAGGCGTTTGGTGAAATTAAAATATTATACTAAACAAATTTACTTAGTGACTCTATTGGTTTTTTGATGATGTTCATTGTCATCACGAATAATAAGTAAATTTTGCCATTAAAACATTTTATGCTTGCGTATTATTTATCGGTGATAATGTTTTAATTATAATTTATTTCTGTTATTTTTCAATTTCTTGAGGATGCGCTCGAAATTTAATTGACATTTGAGGATTCTTTAGAAACATGTCGTTTAAAAACTTTAAATTGTATACTCTTCAGCAAAATTAAGGCTTTACACGGTGATATAAAAAGTAATTAAGCGTTATTGACAAAGATTGATGATGGATCCTGGTGATAGAGGTATGTAACTTATTTTATACATTATTTTACAAATGTTTATATCTTTTGAATCTTTTTCAAGGCTTAAATTAAAAACAGTAAAATTATAAAAAAAAAAAATAATCTAGCTTAATAAATTAGTAACTTTCTTATATTTCCGGGCTAGTCCGATTAGAATAAAAAAAAGTTAATTCAAAAATAAAAAAACCCGACTGATTAAGAATCGAACTAATAAGCTGTTAACAAGAAAAAATCATGCTGTGCAGTCGGAGGAAACATATTCGCGAACTGGCTGACCACCTGATCCTGCCGATGTGCGATGGTTGTACACGACTGTGGCAGTCGGTGCTCCGGGTGGAAAGATTGACTCCCACGGGATTAAGGACAATGCACGCAGCGCGAGAGTCAGCTAGCTGCCTTTTAGTTAAGTAATGAGACTTAGCTGCTTTGTAGCTAAGAAAAATCTAATTTCTTGCCGGTGTTTTCATCAAACAGGCATGAATTATTTTCAAGCAGCTTAGCTAAAAAGGCGTTAAGGGCGAATAACCGCAAATAAGTTAAGTTTTTCATTGAAACTGTTCTTTAAATGCTTAACTATAAAGTAGTTATAGTCCTTTTGCGTCTCTATAGTCAAGAATAATCAGATAACGTACTTGTAGTTAAGCAAAATGCTAGAAAATAACCATAACATCGGGCAGTTAAGGTTCTTTAAAGTACATTTAGCAAAGAAGTGTGGGTTAGACGCTTTCAAGTGATGGAATCGTCGTAAATTGTGATACTTAACGGCCTACAAAAATTTCATATCTTTGGAACTATTTACATTCCAGACATGTTTATTATACAGAAAGATAGAGAATTTTGAACTCTGTCACTCTCTATTAAAAAGTAAAAATTGACCATTTGAGGGTTAACGGCTTTCTAGTTAAAGGACGGCAGATTTATACTGTGCTTCGACCGAGTCTCATTCGGCACTCCCCGCCGCGCCGCCACCGCCTAAACCAATAGATGAGTCAGTGTAAATGGTCATCTACATAAAACGAGTTAAACAAGTCCACGAACATAATATATAAATTACTTTGTTTTTATACCATATTTTTTATACCAGTACGGCGTTATTTATTATTTTTTTAAATAACGTTACATAATGCTGAGACAGGAGCCTTTTTGTTTTCGCACCGGTATTTTTTTTTAAATTATATTGTTTTTCTTGTCTGTATCTTTTTTGCGAGATCCAAATAGTTATTTATGCTACAAGTGCGGAAGGTAGGTGATTTCCGATGAGTGGCATTTTTATTCACGAGCGAGCGTAGCGAGTGAGTGGATAAATTGACACAAGTCGGAAATCATCTTACGTACGTGTATCATACAACATTTTACTATGCATTGTGCGAGGAAATAAATAAATTAATAAAATGAACTTAATAAAATGGCGGGCTTATTCAAGCGCGTTCAGTATATCCACAGATTAACTAATATAGCATATCTACTGTGCATGTGCGAATAGCTGTCACATCGTAACGCAATAAGGCACGAGCAAAATATACGTTCTGCCAAACATATTTAATGAATATTTAAAATTAATTTATTGATCAAAATCTAATTCTAGAGTAATTAAAAACGCCTAAAATAAAGTATTAGTTTTATTTTACCTTTTATATGAATGATAATCTGTTCATAACTAATTTTTAAAACTTTTCTCAAATAATAAAAACTCTATGCGTCGGGCTGACGTTGGAGTTAAAAATTAAAAAATACAGGCAAGTAAAAAGCACTAGTGAAAAAAAGTGACACTTTCCGCACAGTTTGGCTGCTTGGAAAACCGCTCTTTTCGAGGACATGCATTGTAAAATATTTTTGTTTTTCCCTCTTTATTTTTTTTACTTGATGACATTTCCACTACAAACAATTATTTATATTGTTATCTTACTAATATTATAAATGCGATAATTGGGACATTTGTTACTCAATCACGCCAGAATGGCTGAATAGATATAGTCCAGAATAGCACATAGGCTAATTTTCAACCCGGTATAATGTTCCCTAGGGACCAAAAAAAAAACTTTTCACGCGGGAAAAGCCGCTGGCAAGAGCTAGTTTATTATAATATAATAAAGAAAGTTAACCAACCAACACGATAAATATGTTGCTTGAAAAACTTATTTTCCTACATATTTAAAAACAGAATCAAGATCGCAGTATGGTTGGGACACCGAGCATTACTGTTTCAAGAAAATACCCATTGCAGGAAAAAATACCAACCATTCAGAACAAAAACACAACGATACACTAACGTAATTTAATCACAATACACACAAAGATTTTAAAATGTTGGAACAATAGGCATATTACACACACGATCACGGCTTCTACGTATATTTTCCTTTCCTTTGCTCGTTTTTTTGAGGAGCTCTTGACTAAATAATAATAGCCAAACAGGTTGATCTTCAAGATAAGCAATTCTTGCGGAGGTCGTTCCATGGATATGTGACCATACATTGCATACCGGGACCCCTCCGTGCCTCGGAAAGCACATTCAGCTATTGTTCCCAGCAACCATTTGTAGATCTTTGAAGGTAGTTACTTGTAGTCAGCAGCAAGCAATCTAACACTAGTTTTGCCAAGAGTTTTGTTGAGGTCAAATGGGCGGTTGCTCCACGTAATCTGGCTGGACTGCAATAATTGGAAGGCTGGCAGACGTTCATTTGTTTTTAAATCTGGTATTTTGGATCCGGATCAGGTAGCCTGGGTAGTGAACGGGCATCAGAGGGTTTGTTGATGTATTTCTCGTATCCTACCGGTGGAACTATTGGTGGTGGATCTATGACGTACGTATCTAAGGTATACAGTATAAACAGGAATATAGCCACGAGAATATGCCTCATGTTGACTAACCTACGCAGTTGACTGTTCATGTTGACTGTTAATGTAATATGTTCTCGTTATAATAAACAGGGCCTTTTTTATATTCACATCCAGTTTCCTCAATTAATCTATGTACATATTAATTCCATACATAAAGCTAGGGCCACATGAGTGGATCAAAGTTCGTTTCGGGTTTTAAAGAGGTAAATAAATAAAATTAAATTGTGTGCAAGTTCACTTTGGGTGATTGCTACTGCATTTTTGTCCCTGTACTGTACTTATTAAGGTACTGTTAAATTACAAGTAGGAAATGTAAGGCCATTTACAAGTTTCCATTGATAGTTATAAACTTATTAACTGAAAACAAAAAAAAGGAACATGCACTATAAACTGTTATTAATTGTTGTCGACAATAACGTTTATTATTGTACATATATTGTTTCTGTTATCTCTCTAAAGCTGTAACGATAGTATGTAATTTGATCTTAGCTTTTTTTTATATATAGCACAATCATAAACACATTGATAGACTCATGATAGCACTAGCTTAAACCTTAGTGGTTTTTGGTTGCTATTTAATAGGAATTATCGTGTACTCTGTAATATAATTGATAAATAAAGAAAAAAAAACTAAACTTGGAGTCGTGGCTAAATTAAAATGCAAAAAGTTATTCGATTTATTCTTCGTTCGGCCCGAAGTTTTGTCCCACATTCCAAAAAAATCTTAGTTCGTCCCACATCATCATTGAAGTACTGTTTCGTCCCATATTACAAGTACTTTAAAGGTACAGTCATCGTGCCAAAAGAAGCTTTTCAGCCTCAATTGTTTAAATCTGAGAGTCTCCAGTATTTAATACTAGCTGTTGCCCGCGACTTCGTCTGCGAAGCATTAGTAATTCGAATTGCTTATTTTTTATATCGCGGCTTAATATTGTAGGTTTTCCATACAAACTTCTACCCCTCTTTCCACTCCCTTAAGTATGATTTCCGTTAGTATGTTTGGATATAAACTATCCTATGTCCTGCCCAGGGTCTCAAAATATCTCCGAACCAAATTACATTTAAATCGGTTCAGCGGTTTAAGCGTGAAAAGGTAGACAGAGAGACAGACATAGTTACTTTCACATTTATAATATTAACTCCGCCCGCGACTTCGTTCGTGTGATGGCAACCAAAAATAAGCTGTTATTAAACCAAATAAAAATGTGGTTTTGTAAAGTTCTACGGTTTATAGGTTTGGGACGATTCGTTATTTGACTTAACATTTTAGGTTACCGCTACAAAGTAAAATCCGCCCCCTTAAAACTTAATACACCCTTTTTATCTTTTTGTTTATTTTAGTTAGATTGCTCAGTAAGATGTCTCAAAAAAACTAAAATCACTTAATCCTATCAGGAGGAAAGATAGTTTAAAAAAACGTAACTTTGATTATTTACTTTATCTTCACGGAATGAGATTGTTCATACAAACAAATTGCCCCCTTTTCACCCCCTTAAAGTTTGACAGTTCAGTGGTGACTGCGAACCGGAAAACGCAAATTAGGAAGTCCGACCCGGTCTAGGCTGTGGGAGTCCGGTGGATGCGAAACGCACAGGACCGATCAGTGTGGCGGCGCTTGGGGAAGGCCTATGTTTAGCAGTGGATGTTTTTTGGCTGAAATGATAATGATGGTGAAAGGTTCATTTTCCGCAAATTCCTTCTTTGTGCTCCCCTAGATACCACATCATACATCAAAAACGAAACCTTGTCCAGCGGTCATCTGTCCACCAGACCGAATCGGATTAGAACAATGGTAATTTCTATTGTGTCTGAAAATGGACAGTTGAAGGTTTAAGATTCATAACAAACTTTAACACCCACTTAATCCTATTTTGGGGGTAGTTTCGAAAAAATATAATGACAACCTTTTATTGTTTACTTAGGTTGGTATTTATGTCAACTATCAAGTTTATTAACCCAAGACATAAAATTCTTTAACAAAACTTTATCACCTGTTAAATCGTATTTTGGAGGCAGTTTCGAAAATCTAATAATATCAACCTTTATTGTTTGTTTAGGTTGGTATTTTTGTCAAGTATCAAGTTTATTAACCCAATAAATAAGATGAAAAAAAAAAAATTACTCCCCCTAAATCGACTTTTGAGTGTAGTTTCTAAAAACTTATAATGACAACCTTTATTGTTTACTTAAGTTGATATTTATGTCAAGTTTCTAGTTTATTAACTCAAGAAATAAGATTCTTCATAAAACTTTAACACCCCTAAAAAACCGATATTTTGGGGTTAGTTTAAAAAAACTAAGAATTTCAACCTGTATTGGTATTGGTTGCCTTAGGTTGGTATATACGTGGGACACTCAGAAAGTTTTGCGAAACTAAAAAAAATTGTTCTATACGTACATATATTTTTATTAAATCTTTTCAAAGTACTTTCCACCAGCCTCTATACAAAGATTCATGCGCCTAAACCAGTTTTCAAAACACTTTTTCCAGTCCGCCGCAGACACCTCGTTTACAGCCTGCTCGAACGCAGCCAGCGCATCTTCCGGCGACGAAAATTGTATCCCTTTGAGCTGATTTTTTATTTTTGGGAATAAAAAGAAGTCACACGGTGCTAGATCAGGGCTGTAAGGAGGGTGACCCAGGAGTTTGACTGGCGTGCTGTCCAGGAAGTCCCTCGTTTTGAGTGCGGTGTGCGCAGGTGCATTGTCGTGGTGGAGCAGTAGCCCGCGGAGCCCTGTGTTTGGTCGCTTGTTGCTTATAACAGAGAAAACTTCTGGCAAACATTTGGTAGTATACCATTCGGCATTAATGCTTCTTTGATCCCGTAAGGGAATTGATACCAAGTGGCCAGTCAAATTAAAAAAGCTAGCGATCAAAATCTTACCCCCGCTTCTAGATCGCTTCACTTTGGTAGGCGTTGGCTCATTTTGAAACACCCAAACAGTCGACTGGCGCTTGGTTTCTGGGTCGTATTGATAAATCCAGGACTCATCACCTGTAACGATGTCGTAAACACGCCGAGACGAGCCTGCTTCAAATTTGTTAAGCATATCACGGCACCATTCCACCCGGGCCTGCTTCTGAGCATCGGTGAGGTTGTGCGGCACCCAGCGTGATACTATCCTCCTCACGCGAAGATGGCTGTGTAGAATCTCGTGAACGCTTCCCGATCCAATCTTCAATATGTGTTGAATCTCCTGATATGTAATTCGCCTATTGTCTTGGATTAAATTTTTCACTGCTAGCACGTTTTCTTCGGTAACAGCCGTCAAAGGGCGACCGCTTCTTTCGTCATCCCCCAAAGTTGGTCGACCGCGCTTGAATTCGTTATACCAACGATACACGGTTGCCTTGGAAGGGCCTTCATCCATGAATGCCATTTGAAGTCTATCGTACGATTCATCCGGTTTCAGGCGACACTTGAAATCGTATAAAATCATAGCTCTAAAATGTTCCCGGCGCAGATCCATATTTCAGTGAGACACAATACTTTGAATTAACTCGCAAAAAATGTGGAGGGAAATTTTGAAATTGGAACTTACTTATTTTTACTTATAAATAATCATATTTTCGAAAAACATTATAACTGGCCAGTCTCCCATATATAAAAACTTTTTTTCGCAATACTTTCTGAGGGGCCTGGTATGTCAAGTTTAAAGTTTATTAACTCAAGAAGTAAGATTCATCAAAAAAAAATCTTTTGGGGGTAGTTTTGAAAACTAATAATAACTACTTTTATTGCTTAAGTTTCAAGTTTATTAACCCAAGTAATATGATTATTCAAAAAAACTTTAACACCCCGTAAATCTGTTTTTGGGGGTAGTTTCGAAAAACTAATAATAACAACCTTATAATTTATTTAAGTTAGGATTTGTGCAATGTTTCAAGTTTAGTAACCCATGAAATAAAATTCTTCGATACAAACTTCAATACCCCCTTAATCCACTTGTGAGGGTAGTTTCAAAAAACTAATAATGTCAACCTTTTATCATTTACTTAGATTACTATTTATGCCAAGTTTCAAGAATATTAGTTGAAGGAATTAGATTTTTCATACAAACTTTGTCCCCCTTTTTCTCCCCTTTAGGGGAAGAATTTCGGAAGATCCTTTCTTATCGGATGCCTACGTCATACAAAAACATACTCTCCAAGTTCCAGGTCTCTACGATCAGCGGTTTAGGCTGTGCGTTGATCCGTCAATCAGTCATTCAGGACAAAGCATTTTATATGTATAGAAGAAGATATTTTTTTTATATGTATAGAAGGAGTAGAAGACTGGTCGGGTTTTTGAGACGCATAATTTCGGGTGGCCCAAAAATTACTTTAGTATGAAAACGAATGCTACGTAAATTACGCGACACAACACACATACACATCGTATTTTAAGGGTAGTTGCAAAAAGCGAATAATGACAACCTATATTGTTTATTTAGGATGGTATTTATTTCAAGTTTCATGTTTATTCACCCAAGAAATCAGATTCTTCAAAAAAAATACATCCCCTAAATCATCTTTTGGGGGTAGTTTCGAAAAACCAACAATGAAAGCCTTTATTGTTTATTTAGATTGGTATTTATGTAAAGTTTCAAGTTTATTAACTGAAATAATAAGATTCTTCAAAAAAAAATTAACACCCCTAAATCGTCTTTTGGGGGTAGTTTCAAAAAATTATAGTAGCAACATTTATTATTCATTTAGATAAGTATTTGTGCCATGTTTCAAGTTTATTGATCAAAGAAATCTGATTTTGCCATACAAACTTCAACACCCCCTAAATCATCATTTGGGGGTAGTTTTGAAAAACTAATAATGTCAATCTTTATCATTTACTTAGAATACTATTTGTGCTAAGTTTCAAGAATTTTGGTCGAAGGAATTAGATTTTTCATACAAACTTTCAACCCCCTTTTTACCCCCTTAGGGGTTGAATTTCCAAAAATGCTTTCTTAGTGCACACTTACATCACTTGTAGTACCTTTCTGCCAAATTTCATGCTTCTAGGCTTAGCAGTTTTGGCTGTGCGTTGATTGATCAGTCAGTCAGTCAGTCAGTCACCTTTCGCTTTTATAGATATAGATTTACATCGCGGCATTGTGCTCACTGGCAGTACCTATACTAAAACGATCCCACTAGTGTAGCCATAGGGTTATATTTGAGTTTAAAATGCTAATCACAAACCAGATTACGATTTAATTATAGTGATACGATAAATAATGTGTTCTGGTGCGACGGTGATGGGGTGTACTCTCCGAGGACGGTCCGGTGACGGACAGCCACGGCAGGTACGCGGTGAGTATCATAAGTGGCACAGCAGAACACCGTGGAGTTTAGTGGAGTCCCACATAACTGCACTATATCCCCGTGGTAGTGCTGTATGCACGAGCATATCTCCAAGCCAAAATAAAAGGCCGCCGATTCATCGTAGGAACTGTGGGTTGTTTCGCACAGTCGATAGGAGTTTGAAAAAGTCCTCCTTTTTTTCCAGACGACAAGACATCACGCCTGCAATCCCCGAATGGTTAAGAAGAGTTGCACTTATAATACACCCCGCATTACACCAGATTTAAGTCCCATGTAATATGAGGCAAGCCTATTGCAATCAACCGGGAAAGATTCACACAAAAAAAAGTTAAATCAAAAAATCAAAAAACCCGACTGCTTCAAAAGCGAACTAAAAAGACGTAAACAAGGAAAAAATCATGCTGTGCAGTCGGAGGATACATAGTCGCGGGCTGGCTGACCAAAATCTGGTGTATCCTCCGCCTGCACAGCATGATTTTTTCCTTGTTTACGTCTTTTTAGTTCGCTTTTGAAGCAGTCGGGTTTTTTGATTTTTTGATTTAACTTTTTTTATTTATAAGTTTTTAGTTAAGTTTTTTCGAATTAGATACATTTTAAACATATAAGTGTTATATATTTTTGAAATCACCTCTTAAAACCCTTGATTTTGATACCCCACACACTGGGATTGGAAAAAAAAAAATTTGGGACCCCACAATATGGCGCCCAAAATCCGCCATTTTTCTATTGTCCAATTTTAACGTAGCCTATGACACTCGCAGGGTTAAGACGAATCGATTGCCGTATGAATCATCAAAATCGGCCAACGCGTTTGGTCTCTGGAACGCCACATAGGAACAAACATACATACATAGACTGATAAACACATTACCCTCCTTCGGCAGTCGGGTAAAAAAGGATGAAGAAGATACTAACAGTTCAGAAAAACAGACAATAATACACAATATTATACTACATAATTTAATCACAATGAACACAAAGATTATTTACAAAAGTAAGAACCTTAGCATTCATGATCACAGCTTCTGTATCCATTTCTTAGTTTCTTGCATGATATTGTTGTTTTGGAGCCGGTAGCCCGGGTAGTATGGATGGTTCGGTACTGCTTCCCAATGGTAGTCGTGGTGGTGGCAATACGAAATATGTATACAGTATAAACATGAATATAACCAGAAATATGCTCCTCATGTTGACTGATCTGTACTAGTCCACGATTTAATATGTTTTCTTAGTAATAAACACGGATATTTTATAGTCTCATCGATTTTCCACAATTAAAATTTATGTACATATTATTTCCATACTTAAGGCTAGGACTTCATAAGCGGATTAAAGTTCGTGTCTGGCAATTTAAGCTAATATTATACAAGGGTAAAATTTTGTGTTTATGTGTAAAAAAGTAATCTCTCAAGAGTATTTTAATTATTTATTTATGTGTTAAAATTACAGTCACAACGTGCCTAAAATTATGACTAGTTTAAAAATTTTATACCATAGAGTAAATAGGTTGTCAACCAATGAACTTAGTTTTTAAAAAAAATATTGTCTATTATTTTTCGGTTATTGCAACTGCATTTTTGACCTTAGACTGTACACAAAATTACAAGTACAAAGTTTCCATTGCTCGTTTTATACTAAATATTTGCTCACAAGACAGTTTATTAAATAGCTGCCCAGCTAATGTAGCCGTAGACTTATGTTTGAGTTTAAAATTCTATTCGCAAACCTGATTACAATTTTGTTTCTTTAAAATATTATACAGCGATTAAAACTTGAAGTAACAAAAAACCCCAACTTTTTTTTATACAACATCTGCCGTTTTGCGTTTTATGTTGATAAATTAAATTCCTTATTTGAGACTGGGACTATAATAATGAATCAAATTGATGTGTTAAAAAATCAAAATAAACAGGTGTTAAAAATCAAGTTTGCAGTGTTTCTAATAAATTATCGTGTTAGTAGCACACTGTTATCAAACTTATGTAAATTCATGTACAATTTATAACATAACATGACGCTTGTGCCCCTCGGAGAGTTAGGCAGAGGGGCACCTATACGACACCTACAAAATAATCAAATCAAATCAAATGTGTTTATTGTGGGCATAGGTTATACAGACAGATGTTAGGTAAATTACAGTTCCATTATGTCCTGCCTAGTAGGCATACAATAATTATGTCAATATTCAATATAAAAAAAATCATAGGTATCACATATAAAGCAAATCTTAAAAAATAAGAATAAGATGTCAGATTGTAGAAGGTACTAATTATTAAGAAAATCTTGAATCGTGTAGTAAGCTTTTACAATTAAAAAAATACGCAATTTATATTGGAATTGTGGGAGTTCCTTGGTGTTTTAAATGTCCACAGGTATCCTATTGTGAATTTCAGATACCATTCCGATGCCATTCAAAATCACACAGTATAATTTTATACTCACTGAAAACTGCATCTAACTTGACCTTATAGCGTAACTTCCAAATATATTTAAATCGTTTACACGTGTGACAAAAAAAAAACAATAATACACTTAAGTAATTTATTCACAATAAACACAACGATTAATTACAGAAGTAAGAACCTATGCGTATACGATCACGACTTCTTTATCCATTTATTTGTTCTTGCATTGTATTATTATTTCGGATCCGGTAATGTGGGCAGTCTAGTAGAGCTAGTAGAGGCTTTTATTGGTGGTAGTGACGGGAAATTTAGCATTCACGATACGGCTTCATTTTCCATTCCTTTCATTGTATCATTGGTGTGATCAATCTGGCACTGGAAGAGCTGGTGGATTCTTTCATTGTTAGTACCTAGTGACGAGAACCTTGGCACTCGCTATAAGGCTTCTTATCCATTTCTTTGTTTCTTTCATTATTGTTTCCGATTTTGCAATGTGGGCAATCTGGCACTGCAAGAGCTGGAGTATTTCAGTGACAAGAAACTTAGCACACAAGATCACGGCTTCTGTATCCATTCCCCTGGATCTTCATTTTACTATTGTTTCGGATTCGGTAATGAAATCAATCTGGCACTATTGCTGAAACCACCTACTACCAAGGAAAGAGCTGGTGGAGTATTTCCTTGGTAGTAGGGACGAAAATCTTAACACTCGCGAAACGACGACTTCTAATCCATGCCTTTGTTTCTTTCATTTATTATTTCGGATCCGGTAATGTGTGCATTCTAGCAGAACTAGAGGGTCTTTCATTGGTAGTAGTGGCGAGAACCTAAAAACACACGATCGAAGCTTCTTATCCATTTTTTTATATAATTTAATTGTATTATTGTTTCGGTTTCGTTGATGTGAGCAATCTGACATCGGAAGAGCAGGTACAGTTTTTCATTGGTAGTAGTGGCAACAATTTTAGAACTCACGATCATGTTTTCTTTATCCCTTCCTTTGTTTAGGTTTCGGTAATGTGGGCAATCTACCACTGGTAGAGCTGGAGCCTTTCATTGGTAGTGATGGTGCTGGCACTACGTCATATGTTATCAAAGTATACAATAAAAATAGGAACACAACCACAAATATATTCTTCATGATGTCTGTCTTACTCTGGTCCACAATAAACTATGTTGTCTAAATGAGAAACACAGTATATTTATAGTGATATTCATTTCCTTAATGCGTTAGAAACAAACCTCATTGAATAAATAAATGCGTAATTAATTCTATGCTTAACGCTGTGGCTATACAATCGGATTTTCGAAGCGAATTCACGTCGGTTATCCAAACTTAATTTTATAAATTCGTAACTCTGTTTGTCTGTTACCTTTTTATGCATAAACCGCTGAACTGATTTAGATGAAATCAGGTATGGAGATAGTTTGAGACCCTGGTAAGGACATAATAGGACAGTCTTTAGGGTTCCGTAGCCAAATGGCAAAAACGGAACCCTTATAGATTCGTCATGTCTGTCTGTCCGTCCATATGTCGCAGCCACTTTTTTCTGAAACTATAAGAACTACGCTGTTGAAACTTGGTAAGTAGATGTATTCTGTGAACCGCATTAAGATTTTTATGCAAAAATAGAAAAAAAACCTGGGTTCCCATACTTGAAACTGAAACTAAAAAAAATTTTTTTCATCATCCCCTACGTGTGGGGTATTTATGGATAGGTCTTCAAAAATGATATTGAGGTTTCTAATAATTTTTTTTCTAAACTGAATAGTTTGCGCGAGAGACACTTCCAAAGTGGTAAAATGTGTCCCCCCCCTATGTAACTTCTAAAATAAGAGAATGATAAAACTAAAAAAATATATGATGTACATTACCATGTAAACTTCCACCGAAAATTGGTTTGAACGAGATCTAGTAAGAAGTTTTTTTAATACGTCATAAATCGTAAACCGCAATTTACCAAGTACGGAACCCTTCGTGCGCGAGTCCGACTCGCACTTGACCAGTTTTTTTTATAATAGAAATCATCTTTAAGTGCAATGAAAGTTTGTATGGTGAACCAATAAATTCTACATATACAATACATTCTAGCAAAGCCCACACATCTGCAATATTATTGCGCGATATTGAAGATTGCGAAGTAATTAATACTTCGCAATCTTCTAATGCTACGCAGACGATAGCTAGTCAAAGAAGTTAAATTGACGTTAGCAATTACACTGTAAAAACGAAGGTCAATATTCTCATCGGTAATGACGTATCATAGTCGTGAGTAACAGCTAGTCTATTATAAAGACGTTAAATTGCACTTATCAATTACATTGTTCAGTCAAAGGTCAAAAATCTTTTCAATAATGATGCTCGAACATTGACGCCAAGTTGCCGGCCTGTCGGTTACAGTTCGGGTCGGAATTGCACTATTTAATACCACCAAGCCCGTTCCATCAGCGAACTACTAATCATATGGCGATGCTACATTGGTATATGGTGAAAATCCCCACCCAAAGCCACTAAATATTTTAGGATTACTTTGATTGTACGTACAGCTACGGGGTGGAATTTTCTAAAAGTTACAACTTGAGGTCTTAAAATCAAAAGGGAATAGTTTACAGTACTCTTAAATGTTCAAATATTTGAAAACCAAACCAAGAACGCAGTATGCTTGGTAGACGGAGCATCACTGATTTTAAAAATACCCATGAGAAATCACCAACCATTTAAAAGAAACACAATAAAATACATGAAATTATTTAATCACAATAAACACTGATGTTGTTGACATACCTCACAAAATAAGCAATCAAAAGTGGGAATGGGCCAGTCATATCAGCCGTAGAACCGATGTCCATTGGGGAAGACGTCTTCTTGAGTGGAGACCGTGAACTGGTAAACGTAAGGTAAGACGTCCTCAGGCTAGGTGGAGCGACGATCTTATCAATGTGGCTGGAAGCAGCTGGTTGAGAGCTGCCGAAAACCGATGTAAATTGCGTGCAATTGGAGAGGCCTATGCCCAGCAATGGACTGCTTTAGGCTAATAATGATGAAACACATGGATTATATTAACAGTAGTAAGATTCTTAGCATTATTCAAAGCTTCTTTATCCATTCCTGTGTTTAATTTGTCTCCAAAGGTTTCCGAACGGGCTGGGTCTTTTCGTAGTAGTTAAATCATCTTCAGGAATCCAGTATGCGCCGAAAGTGTAGAATATGAACAGGAACAAGGCGACGTATATGTGCTTCATGTTGACTGTCTTGATAGTGGACTAGTTGACGATGTAGTGTGTTCTCTAAATGAGAAACATAGCCTTTTATAGGATAACCGTTTTCCTTAAAGGATAGAGTTAATAAGTAAATATTATTTCTATGCTTAGCGCTGTGATCACATGAACGGATTTTTTCTGTCGAGATATCGCCTATACTTGTCCAATAATAGATGGGAAAATCGAAACGTAATAATAAAAAACTAATATGTCGTTGAAAGTTTTCAAGAGTGCGTCGTTTCCAATTGTTGACCAGAGTGACCAAGTGGTTTTCGATGTCAGCGAAGGCGATAAACAAAATATTAAAGTACGGGATTGATCACGAGATTTTTCGATATCGCTTGCCAATCCTATACAATTTTTTTGCCTCTTTGACAATGACAATTTTATCACTTGCCTAGGACCTCGGCAAAATAATAAGTAATATTGTATGTACAAAAACAAATGAAAATTAGAAAATACAAGTTTTCTGGACATATATATGACTGTATATATATATCTTCGCTTACCATTAGGTGGGATAGTAGACAAGCGTTAGCCTAAGTAAAACAAAAAAAAAAGTGTGTGGTGACCCAGTAGTCACATCCCCAACTTACCGAGTTGAAGGTCGTGGGTTCGAGCCTAGGTAGGCGCATTACTTACAATGTAAACACATATAAATATAATTTCACTCTTACAATGTAAATGTAAATTTACCATTGAAAAATATTATAGTACTGGTGACATCACATCTTAAGTTTTAAGTGGTAAGTTTTTGTTTACCTATCTAATACCTTAAAACGAGCAATTCTTGTATATATGTATAATTATATAATCTGAATCTCGGAAACGGCTCCAACGATTTTTATGAAATTTAGTATGCAGAGGGTTTCGGGGGCGATAAATCGATCTGCCTTGGTTTTATTTTCAGAAAACATCGTTTTCTCTATTTTCACCCGAGCAGATCTTGGTCGCCCAGGTACCTACTTTTAGTAATATGTGATGCGAGTTTGCTTTCTCCACTTTGATACATAAATCTTGGAAGGTTTTAGACAAGTGTTATGTTGTACAATAAGTGTAAAATAATGTAATGAAGAAAATGAAAGAAAAAAAGCTTTGTGTAATTTATAACATTACCACTGCTCTCAAAACGGTGATGGAAAACATCGTGTTGAAACCGGCATGTCCTAGAAAATAAAAAATGGAGACAAGTGACATCTACCCATCCGCACTGGACCTGCGAGGTGGATTACGCAGATAGGAAGTTTGAGTCTCAGTAATAGGCTGATTATGCTTTTATTTTGTCTAAAACATCCCGCTAATGTAACCGCAGGGTTATATTTTGAGTTAAAATGCTAATCGCAAACCTGAATGCAGTTTTTTGTAAATGTAAAAAACTGATTTAAATAAATTATAGAATAAAATATACGAATTAAAGAGCAATAGACTAAGATAATATTATGTTGGCCGCTGAACCATAGACGTAGACAGATAAACAAGGATTACGGAAGTAATAATAGCAGCTGTCAAACTAAGTTCAACTAATCCACAGATCACGGAGACACCTCTGTGGCCGCTTCTACATATATTTTAAATGGTTATTATTATTGATGCATGACACTTACCTTCCATCATTCTGCCAATATTCACCTCTCTGACACAATTTTAAATTTGACGTACATACGTCACATACGTGATCGCAATTTTTCTAACTACCCGATTGTAAAATCAAATTTTTTATATTAAACGCTACTTGCAATCCGTATATTGAACACCGTAAAAACTGATTCGCATCCGTACACTTCAATGTAAGGTTCAGTTGAAAACCAGCGTCAGGAAACTCCTAGTGGTCTGGCATTTTGCTGAATTGGAGCTACTATTTGACGCAGCCGCGGTGCACACTATGTAATTGTTTAAAAATTAAGTTCTCTTTTATTTGTACCAACATTATGTGTATCGCAAACGAGGAGCTCGTGGCTAAATAATAACAGCCGCACTGGTCGATCATCAAGGTTAAACAACGCTTGACGAGGTCGGTCCGTGGATGGGTGACCATTTCAACATACTGAGTTTTCTCCGTGCCTCGGCAAGCACGTTAAGCTGTTGGTCCCGGCTGTCATTTGAAGATCTTTGACAGTCGTTACGGCTGATCAGAAGCTTGAGATCTGACTCCAGTTTTGCGAAGAGGTACCGTGTTACCCAGTTTCCGGGTTGTGGAGGTCAGATAGGCAGTCGCTCCATGTAAAACACTGGTACTCAGCTGAATCCGGTTAGACTGGAAGCCGACCCCAACATAGTTGGGAAAAGGTTAGGCAGATTGATTGATTGTGTGTTTCTGTGTGTGCCAAATAAACTTGTTTTCTTTCTTTCCTTAGAGGCGGCATTGTCAACACCTTGCATACTCGTCCAAACCAAGCGTGTCAGCAGTGAGTGCCTTTGATAACCCATATAAATGTCGGCTTTTGACTCTATGGCTACTGAAACTTGTGCTCGATGCCCTGGCTTTTGATTATCCGTGGGATAGGATAGATGGACCTGCTTTTCGCCACTTACGACACTTACTCTGTTATCTGGAATGGGACGTAAACCACCACGCGGGCCCAGTGCAGTTTGGTGGATATCACATGTCTTTGAATTTTTGGTTTAAGAGCAGTGGTGATGAAATACTTTACAAAAATTAATGCGGCTGCCTGGGTTCCGAACCCACGACCTACAACTTGTCAGTCGCGGCCCTTACCCCTGGCCCACCACTGCTATAGATGATGATTATCGGTAACGACTGTCAAAGATCTACAGAGGGTCAGGCATCCACTGACCGACCTTGGCAAGCGTTGCTTAACCTTAAAGGTCGACACATGCGACTGTTGTTATTCAGCCACGAGTTTCTCCAAAGGCCCAAGACAAGTGACAGTCTGTTAATGAAAGCGTGGCGATGTATGGCAATTGGAAAAATTCAAAAACAAAAAAACTAACGCTGTCTATGTGTATTCGTTTATTCTCGCACTGGAACGCTTTGCCGCCTTACTTGATACAGTACAATTGGGGGCTAACGTTTTATTTCTCACCAGTTGGCGCCACTTTTGACTGAGGTCCTCAAATATAGCTGTTAAACGTTGTAATAACGCGTACGGAAACAAAGTTTGCATTAAAAATAATTTCTAATTCCGTAAAAGTGCGATTTAATATCGAGTAAGCTTTTTCGAAAAAAAAGGAGAGTAACATTTTCCGAAACATAAAACTTTATTAAAGCAGTGGTTGGCAAATCCCGTACTTAACTTAATCCAAAATATTTGGAAAATATTCACAACAATAAAAAAAACCAGCCAAGTGCGAGTCGGACTCGCGCTCGAAGGGTTCCGTACTATTAACGCAAAAAAAGGCAATAAAAATCACGGTTGTTGTATGGGAGCCCCACTTAAATATTTATTTTATTCTGTTTTTAGTATTTGTTGTTATGGCGGCAACAGAAATACATCATCTGTGAAAAGATCTACTGTCTAGCTATCACGGTTCATGATATACAGCCTGGTGACAGACAGATAGATAGACAGACAGACAGTGAAGTCTTAGTAATAGGGTTCCGTTTTTACCTTTGGGTACGGAACCCTACAAATTAACAAAATACTCCCGCTAAAATTTGACATTTTGAAAACCTCAATCTACACTAGCGCCTCTAGCGATAAATTCGAACGCGGTAGCCCCCATTGCTATCGAATTCCAACCATCGCCATCGCTGTCATCGAATGACACTTTTCTAGAGACTCAGGTCCGTCACTTAGTCTAATAGAAGTACAAGTGACGTGACAACACTTGTCGTTGCCGACGCGGCAGTATCATGCTCTATGAACTGACCAAACCAGTCAGACAAGTTAACTAGTATACTCATAACATACCAGCGATTTCGCCAACGATAAATATTATTAAGTAGTAATAAAAAATAGAAGAATCAAAATATGGCATTAAGGAGTCTGTTCACTACACCGTACCATATTAACCGTGTTATGGACGTATCAGGTATGGATAAAACATTAGATGGATCCGCTGGAATGTATATGGCTTTACCACACCTCGCAAAACACCCTTCAGACGGATGTTTTTAGAATTTGCTCTTTTCAGATTCGTTAAGAAACTGCTATTTTCTAAAAAAATACGCTGATATAGGATAACGCAAACGCATCCGTTATCCTATTTCATCGTCATTTCTTAGACATTGTTGTGGGATAAACGTTCTTTCAAAAGTAACTACTTATTATAACTGTAATGTATAATTGTTTGTTGTCCCAATTAACTAAACATATCAATAGCGTATCATAACCCGTGTCGGCAGGTTTTAGTGAAATATCCTCGCCTGCAATATTGTTGTCGTTCCATGCACGGCCTACAACGGCGTTGGTCGGTGACGGAGCAGTCCAGTGGGTAATAGTCTCATTTAATTTTGTAGTTTTCAGCATCTATTAAATTAATGTATTAGTTTGTTTTGCTTTAATAAATGCTAAATGCCAGCAAAATTTAAATGTTCTCATTAACAGAGATGATGTGAAATATTAGAATAACAAATTTGAAATATTACATCTAACTGCATCATAAGACGTAACTTCCAAATGATTTATGTACTAGCTTCTGCTCGTGGCTTCACCCGCGTGAAATATGATTTATTATCAAAAGGAAATATTTCTACAGATAGGGATTCACGGGTGGTCTCTCTGAGCGCACCTTTTTGTTTTACTCCATATATTATTATGCAATTGAGATTTACTATATATTTTATTTTATTTTTTTATTTCTTTAAATTTAGTGGCTCGTCCTCAATCGATCGTTTTTAAAACCAATAAAAGCAATCGATTGAGAACGAGCCAAATGTTTTGTTTTTTTTTTTGTAAGTCTATTTAAATTGAGTGGGTGGTAGGTGAATCCATGCGTCATGTTCGTGAACGGGTGCCATCAGTTGGGATTGACCTTGGCCTGTTTTGATTTACTTATTGTATTTCGGGTTTGTTTGATTTACTCTAGACGCTTTTACGTGTACGTTATTTTTACATCGTTCTCACATATACCTTCAATATGTTATATTCCAACAAGAATTATGTAACCAAATACTTGTTATTCAATTTTATTGATGGAAACGTGTGGCCGTAGAGTTTCACACACGTTCTTCTCCATAAAGACATACTGACCCTTGCGAATGTGCAACTAGCTTAATTTTTTTGTCTGACAATTCAAAAGTACCCTTAAAGGTTTAATTGAAATAAAACTATTTGAATTTGAATTGGTATGTGTGTTTTAATAGGCTGAAAACGCACCAAAAAATTGTGTAAATAAAGCAATATCAAAAATAAGTCTTAGTGGTTAGGATTTGACAGATACACAGAATTCCAAACTTAAACTTAAGGTTTACCAAAAAGCGATGGATGGCATACTGCTAAATAAGCTGACCGGGCAATCTGTAGAACAATTATGCGCTTCAAGATTATCGCTGATGTTGGAGACAAGTCGGTGACCATGATCGCCACGTAGTATGTACCTGAAGACGGACGTCATAAACGAGGCTGCCCAAAAAATCGCTGACATGACCATTTAACCTTGTTCCTGCCGGATTGGCTGGAGAAGGCAGGATATAAAGTTGGATGAAAGGTTTGGGGAGGTCTTTGCCCAGAAAGACAGCATTTGCTTCATAGTAATAATAAAAAAAAACAATTTAATTCAATATTTTAAATGTTCACTTGTACATGTGAAACATTACTTTTACAAAAACTCGAGTTCACTTAAAAATTAGTTCCAATTCCAAATATTTCGATTATCTGTTTCGTCATTTAATTGACACGAGCAAAGATTTCGACTAGACTGGAGACGGTCCCTCCAGGTGGTGTTGTCAACGTGACGGTGACATAGTTAAGTCCTAGAGGACTAGTGGTAAAGTTTCCGTTCGGGGGGTTGAATACGCGCACACCAGTGATCGTAGTAAAGGCGTTTCCATTGAATTCTATGTCCTGGACTTTTACTGCGTGCGGCCAAGAGTCCAAGTAGACCATTCGACTGAAAACGTAGAATTATATCGGTTAGTGCCTAGCGAGTAGCGAAGTGACACCAAATTTCTAAAAAGTTCATAACGATAATTCGATGGTGCCATGGTAAAGTCTATTGAAAAATATATCAGCTTTGCTTCTACCTAACTATACTGGGGTCGGCTTCCAGTGTAACTAAGTGCTGCTGAGTACCAGAATTTTACATGGAACGACAGCCTATCTGACTTCCAGAACCCAGAAAGTGAGTAACACGATACCCCTTGGATAGACTGGTATACGATTTCCTGGCTTCTGACAATCTGTGACGACTGTAAAATATCTACAAGTGGCAGCCGGGTCCAAAAGCTTAACGTGCTCTCCAAGGTATGAAGTAATTTCACTATGTAAACAAGGTCACTTGTCCACGGACTGACACCGGTCAAAATTAAGCCATGAGCTCCTCAAAAATTACTGGTGTTGTGGTTTGTTAACATACCTGAATACGATGACTTGTCCTTCCTTGCCAATTGATCCTTCTTGGTACACGGACGCACCTTCTTCTGAGATGGAAGCTGCGTTATTGCAGACTGTAAGTGCTGCTAGCAGCGCGATGAGGATGAAGCCCTTCATCTGAAAGGACACAATGATAACAATAAACGACGGCTCAGTTGGTGCAGTTACTGAGCGATTGACTTGACTTCTTGTAGTGTAGTCGTTTATACGTTTGTCCATTTTCAATTGTTTCCTTAATAGCGTGAGGATACATATTTTTTAAGGCAACGGCACCGATCAGTTCATTTATTTGAAGAATGAATGGTTCACGGCTGAGTTAATCAATAGCATGTCACCTAAAGTATATGTTAAACTTGCGGGAAAATTTCTTCATTCTTCTAAAATCCTACCATATCTTTGGGATAGGCCACCGGAGCGCAACCGCGGGACAAAGCTAATCATTCAATTAAGGGAAAACCTTGTAACCATAAATATATAAAATTAAAAGTACTTACATTTCCAAAATCACAGAAGCTACCTAATTAGTGAACAGTGTGAACATTCTGCTGCAGTATACAGTTTATATACGAGTACTACACGGATGTTTGGGTAACGATAAGTCAAGATCATACTGATACCACTATCAAAAATAACACAAATTATCAATAGTTCTAATAATACCTGTTTTAACTTTGATTGATAATATTACAGATTAGAAAGAGTTGCACTGGAGATGGGACTTATTCCGGATCTAATTTATCGTTATCCCTGAAAAACTCACAGCTTTATAAAATTACGACTATTTTCTTTGTTGTTGGCACGGTTTGTGCATTTATCCAGTGTCGCGTTCAGTTCTTTTAGTTTTTTTGCTTTAGAAACTGGATGTACAAATTTCAATGTTTTTTGGAATATTTGGCAGCAAATATATCAAGTCGGTCTTCTAGCCTTGGCTATTGTAGACTACTACTGGGTTAGTCTTTACTACAATAACATTTTCAGCTCCACTTTACCAAGATAGCATCTGTTTCAATGATGCCGAATTCTCTTTAGTTGTATAAACACTTGAGACATAAAACTTCACCAATTTTACATCACAGTATTCACTAGGAATCAATTTACGAATGATTAAAACAACCACTGAACCATACTCGAACAAAAGCCGCCAAAAATCTGAACTCGACATTTTTTATCAGCTACTAAGCATATTCTATATTCAAATTTTACCTGGTAAGCCGTTGCTAAACACCTCAAAGATTTTATAAATAAGTCTCTTAAAGTCGCCTACAAAGCAAAGGAGGCTACGCTAGGAATTCACTTGCGTAATTGAATCAGAAATAAAAATATCGGCAGGATAACCAAGGTTACCAACATAGCCCAGAGACTTGCCGCTCTCAGAACGTTTGGTCGATGGGGCGAAAAGTTCTGAAGAGACAGAATTCGCTGGATGGGAGAACTGTCAATGAGGGACACGAAAGAAAGTCTAAATTTCAGCAGTGGAGCAGTCTTTAGGCTCAAATGACGATGATAAAAAGACTTGATCTATATTGTGAAAAACTTCATCTCGTTCGACAACTACTTTGGTATCACCCCTATTACAAACCGAATACAATTAAGAAAAAGGCTGGGCGAGATGATAACGAAACGTTACGTAGCATCAGGTGTTGAAAGAAGCATCCGGTTTCCTTATTAAATATTGTTTAACAATCGAGATCAAAATCAACGATAAAACCTTTCAGGATGTGTGTTTATCTTATCAATTTATTAATTAAAAGATTTCACACCGTATATATAGGCAGTGTAGTCTTAAGGATCATCTATTGTGATCTTTAACGGACTACCGAAAAATTGCAAATGTAAGTACTTTTAAATATCTGTTATACTATTTTCAATCAACTAGTCTTAGCGAAGGACGATTTAGAACTTATTGATTAAAATTCAAATATTTTTGGATAATACTAGGTAATATTGCATATTATGAGGTTATATTGCATGTTATAAGGTAATATTTCAACATTATACTGCAATAAGAAATGGTGTATAGTTACTGTAGATGCCCAGTGAATGGGTTGTGGAAATCAGAGAGGCAGTCGCTCAATGTAAAGTACTGGTATTCATATGGATTCGGCTAGACTGAAGCCGACCAAAACACAATCGGAAAAAGGCTGTCCAAATGTTGACGTCATTTTTACACCCGTATAATAGACATTTTCGTTCTGATTTTCATCTAGATATCTTGCTAGCCAAACCTTAAGTAGAGAGATGGATAAAATTCTCATTAGTGTACACCATTGCTAATAAAAAATCACAACATAAATAGGGAGAACTTTATGGGTAGCTTGCTTGTCGGTAAAAGTGTTCTTTTGCATAAATCCTTTGAAATTATGAAAGAAAATACATTTAATTTGAACAAACTGAAGGCACATAACACTTTTTCTAGTTTCTGGATAGTTGACACAGACGGCGAAATGGAGTGCAGTTTTTTTTTTAACTTTTTTGTCATTTTAGATGAAGAGCCTTATCCTCTTGGTGGTGCTAGCAGCACTTACAGTCTTCGCAGCTTCCTCCCCAAATCCGGCTCTGTATCAGGAAGATACCTACCAAAAAGATGGCAGATTCGATCTTGACACCTACTACACCGAGGTTTTCAGGTGTGTATTAAATTAAGTAACAAATAGAAATTTGCTAAATAGTTTGCTAAAAATCAAGAAACGCGAAATAGCATGCCACGAAGCTTTATTTAAATTAACAAAAATAGTGACAGCCTGATTAGAATAAATTTTGAGAAATCAAGAAATATTGAATCAAATTCGAAAATGAAGTCTAGCCCTCTTACTAATAAACACGGAATCAAGTTATACCAGGTATAACAAAAGTATAACCATACATTTTCATAGGTTTATACTTGTTATAACTTTATTCTGTGTTTATTAGTAAGAGGGTAGAAGTATTGGTTATAAATAAGATATTAGAATTTATTATTAGATTAGATTTTAAAGTTAATTATTAAATTAGATATTATAATTGGATATAAAATTAGACATTAAACAAGATTATTGAATTATAAGACATATTTAAGTCTCATGCATGGACCCCTCCCTTTCGGGTAAAAGCGTACTCTAAAGAGTATCAAATGTCTCTGTCTTTCGCTTTCTCAAACCAGTTTTTGCCCGCAATTGCCATTATCTCATTTTGCCACCTGGAGCATGGTTTTCCTTCTTTTCTGGTTCCT
The DNA here is from genome assembly GCA_949775005.1 of Orthosia gothica. Taxonomy (NCBI): domain Eukaryota; kingdom Metazoa; phylum Arthropoda; class Insecta; order Lepidoptera; family Noctuidae; genus Orthosia; species Orthosia gothica. The sequence goes on from OX459035.1 coordinate 39,435,434, forward strand.
TGTGGCATAACTTTACTTTACGTTTATTATAAGTAAGATTGTGGATTACTAACAATTGTTTTTTTTGCTGTCAGAACCAACTACCGCAGGAAAGGACAAGTTGACGTGATGCAGTACCTGGATGTAATCTTCACTGGCAATGATACCTTTCGGATCACCGCCATTGCTCTGACCCCACAGCCGCCTTTCGAAGGTGCTTTCGGCAGTATACGCCCTGGTGGCTTGGGATCTAACCAAGTCGCAGTTCTGATGAACTCAACGCATAGCGGAGGATTCCATTACACGCTCCAAGTCTGGGGATACGATACTACTTGGTAAATGGGTGCTAATATTGAGAACAGTGAAATTCGGCAAGATTTTATTTGTTATTCTACAATAAATGCTGCATTCTTAAAGTGTGTGTTTTTGCTGGCAAAACAGAGTACCTTATTTATAGCAATGCTTAACATCAATATAATAATCATCTCTTTTTTATCACCAATAAATATAATATTATTGATAACTTTTTTCTGCCAGCGGCTTTGTCTGCATGACAGTCGGAAGTTGTGCCACGGCACATTAACACATTTTGGTGAAATTAAACTGTAAAAACGTTCCAAAAAATACTATAAAATAAATCGTCACTGTATTTAAAGAAAAAAATATTCATGCACCGAGTAAACCCTTTTACTTGCAAATCGCTGCTAACACAATCTAACGCCATGGAACGGTATCGAGCGCGATCAATGTACCTAGAAAAATAATCAGTATTATCAGACGAAAAAAGCTAGTTAAGTCGGCACGGTTTCTTTGAATGGGATGAAATTGTATGCTAGTATTATATTATCTGTGGCCACGGGAACCATAGATTTGTTCGGGATAAAAGTAAACCATGTGTTATTCCATAGTATAATCTGTCTCTGTCCCGAATTTCATCCAGATCAGTTCTGGTGTGAATAAGTAACATCCATCCATCCACCCACACTTTCGCATGTATAACATTGGTAAGTTCCTAAGTTTAGTAAAGTTAGGTAGTAATAGTAATCTTTATTCACATATTTTTGTAAATTTTTCACAAGTAGTGCTTAAGGCGGTACCCCGAGCAAAACGCCGCGCAAGCCGTTTTTTGTACTGTTTTTAGGAGCTATCTACTCGTTATTTAAAAAGAAATATGAATTAATAAAAATACATTAAATTTCTACATAATATTGATTCTAAAACGGTAGATTTAGTTTTTTTTTAAATGTTGTATATATTTCACTAATCTACTTCCAAAAAAACATAAAAATGAGAAATAATTATTGATATTATGCATCTCCTCGTAAAGTGTTCATTGATTATTTTTTGTACTAACACTAATGGATAGACAATTTAATAACGAACATTTTTGTAGAATTATTTTTTTCAAAAGACCAAAATTCGATTTTATAAAGATTTTATTCTAAAATCTGGGCGTATTCACTACTGTAATTCATGCGCCACCAGTGCCGCTAGACCAATAGGAATGCTCAAATCTCATGCCGATTTTTTGGTCAGGGTACCGTCTTAAATTGGCTTAGTAGGCGTTTCGGCCACTAACTTTCAGTTTTACAGTCAGAATTAAAATCTTAGGTAGGGTTATACTAATTTGAGTAAAAGTCAGAGAATTGTTTGAAATATAATAATAAATGTTAACAAGAATAATCAGTCTTATTTTGAAACGTCGTACAACATAATTAATATAATAACCCTTTGAATACTCGTTTCAATATATATAAAATATATATAAAAATATATATAAAATATATATATATAAATATATTTAATATATAATTATTCAACCGTCTCGTCAGTTGTAAACAGTCTGTTTATGGTTTCTCAAATCTGCATTATCCAACAATTACACAATCGCTTGTTACATTGAATAATCGGCATATTTTTTTTCTTTTGGCTACCCTAGCTAGTATTCATTCACTTCATTCACTACTATAACGTAATCAGTAAATATAAATAGTATTTAGTTTGAGCGGCTGGGTTAGTGAAACTGCCAAGTTAAGCAAATCTTACCAAGGACGGTTTTTGGATGGGTGACCACTTTTTTTGTTTCGTTTGTTTATGTATGGCTGACCCCACCAGGGTAAGCAACACTTACCAAGGTCAGTCTTTGGATGGGTGAACAGTATTTTTTGGCTCATTTGTTTTTGGATGGGTGACCTTAGAAGATATTGATGGATGACCAAAATTTTTGAGGTGATGGTCACCTCTCCAAAGAGTGACCTTGGTAAGTGTTGCTTATCCTGGTGGGATCACCTATCCAAAAACAAGGGGACCACATCAAAGTGGTCACCCATCCAAATACTGACCTTGGTAAGTGTTGCTTACCCTGGTGGGGTCACCTATACAAAAAAAGCAAACCAAAAAAAAAATGTTCTCCCGTCCATAAACAAACGTTCCAAGAAAAAGTGGTCACCCATCCAAATACTTACTGTGGTAAGTGTTGCTTACCTTGGCGGGGCACCCATTCAAAAACAAACAAACCAAAAAAGGTGGTCAACTATCCAAAGACTGACCTTGGTTAGTGATGCTTACCCTGGTGGGGTCAGCCATCCCGGCCGCTTCAAGTTAAACACAAACCTATCCAAAAACTGACCTTGGTAAGTACTAAGGACAAGGTACAGTCAACATTATCTAATAAATATCGATCTAATTAACAAATTTTTAATAACTGCACCAATACCAAAGATTTCGCCGAACCCTATTATTTTTTTATCGTAATAAAAGCATTTAAAATCATAATAATTATTTTAATCAGCGATTATTCTACCAATATCCAACAATTATAAAAAAAGGCTCGTTGGCAAGAGATTAACATTAAAAAAGGTTCTCAGAAACCCAAAACTGATGTAGGTAACATGTGGTTAATTCGAGATTTTTCTAACAAATTGTCAACCGCTTGTCACACTTGGTATTGAGAAACTGAAAGTAGAATTAACCGGCGATTATTCTTTGATTACGTTAACAGCCCGATAATCGAGAGCTGGGAAACTGGGTGTTAGTGGTAAGGATTTGACAGATACACAGAATTCCAAACTTTAGGTTTTCCAAAAAGCGATGGATAGGACTGCTAAATAAACTGACCTACCGAATCAGCAGCACAATTTTGCGCTAATGTTGGAGACAAGTCTGCGAGGCTAAAATGGGATTGGGTGGATTATATTTTCCCGATGCATGGATACAGATGGACCAAGATCGCCACGTAATATGTACCTGAATACGGACGTCATAAACGAGGCAGGCCAAAAAATCACTGACATGACCATTTAACCTTGTTCCTGCCGGATTGGCTGGAGAAGGCAGGATATAAAGTTGGATGAAAGGTTTGGGGGAGGTCTTTGCCCAGAAAGACAGCATTTGCTTCATAGATATAATAAAAAAACAATTTAATTCGATATTTTTAATGTTCACTTGAATAAAACATTACTTTTACAAAAACCCCGTTCAGTTAAAAATTTGTCCCAATTCCGAATCTTTCGATTATCTTTTTCGTCATTTAATTAACACGAGCAAAGATTTCGACTAGACTGGAGACGGTCCCTCCAGGTGGTGTTGTCAACGTGACGGTGACATAGTTAAGTCCTAGAGGACTAGTGGTAAAGTTTCCGTTCGGGGGGTTGAATACGCGCACACCAGTGATCGTAGTAGAGGCGTTTCCATTGAATTCTATGTCCTGGACTTTTACTGCGTGCGGCCAAGAGTCCAAGTAGACCATTCGACTGAAAACGTAGAATTATATCGGTTAGTGCCTAGCGAGTAGCGTAGTGACACCAACGTTCTAAAAAGTTCATAACGATAATTCGATGGTGTCATGGTGCAATGCAAAAGTCTATTGAAAAATATATCAGCTTTGCTTCTACCTAACTATACTGGGGTCGGCTTCCAGTGTGACTAAGTGCTACTGAGTACCAGAATTTTACATGGAACGACAGCCTATCTGACTTCCAGAACCCAGAAAGTGAGTAACACGATACCCCTTGGCAAGACTGGTATACTATTTCCTGGCTTTTGACAATCTGTGATGACTGTAAAATATCTACAAGTGGCAGCAAGGTCCAAAAGCTTAACGTGCTTTCCAAGGTATGAAGGAATTTCACTATGTAAAGAAGGTCACTTGTCCACAGACCGACACCGGTCAAAATTAAGCCATAAGCTCCTCAAAAAATACTGGTGTTGTGGTTTTATTAACATACCTGAAAACGATGACTTGTCCATCCTTGCCAATTGATCCTTCTTGGTACACGGACGCACCTTCTTCTGAGATGGAAGCTGCTTTATTGCAGACTGTAAGTGCTGCTAGCAGCGCGATGAGGATGAAGCTCTTCATCTGAAAGGATACAATGTTAACCATAAACGACGGCTCGGTTGGTGCAGTTACTGAGCGATTGACTTGACTTCATCGAATATAGTCGTTTATACGTTTGTCCATTTTCAATTATTTTCTTAATAGCGAGAGGAGACATATTTTTTAAGGCAACGGCACCGAGCAGATTTAATTTATTTGAAGAATGGATGGTTCACGACTGAGTTAATCTATAGCATGTCACCTATAGTAAATGTTAAACTTGTCGGAAAATTTCTTCATTCTTCTAAAATCCTACCATATCTTTGGGATAGGCCACCGGAGCGCAACCGCGGGACAAAACTAATCATTCAATAAAGGAAAAACCTTGTAACCATAAATATATAAAATTAAAAGTACTTACATTTCCAAAATCACAGGAGCTACCTAATTAGTGAACAGTGTGAACATTCTGCTGCAGGATACAGTTTATATACGAGTACTACACGGATGTCAGCGTAACGATAAGTCAAGATCATACTGATACCACTATCAATAACAACACAAATTATCAATAGTTCTAATAATAGCTGTTTTAACTTTGATTGATAATATTACAGATTAGAAAGAGTTGCACTGGAGATGGGACTTATTCCGGATCTAATTTATCGTTATCCCTAAAAAACTCACACCTTTATAAAAATCTCGACATTTTTTTTTGTTTTTGGCACATTTGTGCATTTAGCCAGTGTCGCGTTTAGTTCCTTTAGTTTTTTTTTTATACAGTCCCTACGCACATTTTTTTTATTTGCTTCGGAAAGCGGATGTACAAATTTCAATGTTTTTGGAATATTTAGCAGCAAATCAAAATCAAAATCAATATTTTTTATTTCACATAGGCCTACATGGGCACTTATAAAACGTCGACAAAATCTGCACGGTTTGGGTTGGTCGATTCCTATGGAGAAGAACCGGCAAGAAACTCCATGGTTACTCTTTTAAAAAAATTCAATATTTCCATGTTACAGCAGTACTTAGATGGAGGGACAACGCAGGCCCGACAATAATTCGTAAGAAACTAAAACAAAAAATGATTATATAATAAATAAACAAAAGATTCAAAAAATTTTAACAATCTAGAAATCTAGAAGGCCTACAATGTTCACACATTTACAAAACAATCGGTAAAAGAATCTATACGAGGTATATCAAGTCGGTCTTCTAGCCTTGGCTATTGTAGACTACTACTGAGGTAGTCATTACTACAATAACATTTTCAGCTCCACTTTACCAAGATAGCATCTGTTTCAATGATGCCGAATTCTCTACAGTTGTATAAAGGCTTGAGACACAAAACTACACCAACTTTACATCACAGTTTTCACTAGGAATCAATTTACGAATGATTAAAACAACCACTGAACTATACTCGAACAAAAGCCGCCAAAAATCTGATCTCGAAATTTTTTATCAGCTACTAAACTTATTCTATTTTCAAATTTAATCTGGTAAGCCTTTGTTAAACACCTCAAAGATTTTATAAATAAGTCTCTTAAAGTCGCCTACAAAGCAAAGGAGGCTACGCTAGGAATTCACTTGCGTAATTGAATCAGAAATAAAAATATCGGCAGGATAACCAAGGTTACCAACATAGCCCAGAGACTTGCCGCTCTCAGAACGTTTGGTCGATGGGGCGAAAAGTTCTGAAGAGACAGAATTCGCTGGATGGGAGAACTGTCAATGAGGGACACGAAAGAAAGTCTAAATTTCAGCAGTGGAGCAGTCTTTAGGCTCAAATGACGATGATAAAAAGACTTGATCTATATTGTGAAAAACTTCATCTCGTTCGACAACTACTTTGGTATCACCCCTATTACAAACCGAATACAATTCAGAAAAAGGCTGGGCGAGATGATTACGAAACGTTACGTAGCATCAGGTGTTGAAAGAAGCATCCGGTTTCCTTATTAAATATTGTTTAACAATCGAGATCAAAATCAACGATAAAACCTTTCAGGATGTGTGTTTGAGTTTTATCTTATCAAATTTATTAATTAAAAGATTTCACACCGTATAAATAGGCAGTGTAGTCTTAAGGATCATCTATTGTGATCTTTAACGGACTACCGAACAATTGCAAATGTAAGTACTTTTAAATATCTGTTATATTATTTTCAATCAACTAGTCTTAGCGAAGGACGATTTAGAACTTATTGATTAAAATTCAAATATTTTTGGATAATACTAGGTAATATTGCATATTATGAGGTTATATTGCATGTTATAAGGTAATATTTCAACATTATACTGCAATAAAATTGGTGTATAATTACTGCAGATGCCCAGTGAATGGGTTGTGGAAATCAGAGAGGCAGTCGCTCAATGTAAAGTACTGGTATTCATATGGATTCGGCTAGACTGAAGCCGACCATAACACAATCGGATAAAGGCTGTCCAAATGTTGACTTCATTTTTACACCCGTATAATAGACATTTTCGTTCTGATTTTCATCTAGAAATCTTACTAGCCAAACCTTAAGTAGAGAGTTGGATAAAATTCTCCTTAGTGTACACCATTGCTAATAAAAAATCACAACATAAATAGGGAGAACTTTATGGGTAGCTTGCTTGTCGGTAAAAGTGATATTTGCATTAATCCTTTGAAATTAGGAAAGAAAATAATTTAATTAGAACAAACTGAAGGCTGACAAAGATGGCGAAATGGAGTGCAAACAGTTTTTTTTACTTTTTTTTGTCATTTTAGATGAAGAGCCTTATCCTCTTGGTGGTGCTAGCAGCACTTACAGTCTTCGCAGCTTCCTCCCCGAATCCGGCTCTGTATCAGGAAGATACCTACCAAAATGATGGCAGATTCGATCTTGACACCTACTACACCGAGGTTTTCAGGTGTGTATTAAATTAAGTAACAAATAGAAATTTGCTAAATAGATTGCTAAAAATCAAGAAACGCGAAATAGCATGCCACGAAGCTTTATTTAATTTAACAAAAATAGTAACAGCCTGATTAGAATAAATTTTGAGAAATCAAGAAATATTGAATCAAATTCGAAAATGAAGTCTAGCCCTCTTACTTATAAACACGGTATAAAGTTATACCAGGTATAACAAAAGTATAACCATACATTTTCATAGGTTTATACTTGGTATAACTTTATTCTTTGTTTATTAGTAAGAGGGTAGAAGTATTCAATCAAAATTGAGCACTAAATCATGAATCATGAGATTAAATTGACCATTGAATTACAATTGATTTATAAATTAGATATTAAACATTGGTTATTAAATAAGATATTAGAATTTATTATTAGATTAGATTTTGAAGTTAATTATTAAATTAAATATTATAATTGGATATAAAATTAGACATTAAACAAGATTATTGAATTATAAGACATATTTAAGTCTCATGCATGGACCCCTCCCTTTCGGGTAAAAGCCTACTCTAAAGAATATCAAATGTCTCTGTCTTTCGCTTTCTCAAACCAGTTTTTGCCCGCAATTGCCATTATCTCATTTTGCCACCTGGAGCATGGTCTGCCTCTGTTTCTGGTTCCTTGTGGCATAACTTTACTTTTCGTTTATTATATGTAAGATTGTGGATTACTAACAATTGTTTTTTTTGTTGTCAGAACCAACTACCGCAGGAAAGGACAAGTTGACATGATGCAGTACCTGGATGTAATCTTCACTGGCAATGATACCTTTCGGATCACCGCCATTGCTCTGACCCCACAGCCGCCTTTCGAAGGTGCTTTCGGGAGTATACGCCCTGGTGGCTTGGGATCTAACCAAGTCGCAGTTCTGATGAACTCAACGCATAGCGGAGGATTCCATTACACGCTCCAAGTCTGGGGATACGATACTACTTGGTAAATGGGTGCTAAAATTGAGAATAGAGAAAATTTGGCAAGATTTTATTTTGTTATTTTACAATAAAGGCTGCATTCTTAAAGTGTGTGTTTTTGCTGGCAAAACAGAGTACCTTATTTATAGCAATGCTTAACATCAATATAATAATCATCTCGTTTTTATCACCAATAAATATAATATTATTGATAACTTGTTTCTGCCAGCGGCTTTGTCTGCATGACAGTCGGAAGTTGTGCCACGGCACGGTAATACGTTTTGGTGAAATTAAACTGTAAAAACGTTCCAAAAAATACTATAAAATAAATCGTCACTGTATCTAAAGAAAAAAATATTCACGAACCGAGTAAACCCTTTTACTTGCAAATCGCTCCTAACACAATCTAACGCCATGGAACGGTACCGAGCGCGATCGATGTACCTAGAAAAATAATCAGTATAATCAGACGAAAAAAGCTATTTAAGTCGCCACGGTTTCTTTGAATGGGATGAATCTGTATGCTAGTATTATATTATCTGTGGCCACGGAAACCGTAGATTTGTTCGGGATAAAAGTAGCCCATGTGTTATTCCATAGTATAATCTATCTCTGTCCCGAATTTCATCCAGATCAGTTCTGGTGTGAATAAGTAACATCCATCCATCCACCCACACTTTCGCATGTATAACATTGGTAAGTTCCTAAGTTTAGTAAAGTTAGGTAGTAATAGTAATCTTTATTCACATAATTTGTACATTTTTCACAAGTAGTGCTTAAATTGGCTTAATAGGCGTTTCAGCCACTGACTTTCGCCCGATCCGATCGAAACAGGAATTTCATTATTATTAATATTTTTGAGAGGTGGACTATATTTTTATTTTGCTAGATTTCTAGCAATTTTTTTACAGTCAGGGAATTGTTTGAAAAAGATAAAGTTTAAGATACAATTACAACCATCAACAGTAAACATGATAAACCACAATAATCAGTATTGTATATCAATAAAAAGGCGTTCAATAATAATTATAAATGGTAATAACAATAATCAGTCTTATTTTGAGACGTCGTACAACATAATTAATATAATAACCCTTTGAATACTCGTTTCAATATATATAATACTGATTATTCTTGTTAACATGTATTATTATATTTCAAACAATTCTGTGAATTTTAATTAAATTAATATAACTCTACCACAGATTTTAATTCTGACTGTACACAATTGGCAAGAAAGCTAGCTAAAAATAAAAATGTTGTCCGAATCACCACTCAAAAAAATTAATAATAATAAAATTCCTGTCTCGACCAGATCGAGCGAAAGCGACCGAAACGCCTACTATAATAAGCCAATTTAAGCACTACGTACTTGTGAACTAGTGTTATTATAATAATTATTTATGTATAACATAACAATAAATAAACAATTAACTTGAAAATGAATCTTTCTGAGAATATGAATAAATTACCTACAAAAAAATATAGTAATATTAAAATATTGTCTGTAATCTTAACTTCGGATAGCAATTCACAATAAAACTGCAGTCACTCAAATCACCATGCGTAAAAGAAAAATGGTGTGTGCTCTACTCACTTTTAGATGGAATATTTAACATAGTCAGTCATAATATTTAATTTAATGTGTGTGCAACTTGCTTGCAAATTAAATTAATTGATGGAAAAGAGTGGCCGTGGAGTTTCATGCACGTTCTTCTCCATAAAGACATACTGACCCTTGCGAATGTGCAACTAGTTTAATTTATTTTTTGTCTGTCAATTCAAAAGTAACCTTATACGTTTAATCTTATAAGGGTAGGTTTAATTAAAATAAAACTATTTGAATTTGAATTGGTGAGTTTGTTTTAATGAGCTGAAAACGCAGCAAAAAAGTGTGAAAAATAAAGCTCTATCAAAAATAAGTCTTAGGCCCAGTTTCTCAGCCACTTGTTACATTTCGAATTAGCTGACAATTTGTCACAAATTATTCAACCGTCTCGTCAGTTGTAAACAGTCTGTTTATGGTTTCTCAAATCTGCATTATCGAACAATTACATAATCGCTTGTTACATTGAATAATCGGCATATTTTTTTTCTTTTGGCTACCCTAGCTAGTATTCATTCACTTCATTCAATACTATAACGTAATCAGTAAATATAAATAGTATTTAGCTTGAGCGGCTGGGTTAGTGAAGCTGCCAAGTTAAGCAAATCTTACCAAGGACGGTTTTTGGATGGGTGACCACTTTTTTTGTTTCGTTTGTTTTTGTATGGCTGACCCCACCAGGGTAAGCAACACTTACCAAGGTCAGTCTTTGGATGGGTGAACAGTATTTTTTGGCTCATTTGTTTTTGGATGGGTGACCTTAGAAGATATTGATGGGTGACCAAAATTTTTGAGGTGATGGTCACCTCTCCAAAGAGTGACCTTGGTAAGTGTTGCTTACCCTGGTGGGATCACCTATCCAAAAACAAGGGGACCACAACAAAGTGGTCACCCATCCAAATACTGACCTTGGTAAGTGTTGCTTACCCTGTTGGGGTCACCTATAAAAAAAAGCAAACCAAAAAAAAAATATTCGCCCATCGATAAACAAACGATCCAAGAAAAAGTGGTCACCCATCCAAATACTTACCGTGGTAAGTGTTGCTTACCTTGGCGGGGCACCCATTCAAAAACAAACAAACCAAAAAAGGCGGTCAACTATCCAAAGACTGACCTTGGTTAGTGATGCTTACCCTGGTGGGGTCAGCCATCCCGGCCGCTTCAAGTTAAACACAAACCTATCCAAAAACTGACCTTGGTAAGTACTAAGTACAAGGTATATTTGCTTCATAGTAATAATAAAAACAACAATTTAATTCAATATTTTTAATGTTCACTTGTACATGTAAAACATTACTTTTACAAAAACTCCAGTTCAGTAAAAAAAAAACCCAATTCCAAATATTTCGATTATCTGTTTCGTCATTTAATTGACACGAGCAAAGATTTCGACTAGACTGGAGCCGTTCCTTTCAGGTGGTGTTGTCAACGTGACGGTGACATAGTTAAGTCCTAGAGGACTAGTGGTAAAGTTTCCGTTCGGGGGGTTGAATACGCGCACACCAGTGATCGTAGTAGAGGCGTTTCCATTGAATTCTATGTCCTGGACTTTTACTGCGTGCGGCCAAGAGTCCAAGTAGACCATTCGACTGAAAACGTAGAATTATATCGGTTAGTGCCTAACGAGTAGCGAAGTGACAACCAACTTTCTAAAAAGTTCATAACGATAATTCGATGGTGTCATGTTGCCATGGTAAAGTCTATTGAAAAATATATCAGCTTTGCTTCTACCTAACTATACTGGGGTCGGCTTTCAGTGTAACTAAGTGCTGCTGAGTACCAGAATTTTACATGGAACGACAGCCTATCTGACTTCCAGAACCCAGAAAGTGAGTAACACGATACCCCTTGGCTAGACTGGTATACGATTTCCTGGCTTCTGGCAATCTGTGACGATTGTAAAATATCTACAAGTGGCAGCCGGGTCCAAAAGCTTAACGTGCTCTCCAAGGTATGAAGTAATTTCACTATGTAAAGAAGGTTACTTGTCCACGGACCGACACCGGTCAAAATTAAGCCATAAGCTCCTCAAAAAATACTGGTGTTGTGGTTTTATTAACATACCTGAAAACGATGACTTGTCCATCCTTGCCAATTGATCCTTCTTGGTACACGGACGCACCTTCTTCTGAGATGGAAGCTGCGTTATTGCAGACTGTAAGTGCTGCTAGCACCGCGATGAGGATGAAGCTCTTCATCTGAAAGGACACAATGTTAACCATAAACGACGGCTCGGTTGGTGCAGTTCGAATATAGTCATTTATACGTTTGTCCATTTTCAATTCTTTCCTTAATAGCGTGAGGAGACATATTTTTTAAGGCAACGGCACCGAGCAGACTTCAGTTATTTGAAGAATGAATGGTTAACGACTGAGTTAATCTATAGCATGTCACCTAAAGTATATGTTAAACTTGCGGGAAAATTTCTTCATTCTTCTAAAATCCTACCATATCTTTGGGATAGGCCACCGGAGCGCAACCGCGGGACAAAGCTAATCATTCAATTAAGGGAAAACCTTGTAAACATAAATATATAAAATTAAAAGTACTTATATTTCCAAAATCACAGGAGCTACCTAATTAGTGAACAGTGTGAATATTCTGCTGCAGGATACAGTTTATATACGAGTACTACACGGATGTCAGCGTAACGATAAGTCAAGATCATACTGATACCACTATCAATAACAACACAAATTATCAATAGTTCTAATAATACCTGTTTTAACTTTGATTGATAATATTACAGATTACAAAGAGTTGCACTGGAGATGGGACTTATTCCGGATCTAATTTATCGTTATCCCTAAAAAACTCACACCTTTATAAAAATCACGACTATTTTCTTTGTTTTTGGCACGGTTTGTGCATTTAGCCAGTGTCGCGTTTAGTTACTTTAGTTTTTTTTATAAAGTCCCTATGCACAATTTTTTTTTATTTGCTTTAGAAACTGGATGTAGCAAATTCCAATGTTTTTTGGAATATTTGCCAGAAATAAATATCAAGTCGGTCTTCTATCCTATTGTAGACTTCTACTGAGGTAGTCTTTACTACAATAACATTTTCAGCTCCACTTTACCAAGATAGCATCTGTTTCAATGATGCCGAATTCTCTTCAGCTGTATAAACACTTGATACACAAAACTACACCAATTTGACATCACAGTATTCACTAGGAATCAATTTACGAATGATTAAAACAACCACTGAACCATACTTGAACAAAAGCCGCCAAAAATCTGAACTCGACATTTTTTATCAGCTACTCAGCATATTCTATATTTAAATTTTATCTGTTAAGCTGTTGCTAAACACCTCAAAGATTTTATAAATAAGGCTCTTAAAGTCACCTACAAAGCAAAGGAGGCTACGCTAGGAATTCACTTGCGTTATTGAATCAGAAATGAAGATATCGGCAGGATAACCAAGGTTACCGACATAGCCCAGAGACTTGCCGCTCTCAGAACGTTTGGTCGATGAGGCGAAAAGTTCTGAAGAGGCAGAATTCGCTGGATGGGAGAACGGTCATTGAGGGACACTAAAGAAAGTCTAAATTTCAGCAGTGCAGCAGTCTTTAGGCTCAAATGACGATGGTAAAAAGACTTGATCTATATTGTGAAAAACTTCATCTCGTTCGACAACTACTTTGGTATCACCCCTATTACAAACCGAATACAATTAAGAAAAAGGCTGGGCGAGATGATTAAGAAACGTTACGTAGCATCAAGTGTTGAATGAAGCATCCGGTTTCCTTATTAAATATTGTTTAACAATCGAGATCAAAATCAACGATAAAACCATGACACCACAATTTATTTTTCAGGATGTGTGTTTGAGTTTTATCTTATCAAATTTATTAATTAAAAGATTTCACACCGTTTATATAGGCAGTGTAGTCTTAAGGATCATCTATTGTGATCTTTAACGGACTACCGAACAACTGGAAATGTAAGTACTTTTTAATATCTGTAATATTATTTTCAATCAACTAGTCTTAGCGAAGGACGATTTAGAACTTATTGATTAAAATTCAAACATTTTTGGATAATACTTGGTAATATTGCATATTATGAGGTTATATTGCATGTTATAAGGTAATATTTCAACATTATACTGCAATAAAATTGGTGTATAATTACTGCAGATGCCCAGTGAATGGGTTGTGGAAATCAGAGAGGCAGTCGCCCAATGTAAAGTACTGGTATTCATATGGAATCGGCTAGACTGAAGCCGACCATAACACCATAGGATAAAGGCTGTCCAAATGTTGACTTCATTTTTACACCCGTATAATAGACATTTTCGTTCTGATTTTCATCTAGAAATCTTACTAGCCAAACCTTAAGTAGAGAGTTGGATAAAATTCTCCTTAGTGTACACCATTGCTAATAAAAAGTCACAACATTAATAGGGAGAACCTTATGGGTAGCTTGCTTGTCGGTAAAAGTGATATTTGCATAAATCCTTTGAAATTAGGAAAGAAAATAATTTAAGTAGAGCAAACTGAAGGCTGACAAAGATGGCGAAATGGAGTGCAAACAGTTTTTTTTACTTTTTTTTTGTCATTTTAGATGAAGAGCCTTATCCTCTTGGTGGTGCTAGCAGCACTTACAGTCTTCGCAGCTTCCTCCCCGAATCCGGCTCTGTATCAGGAAGATACCTACCAAAAAGATGGCAGATTCGATCTTGACACCTACTACACCGAGGTTTTCAGGTGTGTATTAAATTAAGTAACAAATAGAAATTTGCTAAATAGTTTGCTAAAAATCAAAAAACGCGAAATAGCTTGCCACGAAGCTTTATTTAATTTAACAAAAATAGTGACAGCCTGATTAGAATAAATTTTGAGAAATCAAGAAATATTGAATCAAATTCGAAAATGAAGTCTAGCCCTCTTACTAATAAACACGGCATAAAGTTATTCCAGGTATAACAAAAGTATAACCATACATTTTCATAGGTTTATACTTGGTATAACTTTATTCTTTGTTTATTAGTAAGAGGGAAGAAGTATTCAATCAAAATTGAGCACAAAATCATGAGATTAAATTGACCATTGAATTACAATTGATTTATAAATTAGATATTAAACATTGATTATAAATAAGATATTAGAATTTATTATTAGATTAGATTTTGAAGTTAATTTTTAAATTAAATATTATAATTGGATATGAAATTTGATATTAAACAAGATTATTGAATTATAAGACATATTTAAGTCTCATGCACAACCCCTCCCTTTCGGGTAAAAGCGTACTCTAAAGAGTATCAAATGTCTCTGTCTTTCGCTTTCTCAAACCAGTTTTTGCCCGCAATTGCCATTATCTCATTTTGCCACCTGGAGCATGGTCTGCCTCTGTTTCTGGTTCCTTGAGGCATAACTTTACTTTACGTTTATTATATGTAAGATTGTGGATTACTAACAATTGTTTTTTTTGTTGTCAGAACCAACTACCGCAGGAAAGGACAAGTTGACATGATGCAGTACCTGGATGTAATCTTCACTGGCAATGATACCTTTCGGTTCACCGCCATTGCTCTGACCCCACAGCCGCCTTTCGAAGGTGCTTTCGGCAGTATACGCCCTGGTGGCTTGGGATCTAACCAAGTCGCAGTTCTGATGAACTCAACGCATAGCGGAGGATTCCATTACACGCTCCAAGTCTGGGGATACGATACTACTTGGTAAATGGGTGCTTAAACTAACAGTATGTTACCTAATTCGACAAGTTTTTTTTTGTATATTCTGATTCTACAATAAATGTTACATTCATATAAGTGTGTCTTTTTATGCTGGAAAAACGAAGAACCTTATTTAAAGCAGTTCTTAATAATCTGAGATAAAATATAGCCCCTGTATTATTCCAGAATATAATCTATCTCGGTCCCGAATTTCATCCAGATCAGTTCTGGTGTGATTGAGTAACATAGTTAATTTATTAAAGTTAGTTAAAAATAGTAGTAATAATCTTTATTCATAGAAATTTGTACATTCCTCAAATAAACTAAAGTTAAAATAGCAAAAATATTACATTTGAGGATGAACGAGGCATAGCCTGTATTTCAGCCTTCAACACCGTTCCCTTGAGTTACAAATAGTATTTCGAATATCATCATCATCATCATCATATCAGCCGAAAGACGTTCACTGCTGGACATAGGCCTCCCCCAAGCGTCGCCACATTGACCGGTCCCGTGCATCTTGTAACCAGCGGATCCTCGCAACCTTCACCAGGTCAAATATAATCTTCTTCGAATATAATGATCGATATAATATTACAAAATTAATAAGTTACGTAATACAAACTAAATAAGTTATTCGCAAAAAAAAAAACGAAATGGAGGAAGAACCTAAAAATAACAGATTAAATAAAGAAAAGAAAAATATTAATGGTAGGTATGTAATTAATCCTCTCTTTGTGTGTGATGGAAGTGAGATGAGTGAGTGTGAGAGGGATTGCGAGATTGCGACGCGTTTGTTATCCTTATGACGAGTAACATAAAAAACGTTTTATTATTTTTTGTTTTGGAGGTTGGTTTATTTTTTTTTGGTAAAGGGTTTTTTATTTTACTCGTTTTACCCTATATTACTATGCAAAACATTTCTAGCCAATCTCACAACGATTCCATCCAGCCTAAAAGGTTTTGTCCACATTTAGAGTCAAAATATTGTATTCAAGCCATTACCTATTAGCATCAAAACCCTTTTGGGCAGCATTGCAGGCCCCTTCCCATGTATCGAAAAAGAACACGAGAGCAGTATAATCGGCAAAATAGATTATTTTTTTCATGGGGAAGCTTGAGATTCGTGAAGTTAGGTTAAGTAAAATAGTAGATTAGTAAGTCCCCATTTATGTAGGTCAGATTTGGATAAACAAAAACAAATAAATTATTTAGTTTTGAATATATCTAATAAATAGTAAAGTCGCTTACCAAGGTGAGATAGTAGTTGAATGCAAGCCTCTCAATAAACAAGAAGAAGTAACATAATATTGTCCACTAAAACCCGACCACGGAAAAAGACACGGTTTACATTCAAAGTTGTTGATGGATAACGTTAATAATATTCACAAACTGAAATTTATTTAAACAGATTTTTTTCTCGCGAGAATTTTTCACATTGAACTAATTTATGTTTTTGTACTTAGAATTTTCTTCTGTTTCATTTGACAATTCACTAGATATGATAGAAAAACATATTCAGGGACCCTTTTTTTTTGAGAGTTACATTCATTATATTTAAAGCTAATTTCGACATTTATATATTTGTATCCATTGATTTATTCAAAAGAGGAAGATACGTTATGCACTAACATCGCAATCAGAAAACCTGGGCTCGGCGCACGACTACATGCGCCGAAACTCACACATCTGTGTTCAGTGTCATCACCAGTCCCAACCCTACAGTTACCGATAGACAAGGACAGAGATAGGAGACGCCGCTGTAGTGCGAGCGATATCGCGTTAGCCGCCGAATGTTTACTATTATGAATGAAATGTCTATGTGAAATGAATGTGAAATGTATTGTGAAAAAGTGTCTCTCACGCATGTTTGTAATATCTATCTCGCTCTCACAAATATGGCGAAGCAAACATTAAATATTATTGTAATTTTCAACAAATTAACCTTTCTAACTGTACTTACGAGTGGTAAGTGATCCCGTGTGACTTATTTTTCTTCCTGGTATTATTTAACACTGTTTAGCTACACAAGAAGTCATTTTGATACGTATTTATTGCAAAAAAAACACAAAAATACGCGCACACCAGTGATCGTAGTAGAGGCGTTTCCATTGAATTCTATGTCGTGGACCTTTACTGCGTGCGGCCAAGAGTCCAAGTAGAGCATACGACTGAAAACGTAGAATTGACTTGGTTAGTGGTTTACTGGGGTTATAACTGCCTCGTTGTCCTGGCGGTTGCAACTGCGACTGCTGTGTGAGGTCCGGCTTCAATGCCCAGGTCGGGAAAACTGTCCAACCGTCGCGTCAGTTGTAAACAGTCTGTTTATGGTCTCTCAAAACTGCATAATCGAACAATTACATAATCGCTTGTTACATTGAATAATCGGCATATTTTTTTTTCTTTTGGCTACCCTAGCTAGTATTCATTTACTTCATTCACTACTATAACGTAATCAGTAACTATAAATATTATTAAACTTGAGCGGCTGGGTTAGTGAAGCTGCCAAGTTAAGCAAATCTTACCAAGGACGGTTTTTGGATGGGTGACCACTTTTTTTCTTTCGTTTGTTTTTGTATGGCTGACCCCGCCAGGGTAAGCAACACTTACCAAGGTCAGTCTTTGGATCGGTGAACAGTATTTTTTGGCTCATTTGATTTTGGATGGGTGACCTTTGAAGATATTGATGGGTGACCAAAATTTTTAAGGTGATAGTCACCTCTCCAAAGAGTGACCTTGGTAAGTGTTGCTTACCCTGGCGGGATCACCTATCCAAAAACAAGGGGACCACAACAAAGTGGTCACCCATCCAAATACTGACCTTGGTAAGTGTTGCTTACCCTGGCGGGGTCACCTATACACATAACATCACATCACATCATCAGCCTATTAATGTTCCCACTGCTGGGACACAGGCCTCCTCTCTTTGTGAGAGGGAATGGGCCGTAATCCACCACGCGGGCCCAGTGCGGTTTGGTGGATGTCACATGTCTTCGAATTTTTGGTTCTAGGACCTGCCGGTTTCCTCACTATGTTTTCCTTCACCGTTTTGAGAGCAGTGGTGAAGAAATAATTTACAATAAAGTAAAGCGCCTGCCTGGGCTCGAACCCACGACCTACAACTTGTAAGTCGCAGCCGATACCACTGGGCCATCACTGCTCTCTCCAAAAAAAACAAATCCTATACAAAAACAAGCAAACCAAAAAAAAAAATTCTCCCATCCATAAACAAACGATCCAAAAAAAAGTGGTCGCCCATCCAAATACTAACTGTGGTAAGTGTTGCTTACCTTGGCATGGCACCCATTCAAAAACAATCAAACCAAAAAAAGGTGGTCACCTATCCATAGACTAACCTTGGTTAGTGATGCTTACCCTGGTGGGGTCAGCCATCCCGGCCGCTTCAAGTTAAACACAAACCTATCCAAAAACTGACCTTGGTAAGTACTAAGTACAAGGTACAGTCGACATTATCTAATAAATATTGATCTAATTAACATATTTTTAATAACTGCGTCGATACCAAAGATTTCGCCGGACCCTATTATGTTTTTGTCCTAATAAAAGCATTTAAAATCATAATATTAATTTTAATCAGCGATTAATCGACCAATATCCAACAATTATAAAAAAGGCTCGTTGGCAAGAGATAAACATTGAAAAAGGTTCTCAGAAACCCAAAACTGCTATAGGTGGTTTGGTTAATTCGAGATTTTTCTAACAAATTGTCAACCGCTTGTCACACTTGGTATTGAGAAAGTGAAAGTAGAATTAACCGGCGATTGTTCTACGATTACTTTAACAGCCCGATAATCGAGAGCTGGGAAACTGGGTGTTAGTGGTTAGGATTAGACAGATACACAAAATTCCAAACTTAAGGTTTTCCAAAAAGCGATGGAAAGGATACTGCTAAATAAACTGACCGACCGAATCAGCAGCACAATTTTGCGCTAATGTTGGAGACAAGTCTGCGAGGCTAAAATGGGATTGGGAAGATTATATTTCCCCGATACATGGAGACAGATGGACCATGATCGTCAAGTAAGATGTACCTGAATACGGACGTCATAAACGAGGCAGGCCAAAAAATCACTGACATGATCATTTAACCTTGTTCCTGTCGGATTGGCTGGAGAAGGCAGGATATAAAGTTGGATAAAAGGTTTGGGGGAGGTCTTTGCCCAGAAAGACAGCATTTGCTTCATAAAAATAATAAAAAAATCAATTTAATTCAATATTTTTAATGTTCACATGTAAAACATTACTTTTACAAAAACCCCAGTTCAGTTAAAAATTTGTCCCAATTCCAAATCTTTCGATTATCTTTTTCGTCATTTAATTGACACGAGCAAAGATTTCGACTAGACTGGAGACGATCCCTCCAGGTGGTGTTGTCAACGTGACGGTGACATAGTTAAGTCCTAGAGGACTGGTGGTAAAGTTTCCGTTCGGGGGGTTGATTACGCGCACACCAGTGATAGTAGTAGAGGCGTTTCCATTGAATTCTATGTCCTGGACCTTTACTGCGTGCGGCCAAGAGGAATGGTAGACCATTCGACTGAAAACGTAGAATTATATCGATTAGAGCCTAGCGAGTAGCGAAGTGACACCAACGTTCTCAAAACTTCGTAACCAGCCGCCCTGCGTGCTTGGACGCGTCTCATGGTAAAGTCTATTGAAAAATATATCAGCTTTCCTTCCACCTAACTATACTGGGGCCAGTTTCCAGTGTAACTAAGTGCTGCTGAGTACCAGTATTTTACATGGCACGACAGCATAACTTCCATAACCCAGTAACTGAGTAACACGATACCCCTTGGCAAGACTGGTGTAGGATTTCCTGTCTTCTGACAATCTGTGACGAATGTCAAAACAAGTGACAACCGGGTCCAAGTTATGAAAGAATTTCACTATGTAAAGAAGGTCACTTGTCCACGGACCGACACCGGTCAAAATTAAGCCATGAGCTCCTCAAAAATTACTAGTGTTGTGGTTTTGTTAACATACCTGAAAACGATGACTTGACCATCCTTGCCAATTGATCCTTCTTGGTACACGGACGCACCTTCTTCTGAGATGGAAGCTGCGTTATTGCAGACTGTAAGTGCTGCTAGCACCGCGATGAGGATGAAGCTCTTCATCTGAAAGGACACAATGTTAACCATAAACGACGGCTCGGTTGGTGCAGTTTGAATATAGTCATTTATACGTTTGTCCATTTTCAATTCTTTCCTTAATAGCGTGAGGAGACATATTTTTTAAGGCAACGGCACCGAGCAGACTTCAGTTATTTGAAGAATGAATGGTTCACGACTGAGTTAATCTATAGCATGTCACCTAAAGTATATGTTAAACTTGCGGGAAAATTTCTTCATTCTTCTAAAATCCTACCATATCTTTGGGATAGGCCACCGGAGCGCAACCGCGGGACAAAACTCATCATTCAATTAAGGAAAAACCTTGTAACCATAAATATATAAAATTTAAAGTACTTACATTATCAAAATCACAGGAGCTACCTAATTAGTGAACAGTGTGAACATTCTGCTGCAGTATACAGTTTATATACGAGTACTACACGGATGTTTGGGTAACGATAAGTCAAGATCATACTGATACCACTATCAATAACAACACAAATTATCAATAGTTCTAATAATAGCTGTTTTAACTTTGATTAATAATATTACAGATTACAAAGAGTTGCACTGGAGATGGGACTTATTCCGGATCTAATTTATCGTTATCCCTAAAAAACTCACACCTTTATAAAAATCTCGACATTTTTCTTTGTTTTTGACACATTTGTGCATTTAGCCAGTGTCGCGTTTAGTTCCTTTAGTTTTTTTTTATGCAGTCCCTAAGCACATTTTTTTTATTTGCTTCGGAAAGCGGATGTACAAATTTCAATGTTTTTGGCATATTTTGCAGCAAATCAAAATCAAAATCAATATTTTTTATTTCACATAGGCCTACATGGGCACTTATAAAACGTCGACAAAATATGCATGGTTTGGGTTGGTCGATTCCTATGGAGAAGAACCGGCAAGAAACTCCAAGGTTACTCTTTTAAAAAAATTGTTTGGTTTTACAATATTTCCATGTTACAGCAGTACTTAGATGGAGGGACAACGCAGGCCCGACAATAAGTCGTAAGAAACTAAAACAAAAAATGATTATATAATAAACTAGCTGACCCGGCAAACTTTGTTTGCCATAAAAACACCAAAGGTTTATCTACCCTACCTTACACTACCTACCCTACCCTACCCTACACTACCCTACCCTACCCGACCCTACCCTACCCTACACTACCTTCCCAACACAACGCTATACTACCCTACCCTACACTACCCTACCCTATCCTACACTACCCTACCCTACACTACCCTACACTACCCTACCCTACCCTACGCTACACTACCCTACCCTATACTACCCTCCCTACCCTACCCTACACTACCCTACCCTACCCTACACTACCCTACCCAACATAAAGCAAAAATAGCTTATACAATATGAATAAAGCTAAAATTGACTCTACGTTTTAGTTAGAAAACTTTTGTATGGGAAAAAGAAAAGGGCTGTTTTTATTTTTTTCCGCCAATTATTAGAATTTTTCTCCCCGTAAAAACCATCTTTGAACTTCAACGAACATTTAAAAAAAAGAATTGGCCAAATTGGTCCAGGCGTTGTTGAGGTATGCGCTTACCAACACATTTTGCGATTCATTTTTATATTATAGATAAACAAAAGATTCAAAAAATGTTAACAATCTAGAAATCTAGAAGGCCTACAATGTTCACACATTTACAAAACAATCGGTAAAAGAATCTATACAAAGTATATCAAGTTGGTCTTCTAGCCTTGGCTATTGTAGACTACTACTGGGTTAGTCTTTACTACAATAACATTTTCAGCTCCACTTTACCAAGATAGCATCTGTTTCAATGATGCCGACTCCTCTTCAGTTGTATAAAGACTTGAGACACAAAACTACACAAACTTTACATCACAGTTTTCACTAGGAATCAATTTACGAATGATCAAAACAACCACTGAACTATACTCGAACAAAAGCCGCCAAAAATCGGAACTCGAAATTTTTTATCAGCGACTAAGCATTTTCTATTTTTAAATTTAATCTGGTAAGCCTTTGTTAAACACCTCAAAGATTTTATAAATAAGTCTCTTAAAGTCGCCTACAAAGCAAAGGAGGCTACGCTAGGAATTCACTTGCGTAATTGAATCAGAAATAAAAATATCGGCAGGATAACCAAGGTTACCAACATAGCCCAGAGACTTGCCGCTCTCAGAACGTTTGGTCGATGGGGCGAAAAGTTCTGAAGAGACAGAATTCGCTGGATGGGAGAACTGTCAATGAGGGACACGAAAGAAAGTCTAAATTTCAGCAGTGGAGCAGTCTTTAGGCTCAAATGACGATGATAAAAAGACTTGATCTATATTGTGAAAAACTTCATCTCGTTCGACAACTACTTTGGTATCACCCCTATTACAAACCGAATACAATTAAGAAAAAGGCTGGGCGAGATGATAACGAAACGTTACGTAGCATCAGGTGTTGAAAGAAGCATCCGGTTTCCTTATTAAATATTGTTTAACAATCGAGATCAAAATCAACGATAAAACCTTTCAGGATGTGTGTTTATCTTATCAATTTATTAATTAAAAGATTTCACACCGTATATATAGGCAGTGTAGTCTTAAGGATCATCTATTGTGATCTTTAACGGACTACCGAAAAATTGCAAATGTAAGTACTTTTAAATATCTGTTATACTATTTTCAATCAACTAGTCTTAGCGAAGGACGATTTAGAACTTATTGATTAAAATTCAAATATTTTTGGATAATACTAGGTAATATTGCATATTATGAGGTTATATTGCATGTTATAAGGTAATATTTCAACATTATACTGCAATAAGAAATGGTGTATAGTTACTGTAGATGCCCAGTGAATGGGTTGTGGAAATCAGAGAGGCAGTCGCTCAATGTAAAGTACTGGTATTCATATGGATTCGGCTAGACTGAAGCCGACCAAAACACAATCGGAAAAAGGCTGTCCAAATGTTGACGTCATTTTTACACCCGTATAATAGACATTTTCGTTCTGATTTTCATCTAGATATCTTGCTAGCCAAACCTTAAGTAGAGAGATGGATAAAATTCTCATTAGTGTACACCATTGCTAATAAAAAATCACAACATAAATAGGGAGAACTTTATGGGTAGCTTGCTTGTCGGTAAAAGTGTTCTTTTGCATAAATCCTTTGAAATTATGAAAGAAAATACATTTAATTTGAACAAACTGAAGGCACATAACACTTTTTCTAGTTTCTGGATAGTTGACACAGACGGCGAAATGGAGTGCAGTTTTTTTTTTAACTTTTTTGTCATTTTAGATGAAGAGCCTTATCCTCTTGGTGGTGCTAGCAGCACTTACAGTCTTCGCAGCTTCCTCCCCAAATCCGGCTCTGTATCAGGAAGATACCTACCAAAAAGATGGCAGATTCGATCTTGACACCTACTACACCGAGGTTTTCAGGTGTGTATTAAATTAAGTAACAAATAGAAATTTGCTAAATAGTTTGCTAAAAATCAAGAAACGCGAAATAGCATGCCACGAAGCTTTATTTAAATTAACAAAAATAGTGACAGCCTGATTAGAATAAATTTTGAGAAATCAAGAAATATTGAATCAAATTCGAAAATGAAGTCTAGCCCTCTTACTAATAAACACGGAATCAAGTTATACCAGGTATAACAAAAGTATAACCATACATTTTCATAGGTTTATACTTGTTATAACTTTATTCTGTGTTTATTAGTAAGAGGGTAGAAGTATTGGTTATAAATAAGATATTAGAATTTATTATTAGATTAGATTTTAAAGTTAATTATTAAATTAGATATTATAATTGGATATAAAATTAGACATTAAACAAGATTATTGAATTATAAGACATATTTAAGTCTCATGCATGGACCCCTCCCTTTCGGGTAAAAGCGTACTCTAAAGAGTATCAAATGTCTCTGTCTTTCGCTTTCTCAAACCAGTTTTTGCCCGCAATTGCCATTATCTCATTTTGCCACCTGGAGCATGGTTTTCCTTCTTTTCTGGTTCCTTGTGGCATAACTTTACTTTACGTTTATTATAAGTAAGATTGTGGATTACTAACAATTGTTTTTTTTGCTGTCAGAACCAACTACCGCAGGAAAGGACAAGTTGACGTGATGCAGTACCTGGATGTAATCTTCACTGGCAATGATACCTTTCGGATCACCGCCATTGCTCTGACCCCACAGCCGCCTTTCGAAGGTGCTTTCGGCAGTATACGCCCTGGTGGCTTGGGATCTAACCAAGTCGCAGTTCTGATGAACTCAACGCATAGCGGAGGATTCCATTACACGCTCCAAGTCTGGGGATACGATACTACTTGGTAAATGGGTGCTAATATTGAGAACAGTGAAATTCGGCAAGATTTTATTTGTTATTCTACAATAAATGCTGCATTCTTAAAGTGTGTGTTTTTGCTGGCAAAACAGAGTACCTTATTTATAGCAATGCTTAACATCAATATAATAATCATCTCTTTTTTATCACCAATAAATATAATATTATTGATAACTTTTTTCTGCCAGCGGCTTTGTCTGCATGACAGTCGGAAGTTGTGCCACGGCACATTAACACATTTTGGTGAAATTAAACTGTAAAAACGTTCCAAAAAATACTATAAAATAAATCGTCACTGTATTTAAAGAAAAAAATATTCATGCACCGAGTAAACCCTTTTACTTGCAAATCGCTGCTAACACAATCTAACGCCATGGAACGGTATCGAGCGCGATCAATGTACCTAGAAAAATAATCAGTATTATCAGACGAAAAAAGCTAGTTAAGTCGGCACGGTTTCTTTGAATGGGATGAAATTGTATGCTAGTATTATATTATCTGTGGCCACGGGAACCATAGATTTGTTCGGGATAAAAGTAAACCATGTGTTATTCCATAGTATAATCTGTCTCTGTCCCGAATTTCATCCAGATCAGTTCTGGTGTGAATAAGTAACATCCATCCATCCACCCACACTTTCGCATGTATAACATTGGTAAGTTCCTAAGTTTAGTAAAGTTAGGTAGTAATAGTAATCTTTATTCACATATTTTTGTAAATTTTTCACAAGTAGTGCTTAAATTGGCTTAGTAGGCGTTTCGGCCACTAACTTTCAGTTTTACAGTCAGAATTAAAATCTTAGGTAGGGTTATACTAATTTGAGTAAAAGTCAGAGAATTGTTTGAAATATAATAATAAATGTTAACAAGAATAATCAGTCTTATTTTGAAACGTCGTACAACATAATTAATATAATAACCCTTTGAATACTCGTTTCAATATATATAAAATATATATAAAAATATATATAAAATATATATATATAAATATATTTAATATATAATTATTCAACCGTCTCGTCAGTTGTAAACAGTCTGTTTATGGTTTCTCAAATCTGCATTATCCAACAATTACACAATCGCTTGTTACATTGAATAATCGGCATATTTTTTTTCTTTTGGCTACCCTAGCTAGTATTCATTCACTTCATTCACTACTATAACGTAATCAGTAAATATAAATAGTATTTAGTTTGAGCGGCTGGGTTAGTGAAACTGCCAAGTTAAGCAAATCTTACCAAGGACGGTTTTTGGATGGGTGACCACTTTTTTTGTTTCGTTTGTTTATGTATGGCTGACCCCACCAGGGTAAGCAACACTTACCAAGGTCAGTCTTTGGATGGGTGAACAGTATTTTTTGGCTCATTTGTTTTTGGATGGGTGACCTTAGAAGATATTGATGGATGACCAAAATTTTTGAGGTGATGGTCACCTCTCCAAAGAGTGACCTTGGTAAGTGTTGCTTATCCTGGTGGGATCACCTATCCAAAAACAAGGGGACCACATCAAAGTGGTCACCCATCCAAATACTGACCTTGGTAAGTGTTGCTTACCCTGGTGGGGTCACCTATACAAAAAAAGCAAACCAAAAAAAAAATGTTCTCCCGTCCATAAACAAACGTTCCAAGAAAAAGTGGTCACCCATCCAAATACTTACTGTGGTAAGTGTTGCTTACCTTGGCGGGGCACCCATTCAAAAACAAACAAACCAAAAAAGGTGGTCAACTATCCAAAGACTGACCTTGGTTAGTGATGCTTACCCTGGTGGGGTCAGCCATCCCGGCCGCTTCAAGTTAAACACAAACCTATCCAAAAACTGACCTTGGTAAGTACTAAGGACAAGGTACAGTCAACATTATCTAATAAATATCGATCTAATTAACAAATTTTTAATAACTGCACCAATACCAAAGATTTCGCCGAACCCTATTATTTTTTTATCGTAATAAAAGCATTTAAAATCATAATAATTATTTTAATCAGCGATTATTCTACCAATATCCAACAATTATAAAAAAAGGCTCGTTGGCAAGAGATTAACATTAAAAAAGGTTCTCAGAAACCCAAAATTGATGTAGGTAACATGTGGTTAATTCGAGATTTTTCTAACAAATTGTCAACCGCTTGTCACACTTGGTATTGAGAAACTGAAAGTAGAATTAACCGG
This sequence comes from Orthosia gothica, assembly GCA_949775005.1. Lineage (NCBI taxonomy): Eukaryota > Metazoa > Arthropoda > Insecta > Lepidoptera > Noctuidae > Orthosia > Orthosia gothica. The sequence continues at coordinate 39,462,528 of OX459035.1, forward strand.
CGATTATTCTTTGATTACGTTAACAGCCCGATAATCGAGAGCTGGGAAACTGGGTGTTAGTGGTAAGGATTTGACAGATACACAGAATTCCAAACTTTAGGTTTTCCAAAAAGCGATGGATAGGACTGCTAAATAAACTGACCTACCGAATCAGCAGCACAATTTTGCGCTAATGTTGGAGACAAGTCTGCGAGGCTAAAATGGGATTGGGTGGATTATATTTTCCCGATGCATGGATACAGATGGACCAAGATCGCCACGTAATATGTACCTGAATACGGACGTCATAAACGAGGCAGGCCAAAAAATCACTGACATGACCATTTAACCTTGTTCCTGCCGGATTGGCTGGAGAAGGCAGGATATAAAGTTGGATGAAAGGTTTGGGGGAGGTCTTTGCCCAGAAAGACAGCATTTGCTTCATAGATATAATAAAAAAACAATTTAATTCGATATTTTTAATGTTCACTTGAATAAAACATTACTTTTACAAAAACCCCGTTCAGTTAAAAATTTGTCCCAATTCCAAATCTTTCGATTATCTTTTTCGTCATTTAATTAACACGAGCAAAGATTTCGACTAGACTGGAGACGGTCCCTCCAGGTGGTGTTGTCAACGTGACGGTGACATAGTTAAGTCCTAGAGGACTAGTGGTAAAGTTTCCGTTCGGGGGGTTGAATACGCGCACACCAGTGATCGTAGTAGAGGCGTTTCCATTGAATTCTATGTCCTGGACTTTTACTGCGTGCGGCCAAGAGTCCAAGTAGACCATTCGACTGAAAACGTAGAATTATATCGGTTAGTGCCTAGCGAGTAGCGTAGTGACACCAACGTTCTAAAAAGTTCATAACGATAATTCGATGGTGTCATGGTGCAATGCAAAAGTCTATTGAAAAATATATCAGCTTTGCTTCTACCTAACTATACTGGGGTCGGCTTCCAGTGTGACTAAGTGCTACTGAGTACCAGAATTTTACATGGAACGACAGCCTATCTGACTTCCAGAACCCAGAAAGTGAGTAACACGATACCCCTTGGCAAGACTGGTATACTATTTCCTGGCTTTTGACAATCTGTGATGACTGTAAAATATCTACAAGTGGCAGCAAGGTCCAAAAGCTTAACGTGCTTTCCAAGGTATGAAGGAATTTCACTATGTAAAGAAGGTCACTTGTCCACAGACCGACACCGGTCAAAATTAAGCCATAAGCTCCTCAAAAAATACTGGTGTTGTGGTTTTATTAACATACCTGAAAACGATGACTTGTCCATCCTTGCCAATTGATCCTTCTTGGTACACGGACGCACCTTCTTCTGAGATGGAAGCTGCTTTATTGCAGACTGTAAGTGCTGCTAGCAGCGCGATGAGGATGAAGCTCTTCATCTGAAAGGATACAATGTTAACCATAAACGACGGCTCGGTTGGTGCAGTTACTGAGCGATTGACTTGACTTCATCGAATATAGTCGTTTATACGTTTGTCCATTTTCAATTATTTTCTTAATAGCGAGAGGAGACATATTTTTTAAGGCAACGGCACCGAGCAGATTTAATTTATTTGAAGAATGGATGGTTCACGACTGAGTTAATCTATAGCATGTCACCTATAGTAAATGTTAAACTTGTCGGAAAATTTCTTCATTCTTCTAAAATCCTACCATATCTTTGGGATAGGCCACCGGAGCGCAACCGCGGGACAAAACTAATCATTCAATAAAGGAAAAACCTTGTAACCATAAATATATAAAATTAAAAGTACTTACATTTCCAAAATCACAGGAGCTACCTAATTAGTGAACAGTGTGAACATTCTGCTGCAGGATACAGTTTATATACGAGTACTACACGGATGTCAGCGTAACGATAAGTCAAGATCATACTGATACCACTATCAATAACAACACAAATTATCAATAGTTCTAATAATAGCTGTTTTAACTTTGATTGATAATATTACAGATTAGAAAGAGTTGCACTGGAGATGGGACTTATTCCGGATCTAATTTATCGTTATCCCTAAAAAACTCACACCTTTATAAAAATCTCGACATTTTTTTTTGTTTTTGGCACATTTGTGCATTTAGCCAGTGTCGCGTTTAGTTCCTTTAGTTTTTTTTTTTATACAGTCCCTATGCACATTTTTTTATTTGCTTCGGAAAGCGGATATACAAATTTCAATGTTTTTGGAATATTTTGCAGCAAATCAAAATCAAAATCAATATTTTTGATTTCACATAGGCCTACATGGGCACTTATAAAACGTCGACAAAATGTGCACGGTTCGGGTTGGTCGATTCCTATGGAGAAGAACCGGCAAGAAACTCCATGGTTACTCTTTTAAAAAAATAGTTTGGTTTTACAATATTTCCATGTTACAGCAGTACTTAGATGGAGGGACAACGCAGGCCCGACAATAAGTCGTAAGAAACTAAAACAAAAAATGATTATATAATAAATAAACAAAAGATTCAAAAAATGTTAACCATCTAGAAATCTAGAAGGCCTACAATGTTCACACATTTACAAAACAATCGGTAAAAGAATCTATACAAAGTATATCAAGTCGGTCTTCTAGCCTTGGCTATTGTAGACTACTACTGAGGTAGTCATTACTACAATAACATTTTCAGCTCCACTTTACCAAGATAGCATCTGTTTCAATGATGCCAAATTCTCTTCAGTTGTATAAAGACTTGAGACACAAAACTACACCAACTTTACATCACAGTTTTCACTAGGAATCAATTTACGAATGATTAAAACAACCACTGAACTATACACGAAAAAAAGCCGCCAAAAATCTGAACTCGAAATTTTTTATCAGCTACTAAGCATGTTCTATTTTCAAATTTAATCTGGTAAGCCGTTGTTAAACACCTCAAAGATTTAATAAATAAGTCTCTTAAAGTCGCCTACAAAGCAAAGGAGGCTACGCTAGGAATTCACTTGCGTAATTAAATCAGAAATGAAGATATCGGCAGGATAACCAAGGTTACCAACATAGCCCAGAGACTTGCCGCTCTCAGAACGTTTGGTCGATGGGGCGAAAAGTTCTGAAGAGGCAAAATTCGCTGGATGGGAGAACGGTCAATGAGGGACACGAAATAAAGTCTAAATTTCAGCAGTGGAGCCGTCTTTAGGCTCAAATGGCGATGATAAAAAGACTTGATCTATATTGTGAAAAACTTCATCTCGTTCGACAACTACTTTGGTATCACCCCTATTACAAACCGAATACAATTAAGAAAACCGGCCAAGTGCGAGTCGGACTCGCGCACGAAGGGTTCCTTCCGTACTTGGTAAATTGCGGCTTACGATTTAAGACGTATTAAAAAAAAACTACTAACTAGATCTCGTTCAAACCAATTTTGGGTGGTAGTTTACATGGTAATGTACATCATATTTTTTTTTTAGTTTTATCATTCTCTTATTTTAGAAGTTTAATGGGGGTGGTGGACACACACTTTGGAAGTGTCTCTCGCGCAAACTATTCAGTTTAGAAAAAAAATCTATTAAAAACCTCAATATTATTTTTGAAGACCTAACCATAGATACCCCACACGTATGGGTTTGATGGAAAACATATATTTTAGTTTCAGTTTCTAGTAAGTTTTCCCAAAATTTTTTCTTTTTTTTTCTATTTTTGAGTGAAAATCTTAATGCGGTTCACAGAATACATCTACTCACCAAGTTTAAACAGCATAGTTCTAGTAGTTTCGGAAAAAAGTGGCTGTGACATACGGACGGACAGACAGACAGACAGACAGACAGACATGACGAATCTATAAGGGTTCCGTTTTTTGCCATTTGGCTACGGAACCCTAAAAAGGCTGGGCGAGATGATTACGAAACGTTACGTAGCATCAGGTGTTGAAAGAAGCATCCGGTTTCCTTATTAAATATTGTTTAACAATCGAGATCAAAATCAACGATAAAACCTTTCAGGATTTGTGTTTGAGTTTTATCTTATCAAATTTATTAATTAAAAGATTTCACACCGTATATATAGGCAGTGTAGTCTTAAGGATCATCTATTGTGATCTTTAACGGACTACCGAACAACTGGAAATGTAAGTACTTTTTAATATCTGTTATGTTATTTTCAATCAACTAGTCTTAGCGAAGGACGATTTAGAACTTATTGATTAAAATACAAATATTTTTGGATAATACTAGGTAATATTGCATATTATGAGGTTATATTGCATGTTATAAGGTAATATTTCAACATTATACTGCAATAAAATTGGTGTATAATTACTGCAGATGCCCAGTGAATGGGTTGTGGAAATCAGAGAGGCAGTCGCTCAATGTAAAGTACTGGTATTCATATGGATTCGGCTAGACTGAAGCCGACCAAAACACAATCGGAAAAAGGCTGTCCAAATGTTGACTTCATTTTTACACCCGTATAATAGACATTTTCGTTCTGATTTTCATCTAGAAATCTTACTAGCCAAACCTTAAGTAGAGAGTTGGATAAAATTCTCCTTAGTGTACACCATTGCTAATAAAAAATCACAACATAAATAGACCTTATGGGTAGCTTGCTTTTCGGTAAATTGATCTTTTGCATAAATCCTTTGAAATTAGGCAAGAAAATACATTTAATTATAACAAACTGAAGGCACATAACACTTTTTCTAGTAGAAACTAGAAAAAGTAACTAGGATAGTTGACACAGACGGCGAAATGGAGTGCAAAATGTTTTTTTTTACTTTTTTTTGTCATTTTAGATGAAGAGCCTTATCCTCTTGGTGGTGCTAGCAGCACTTACAGTCTTCGCAGCTTCCTCCCCGAATCCGGCTCTGTATCAGGAAGATACCTACCAAAATGATGGCAGATTCGATCTTGACACCTACTACACCGAGGTCTTCAGGTGTGTATTAAATTAAGTAACAAATAGAAATTTGCTAAATAGATTGCTAAAAATCAAAAAACGCGGAATAGCATGCTACGAAGCTTTATTTAATTTAACAAAAATTGTGACAGCCTGATTAGAATAAATTTTGAGAAATCAAGAAATACTGAATCAAATTCGAAAATGGAGTCTATCCCTCTTACTAATAAACACGGAATAAAGTTATACCAGGTATAACAAAAGTATAACCATACATTTTCATAAGTTTATACTTGGTATAACTTTATTCTGTGTTTATTAGTAAGAGGGTAGAAGTATTAAATCAAAATTGAGCACTAAATCCTGAATCATGAGATTAAATTGACCATTGAATTACAATTGATTTATAAATTAAATATTAAACATTGGTTATTAAATAAGATATTAGAATTTATTATTACATTAGATTTTGAAGTTAATTATTAAATTAAATATTATAATTGGATATAAAATTAGATATTAAACAAGATTATTGAATTATAAGACATTTAATTCTCATGCAAGGACCCCTCCCTTTCGGGTAAAAGCCTACTCTAAAGAATATCAAATGTCTCTCTCTTTCGCTTTCTCAAACCAGTTTTTGCCCGCAATTGCCATTATCTCATTTTGCCACCTGGAGCATGGTCTGCCTCTGTTTCTGGTTCCTTGTGGCATAACTTTACTTTACGTTTATTATATGTAAGATTGTGGATTACTAACAATTGTTTTTTTTGTTGTCAGAACCAACTACCGCAGGAAAGGACAAGTTGACATGATGCAGTACCTGGATGTAATCTTCACTGGCAATGATACCTTTCGGATCACCGCCATTGCTCTGACCCCGCAGCCGCCTTTCGAAGGTGCTTTCGGCAGTATACGCCCTGGTGGCTTGGGATCTAACCAAGTCGCAGTTCTGATGAACTCAACGCATAGCGGAGGATTCCATTACACGCTCCAAGTTTGGGGATACGATACTACTTGGTAAATGGGTGCTAAAATTGAGAATAGAGAAAATTTGGCAAGATTTTATTTTGTTATTCTACAATAAATGCTGCATTCTTAAAGTGTGTGTTTTTGCTGGCAAAACAGAGTACCTTATTTATAGCAATGCTTAACATCAATATAATAATCATCTCGTTTTTATCACCAATAAATATAATATTATTAATAACTTATTTCTGCCAGCGGCTTTGTCTGCATGCCAGTCGGAAGTTGTGCCACGGCACAGTAACACATTTTGGTGAAATTAAACTGTAAAAACGTTCCAAAAAATACTATTAAATAAATCGTCACTGTATTTAAAGAAAAAAATATTCATGCACTGAGTAAACCCTTTTACTTGCAAATCGCTGCTAACAAAATCTAACGCCATGGAACGGTATCGAGCGCGATCAATGTACCTAGAAAAATAATCTGTATTATCAGACGAAAAAAGCTAGTTAAGTCGGCACGGTTTCTTTGAATGGGATGAAATTGTATGCTAGTATTATATTATCTGTGGCCACGGGAACCATAGATTTGTTCGGGATAAAAGTAAACCATGTGTTATTCCATAGTATAATCTGTCTCTGTCCCGAATTTCATTCAGATCAGTTCTGGTGTGAATAAGTAACATCCATCCATCCACCCACACTTTCGCATGTATAACATTGGTAAGTTCCTAAGTTTAGTAAAGTTAGGTAGTAAAAGTAATCTTTATTCACATATTTTTGTAAATTTTTCACAAGTAGTGCTTAAATTGGCTTAGTAGGCGTTTCGGCCACTAACTTTCAGTTTTACAGTCAGAATTAAAATCTTAGGTAGGGTTATACTAATTTGAGTAAAAGTCAGAGAATTGTTTGAAATATAATAATAAATGTTAACAAGAATAATCAGTCTTATTTTGAAACGTCGTACAACATAATTAATATAATAACCCTTTGAATACTCGTTTCAATATATATAAAATATATATAAAAATATATATAAAATATATATATATAAATATATTTAATATATAATTATTCAACCGTCTCGTCAGTTGTAAACAGTCTGTTTATGGTTTCTCAAATCTGCATTATCCAACAATTACACAATCGCTTGTTACATTGAATAATCGGCATATTTTTTTTCTTTTGGCTACCCTAGCTAGTATTCATTCGATTCATTCGCTACTATAACGTAATCAGTAAATATAAATAGTATTTAGTTTGAGCGGCTGGGTTAGTGAAACTGCCAAGTTAAGCAAATCTTACCAAGGACGGTTTTTGGCTGCGAGACCACTTTTTTTGTTTCGTTTGTTTACGTATGGCTGACCCCACCAGGGTAAGCAACACTTACCAAGGTTAGTCTTTGGATGGGTGAACAGTATTTTTTGGCTCATTTGTTTTTGGATGGGTGACCTTAGAAGATATTGATGGATGACCAAAATTTTTGAGGTGATGGTCACCTCTCCAAAGAGTGATCTTGGTAAGTGTTGCTTATCCTGGTGGGATCACCTATCCAAAAACAAGGGGACCACATCAAAGTGGTCACCCATCCAAATACTGACCTTGGTAAGTGTTGCTTACCCTGGTGGGGTCACCTATACAAAAAAAGCAAACCAAAAAAAAAATGTTCTCCCATCCATAAACAAACGATCCAAGAAAAAGTGGTCACCCATCCAAATACTTACTGTGGTAAGTGTTGCTTACCTTGGCGGGGCACCCATTCAAAAACAAACAAACCAAAAAAAGTGGTCAACTATCCAAAGACTGACCTTGGTTAGTGATGCTTACCCTGGTGGGGTCAGCCATCCCGGCCGCTTCAAGTTAAACACAAACCTATCCAAAAACTGACCTTGGTAAGTACTAAGGACAAGGTACAGTCAACATTATCTAATAAATATCGATCTAATTAACAAATTTTTAATATCTGCACCAATACCAAAGATTTCGCCGAACCCTATTATTTTTTTATCGTAATAAAAGCATTTAAAATCATAATAATTATTTTAATCAGCGATTATTCGACCAATATCCAACAATTATAAAAAAGGCTCGTTGGCAAGAGATTAACATTAAAAAAGGTTCTCAGGAACCCAAAACTGATGTAGGTAACATGTGGTTAATTCGAGATTTTTCTAACAAATTGTCAACCGCTTCTCACACTTGGTATTGAGAAACTGAAAGTAGAATTAACCGGCGATTATTCTTTGATTACGTTAACAGCCCGATAATCGAGAGCTGGGAAACTGGGTGTTAGTGGTAAGGATTTGACAGATACACAGAATTCCAAACTTTAGGTTTTCCAAAAAGCGATGGATAGGACTGCTAAATAAACTGACCTACCGAATCAGCAGCACAATTTTGCGCTAATGTTGGAGACAAGTCTGCGAGGCTAAAATGGGATTGGGTGGATTATATTTTCCCGATGCATGGATACAGATGGACCAAGATCGCCACGTAATATGTACCTGAATACGGACGTAATAAACGAGGCTGCCCAAAAAATCACTGACATGACCATTTAACCTTGTTCCTGCCGGATTGGCTGGAGAAGGCAGGATATAAAGTTGGATGAAAGGTTTGGGGGAGGTCTTTGCCCAGAAAGACAGCATTTGCTTCATAGTAATAATAAAAAAAACAATTTGATTCAATATTTTTAATGTTCACATGTACATATAAATCATTACTTTTACAAAAACCCCAGTTCAGTTAAAAATTTGTCCCAATTCCAAATCTTTCGATTATCTTTTTCGTCATTTAATTAACACGAGCAAAGATTTCGACTAGACTGGAGGCGGTCCCTCCAGGTGGTGTTGTCAACGTGACGGTGACATAGTTAAGTCCTAGAGGACTAGTGGTAAAGTTTCCGTTCGGGGGGTTGAATACGCGCACACCAGTGATCGTAGTAGAGGCGTTTCCATTGAATTCTATGTCCTGGACTTTTACTGCGTGCGGCCAAGAGTCCAAGTAGACCATTCGACTGAAAACGTAGAATTATATCGGTTAGTGCCTAGGCCCTAGCGAGTAGCGAAGTGACACCAACGTTCTCAAAACTTCGTAACCAGCCGCCCTGCGTGAATGGACGCGATGGTGTCATGGTAAAGTCTATTGAAAAATATATCAGCTTTCCCTCTACCTAACTATACTGGGGCCAGTTTCCAGTATAACTAAGTGCTGCTGAGTACCAGAATTATACATGGAACGACAGCCTGACTTCCAGAACCCAGAAAAAGAGTAACACGATACCCCTTGGCAAGACTGGTATACGATTTCCTGGCTTCTGACAATCTGTGACGACTGTAAAATATCTAAAAGTGGCAGCAAGGTCCAAAAGCTTAACGTGCTTTCCAAGGTATGAAGGAATTTCACTATGTAAAGAAGGTCACTTGTCCACGGACCGACACTGATCAAAATTAAGCCATAAGCTCCTCAAAAAATACTGGTGTTGTGGTTTTTTTAACATACCTGAAAACGATGACTTGTCCATCCTTGCCAATTGATCCTTCTTGGTACACGGACGCACCTTCTTCTGAGATGGAAGCTGCGTTATTGCAGACTGTAAGTGCTGCTAGCACCGCGATGAGGATGAAGCTCTTCATCTGAAAGGACACAATGTTAACAATAAACGACGGCTCGGTTGGTGCAGTTACTGAGCGATTCACTTGACTTCATCGAATATAGTCGTTTATACGTTTGTCCATTTTCAATTGTGTCCTTAATAGCGTGAGGAGACATATTTTTTAAGGCAACGGCACCGAGCAGACTTCATTTATTTGAAGAATGAATGGTTCACGACTGAGTTAATCTATAGCATGTCACCTAAAGTATATGTTAAACTTGTGGGAAAATTTCTTCATTCTTCCAAAATCCTACCATATCTTTGGGATAGGCCACCGCAGCGCAACCGCGGGACAAAACTAATCATTCAATTAAGGAAAAACCTTGTAACCATAAATATATAAAATTAAAAGTACTTACATTTACAAAATCACAGGAGCTACCTAATTAGTGAACAGTGTGAACATTCTGCTGCAGTATACAGTTTATATACGAGTACTACACGGATGTCAGCGTAACGATAATTCAAGATCATACTGATACCACTATCAATAACAACACAAATTATCAATAGTTCTAATAATAGCTGTTTTAACTTTGATTTATAATATTACAGATAAGAAAGAGTTGCACTGGAGATGGGACTTATTCCGGATCTAATTTATCGTTATCCCTAAAAAACTCACACCTTTATAAAAATCACGACTATTTTCTTTGTTGTTGGCACGGTTTGTGCATTTAGCCAGTGTCGCGTTTAGTTCCTTTAGTTTTTTTATAAAGTCCCTATGCACAATTTTTTTATTTGCTTTAGAAACTGGATGTACAAATTTCAATGTTTTTTGGAATATTTGACAGCAAATATATCAAGTCGGTCTTCTAGCCTTGGCTATTGTAGACTACTACTGGGTTAGTCTTTACTACAATAACATTTTCAGCTCCACTTTACCAAGATAGCATCTGTTTCAATGATGCCGAATTCTCTTTAGTTGTATAAACACTTGAGACATAAAACTTCACCAATTTTACATCACAGTATTCACTAGGAATCAATTTACGAATGATTAAAACAACCACTGAACCATACTCGAACAAAAGCCGCCAAAAATCTGAACTCGACAATTTTTATCAGCTACTAAGCATATTCTATATTCAAATTTTATCTGGTAAGCCGTTGCTAAACACCTCAAAGATTTTATAAATAAGGCTCTTAAAGTCGCCTACAAAGCAAAGGAGGCTACGCTAGGAATTCACTTGCGTTATTGAATCAGAAATGATGATATCGGCAGGATAACCAAGGTTACCGACATAGCCCAGAGACTTGCCGCTCTCAGAACGTTTGGTCGATGAGGCGAAAAGTTCTGAAGAGGCAGAATTCCCTGGATGGGAGAACGGTCAATGAGGGACACTAAAGAAAGTCTAAATTTCAGTTGTGCAGCAGTCTTTAGGCTCAAATGACGATGGTAAAAAGACTTGATCTATATTGTGAAAAACTTCATCTCGTTCGACAACTACTTTGGTATCACCCCTATTACAAACCAAATACAATTAAGAAAAAGGCTGGGCGAGATGATTACGAAACGTTACGTAGCATCAGGTGTTGAAAGAAGCATCCGGTTTCCTTATTAAATATTGTTTAACAATCGAGATCAAAATCAACGATAAAACCTTTCATGATGTGTGTTTGAGTTTTATCTTATCATTTTTATTAATTAAAAGATTTCACACCGTATATATAGGCAGTGTAGTCTTAAGGATCATCTATTGTGATCTTTAACGGACTACTGAACAACTGGAAATGTAAGTACTTTTTAATATCTGTGATATTATTTTCAGTAAACTAGTCTTAGCGAAGGACGATTGAGAACTTATTGATTAAAATTCAAATATTTTTGAATAATACGAGGTAATATTGCATATTATGAGGTTATATTGCATGTTATAAGGTAATATTTCAACATTATACTGCAATCAAATTGGTGTATAATTACTGCAAATGCCCAGTGAATGGGTTGTGGAAATCAGAGAGGCAGTCGCTCAATGTAAAGTACTGTTATTCATATGGATTCGGCTAGACTGAAGCCGACCATAACACAATAGGATAAAGGCTGTCCAAATGTTGACTTCATTTTTACACCCGTATAATAGACATTTTCGTTCTGATTTTCATCTAGAAATCTTACTAGCCAAACCTTAAGTAGAGAGTTGGATAAAATTTTCCTTAGTGTACACCATTGCTAATAAAAAATCACAACATTAATAGGGAGAACCTTATGGGTAGCTTGCTTGTCGGTAAAAGTGATATTTGCATAAATCCTTTGAAATTAGGAAAGAAAATAATTTAATTAGAACAAACTGAAGGCTGACAAAGATGGCGAAATGGAGTGCAAACAGTTTTTTTTACTTTTTTTTGTCATTTTAGATGGAGAGCCTTATCCTCTTGGTGGTGCTAGCAGCACTTACAGTCTTCGCAGCTTCCTCCCCGAATCCGGCTCTGTATCAGGAAGATACCTACCAAAATGATGGCAGATTCGATCTTGACACCTACTACACCGAGATTTTCAGGTGTGTATTAAATTAAGTAACAAATAGAAATTTGCTAAATAGATTGCTAAAAATCAAGAAACGCGAAATAGCTTGCCACGAAGCTTTATTTAATTTAACAAAAATAGTAACAGCATGATTAGAATAAATTTTGAGAAATCAAGAAATATTGAATCAAATTCGAAAATGAAGTCTAGCACTCTTACTAATAAACACGGAATAAAGTTATACCAGGTATAACAAAAGTATAACCATACATTTTCATAGGTTTATACTTGGTATAACTTTATTCTTTGTTTATTAGTAAGAGGGTAGAAGTATTCAATCAAAATTGAGCACTAAATCATGAGATTAAATTGACCATTGAATTACAATTGATTTATAAATTAGATATTAAACATTGGTTATTAAATAAGATATTAGAATTTATTATTTGATTAGATTTTAAAGTTAATTATTAAATTAAATATTATAATTGGATAGAAAATTTGATATTAAACAAGATTATTGAATTATAAGACATATATAAGTCTCATGCATGGACCCCTCCCTTTCGGGTAAAAGCCTACTCTAAAGAGTATCAAATGTCTCTGTCTTTCGCTTTCTCAAACCAGTTTTTGCCTGCAATAGCCATTATCTCATTTTGTCACCTGGAGCATGGTCTGCCTCTGTTTCTGGTTCCTTGTGGCATAACTTTACTTTACGTTTTTTATATGTAAGATTGTGGATTACTAACAATTGTTTTTTTTTGTTGTCAGAATCAACTACCGCAGGAAAGGACAAGTTGACATGATGCAGTACCTGGATGTAATCTTCACTGGCAATGATACCTTTCGGATCACCGCCATTGCTCTGACCCCACAGCCGCCTTTCGAAGGTGCTTTCGGCAGTATACGCCCTGGTGGCTTGGGATCTAACCAAGTCGCAGTTCTGATGAACTCAACGCATAGCGGAGGATTCCATTACACGCTCCAAGTCTGGGGATACGATACTACTTGGTAAATGGGTGCTAAAATTGAGAACAGTGAAATTCGGCAAGATTTTATTTGTTATTCTACAATAAATGCTGCATTCTTAAAGTGTGTGTTTTTGCTGGCAAAACAGAGTACCTTATTTATAGCAATGCTTAACATCAATATAATAATCATCTCTTTTTTATCACCAATAAATATAATATTATTGATAACTTTTTTCTGCCAGCGGCTTTGTCTGCATGACAGTCGGAAGTTGTGCCACGGCACAGTAACACATTTTGGTGAAATTAAACTGTAAAAACGTTCCAAAAAATACTATAAAATAAATCGTCACTGTATCTAAAGAAAAAAATATTCACGAACCGAGTAAACCCTTTTTCTTGCAAATCGCTGCTAACACAATCTAACGCCATGGAACGGTACCGAGCGCGATCGATGTACCTAGAAAAATATTCAGTATAATCAGAGGAAAAAAGCTAGTTTAGTCGGCACGGTTTCTTTGAATGGGATGAATCTGTATGCTAGTATTATATTATATGTGGCCACGGAAACCGTAGATTTGTTCGGGATAAAAGTAGCCCATGTGTTATTCCATAGTATAATCTATCTCTGTCCCGAATTTCATCCAGATCAGTTCTGGTGTGAATAAGTAACATCCATCCATCCACCCACACTTTCGCATGTATTACATTGGTAAGTTCCTAAGTTTAGTCAAGCTAGGTAGTAATAGTAATCTTTATTCACATATATTTGTACATTTTTCACAAGTAGTGCTTAAATTGGCTTAATAGGCGTTTCAGCCACTGACTTTCGTCCGATCCGATCGAAACAGGAATTTCATTAATATTAATATTTTTGAGAGGTGGACTATATTTTTATTTTGCTAGCTTTCTAGCAAATTTTGTACAGTCAGGGCATTGTTTGAAAAAGATAAAGTTTAAGATACAATTACAACCATCAACAGTAAACATGATAAACCACAATAATCAGTATTGTATATCAATAAAATGCGTTCAATAATAAATATAAATGTTAATAACAATAATCAGTCTTATTTTGAAACGTCGTACAACATAATTAATGTAATAACCCTTTAAATACTCGTTTCAATATATATAAGACTGATTATTCTTGTTAACATGTATTATTATATTTCAAACAATTCTCTGACTTTTACTCAAATTAATATAACTCTACCTAAGATTTTAATTCTGACTGTACAAATTTTGCAAGAAAGCTAGCTAAAAAGAAAATATTGTTCGATTCACCATTCAAAAAAATTTATAATAATAAAATGCCTGTCTCTACCAGATCGAGCGAAAGTCAGCAGCCGAAACGCCTACTAAGCCAATTTAAGCATTTCGTACTTGTGAACTAGTGTTATTATAATAATTATTTATGTATTTCTTAACAATAAATATACAATTAACTTGAAAACGAATCTTTCTATGAATATGAATAAATTACCTACAAAAAAATATAGTAATATTAAAATATTGTCTGTAATCTTAACTTCGGATAGCAATTCACAATAAAACTGCAGTCACTCAAATCACCATGCTTAAAAGAAAAATAATGTGTGCTCTACTCACTTTTAGATGGAATATTTAACATAGTCTGGGCGGCTGCAACGATGTCATGGGTTGAAGCTAAAGATTTTCCGAAATGTACCACACATTGCAAATTATAACAAAAGTTGTTTTGTTACTTTTTAGCCTTTTAACTAATCACGTGAACTTTGTAATAATAGCTTTTGTTTTGTTGTGTTTTTGTGTCAATGTGTGTGCAACTTGCCAAAGTTTGAATACAAACCGACCCGTAAGAGATCACTCGTTAGTTGATTTTATTAATAGTTAATCATTTATCCATGGCCACAAAGTAAAATAGGCATTGCTTGGGATTGGTTATAACTTAGCTGCCTCGGCCTGTTTTTAATGACTTATTATATTTTGGTTTTGTTTACTCTATACACTTTTACGTGTACTTTTTTACATCGTTCTCACATATACTCTTACATGTTATTTTCCAACAAGAATTATGTAACCAAATACTTGTAATTAAATTTAATTGATGGAAAAGAGTGGCCGTAGAGTTTCATGCACGTTCTTCTCCATAAAGACATACTGACCCTTGCGAATGTGCAACTAGTAAAATTTATTTTTTGTCTGTCAATTCAAAAGTAACCTTATACGTTTAACCTTATAAGGGTAGGTTTAATCAAAATAAAACTATTTGAATTTGAATTGGTGAGTTTGTTTTAATAGGCTGAAAACGCACCAAAAAAGTGTGAAAAATAAAGCTATTTCAAAAATAAGTCTTAGGCCCAGTTTCTCAGCCACTTGTTACATTTCGAATTAGCTGACAATTTGTCACAAATTAACCAACCGTCGCGTCAGTTGTAAACAGTCTTTTTATGGTCTCTCCATCCATAAACAAACGATCCAAAAAAAAGTGGTCACGCATCCAAATACTAACTGTAATAAGTGTACCTTTGTGGGGCGCCCATTCAAAAACAAACAAACCAAAAAAGGTGGTCATCCATCCAAAGACTGACCTTTGTTAGTGATGCTTAACCTGGCGGGGTCAGCTATCCCGGCCGCTTCAAGTTACACCACACAAACCTATCCAAAAACTGACCTTGGTAAGTACTAAGGACAAGGTACAGTCAACATTATCTAATAAATATTTATCTAATTAACAAATTTTTAATAACTGCACCAATACCAAAGATTTCGCCGAACCCTATTATTTCAATTATAAAAAAAAGGCTCGTTGGCAAGAGATTAACATTAAAAAAGGTTCTCAGAAACCCAAAACTGCTATAGGTAACATGTGGTTAATTCGAGATTTTTCTAACAAATTGTCAACCGCTTGTCACACTTGGTTTTGAAAAACTGAAAGTAGAATAAGCCGGCGATTATTCTTCGATTACGTTAACAGCCCGATAATCGAGAGCTGGGAAACTGGGTGTTAGTGGTTAGGATTTGACAGATACACAGGGTTTTAAAAAAGTCGATGGATAGGGTACTGCTAAATAAACTGACCGACCGAATCAGCAGCACCATTTTGCGCTAATGTTGGAGACAAGTCTGCGAGGCTAAAATGGGATTGGGTGGATTATATTTTCCCGATGCATGGAGACAGATGGACCATGATCACCACGTAATACGTACCTGAATACGGACGTCATAAACGAGGCTGCCCAAAAAATCACTGACATGACCATTTAACCTTGTTCCTGCCGGATTGGCTGGAGAAGACAGGATATAAAGTTGGATAAAAGGTTTGGGGGAGGTCTTTGCCCAGAAAGACAGCATTTGCTTCATAAAAATAATAAAAAAAAACAATTTAATTCAATATTTTTAATGTTCACATGTAAAACATTACTTTTACAAAAACCCCAGTTCAGTTAAAAATTTGTCCCAATTCCAAATCTTTCGATTATCTTTTTCGTCATTTAATTGACACGAGCAAAGATTTCGACTAGACTGGAGACGATCCCTCCAGGTGGTGTTGTCAACGTGACGGTGACATAGTTAAGTCCTAGAGGACTGGTGGTAAAGTTTCCGTTCGGGGGGTTGATTACGCGCACACCAGTGATAGTAGTAGAGGCGTTTCCATTGAATTCTATGTCCTGGACCTTTACTGCGTGCGGCCAAGAGGAATGGTAGACCATTCGACTGAAAACGTAGAATTATATCGATTAGTGCCTAGCGAGTAGCGAAGTGACACCAACGCTCTCAAAACTTCGTAACCAGCCGCCCTGCATGCTTGGACGCCTCTCATGGTAAAGTCTATTGAAAAATATATCAGCTTTCCCTCCACCTAACTATACTGGGGCCAGTTTCCAGTGTAACTAAGTGCTGCTGAGTACCAGTATTTTACATGGCACGACAGCATAACTTCCATAACCCAGTAACTGAGTAACACGATACCCCTTGGCAAGACTGGTGTAGGATTTCCTGTCTGCTGACAATCTGTGACGAATGTCTTAACAAGTGACAACCGGGTCCAAGTTATGAAAGAATTTCACTATGTAAAGAAGGTCACTTGTCCACGGACCGACACCGGTCAAAATTAAGCCATAAGCTCCTCAAAAAATACTGGTGTTGTGGTTTTATTAACATACCTGAAAACGATGACTTGTCCATCCTTGCCAATTGATCCTTCTTGGTACACGGACGCACCTTCTTCTGAGATGGAAGCTGCGTTATTGCAGACTGTAAGTGCTGCTAGCACCGCGATGAGGATGAAGCTCTTCATCTGAAAGGACACAATGTTAACCATAAACGACGGCTCGGTTGGTGCAGTTACTGAGCGATTGACTTGACTTCATCGAATATAGTCGTTTATACGTTTGTCCATTTTCAATTATTTTCTTAATAGCGAGAGGAGACATATTTTTTAAGGCAACGGCACCGAGCAGATTTAATTTATTTGAAGAATGGATGGTTCACGACTGAGTTAATCTATAGCATGTCACCTAAAGTATATGTTAAACTTGTGGGAAAATTTCTTCATTCTTCTAAAAGGCTACCATATCTTTGGGATAGGCCACCGGAGTGCAACCGCGGGACAAAACTTATCATTAAATTAAGGAAAAACCTTGTAACCATAAATATATAAAATTAAAAGTACTTACATTTCCAAAATCACAGGAGCTACCTAATTAGTGAACAGTGTGAACATTCTGCTGCAGGATACAGTTTATATACGAGTACTACACGGATGTCAGCGTAACGATAAGTCAAGATCATACTGATACCACTATCAATAACAACACAAATTATCAATAATTCTATTAATAGCTGTTTTACTTTTGATTTATAATATTACAGATTAGAAAGAGTTGCACTGGAGATGGGACTTATTCCGGATCTAATTTATCGTTATCCCTAAAAAACTCACACCTTTATAAAAATCACGACTATTTTATTATTGTTGGCACATTTGTGCATTTAGCCAGTGTCGCGTTTAGTTCCTTTAAGTTTTTTTTATAAAGTCCCTATGCACAATTTTTTTTATTTGCTTTAGAAATTGGATGAACAAATTTCAATGTTTTTTGGAATATTTGGCAGCAAATATATCAAGTCGGTCTTCTAGCCTTGGTTATTGTAGACTACTACTGGGTTAGTCTTTACTACAATAACATTTTCAGCTCCACTTTACCAAGATAGCATCTGTTTCAATGATGCCGAATTCTCTTTAGTTGAATAAACACTTGAGACATAAAACTTCACCAATTTTACATCACAGTATTCACTAGGAATCAATTTACGAATGATTAAAACAACCACTGAACCATACTCGAACAAAAGCCGCCAAAAATCTGAACTCGACATTTTTTATCAGCTACTAAGCATATTCTATATTAAAATTATTTTATCTGGTAAGCCGTTGCTAAACACCTCAAAGATTTTATAAATAAGGCTCTTAAAGTCACCTACAAAGCCAAGGAGGCTACGCTAGGAATTCACTTGCGTAATTGAATCAGAAATGAAGATATCGGCAGGATAACCAAGGTTACCGACATAGCCCAGAGACTTGCCGCTCTCAGAACGTTTGGTCGATGGGGCGAAAAGTTCTGAAGAGGCAGAATTCGCTGGATGGGAGAACGGTCAATGAGGGACACGAAAGAAAGTCTAAAAAAAAACTTCATCTCGTTCGACAACTCCTTTGGTATCACCCCTATTACAAACCGAATACAATTAAGAAAAAGGCTGGGCGAGGTGATAACGAAACGTTACGTAGCATCAGGTGTTGAAAGAAGCATCCGGTTTCCTTATTAAATATTGTTTAACAATCGAGACCAAAATCAATGATAAAACCAATTACCATCACAATTTATTTTTCAGGATGTGTGTTTGAGTTTTAGTTTTATCTTATCTAATTTATTAATTAAAAGATTTCACACCGTATATATAGGCAATGTAGTCTTAAGGATCATCTATTGTGATCTTTAACGGACTACCGAACAACTGGAAATGTAAGTACTTTTTAATATCTGTGATATTATTTTCAATCAACTAGTCTTAGCGAAGGACGATTTAGAACTTATTGATTAATATTCAAATATTTTTGGATAATACTACATATTATGAGGTTACATAGCATGTTATAAGGTAATATTTCAACATTATACTGCAATAAAAATGGTGTATAGTTACTGTAGATGCTCCACTGGGCATTCACTAATGGGTTGTGGAAATCAGAGAGGCAGTCGCTCAATATAAAGTACTGGTATTCATATGGATCCAGCTAGACTGAAGCCGACCAAAACACAATCGGAAAAAGGCTGTCCAAATGTTGACGTCATTTTTAAACCCGTATAATAGACATTTTCGTTCTGATTTTCATCTAGAAATCTTGCTAGCCAAACCTTAAGTAGAGAGATGGATAAAATTCTCATTAGTGTACACCATTGCTAATAAAAAAACACAACATTAATAGGGAGAACCTTATGGGTAGCTTGCTTGTCGGTAAAAGTAATCTTTTGCATAAATCCTTTGAAATTAGGAAAGAAAATACATTTAATTAGAACAAACTGAAGGCACATAACATTTTTTCTAGTTTCTGGATAGTTGACACAGACGGCGAAATGGAGTGCAAACAGTTTTTTTTACTTTTTTGTCATTTTAGATGAAGAGCCTTATCCTCTTGGTGGTGCTAGCAGCACTTACAGTTTTCGCAGCTTCCTCCCCGAATCCGGCTCTGTATCAGGAAGATACCTACCAAAAAGATGGCAGATTCGATCTTGACACCTACTACACCGAGGTTTTCAGGTGTGTATTAAATTAAATAACAAATAGAAATTTGCTAAATAGTTTGCTAAAAATCAAGAAACGCGAAATAGCTTTCCACGAAGCTTTATTTAATTTAACAAAAATAGTAACAGCATGATTAGAATAAATTATGAGAAATCAAGAAATATTGAATTAAATTCGAAAATGAAGTCTAGCCCTCTTACTAATAAACACGGAATAAAGTTATACCAGGTATAACAAAAGTATAACCATACATTTTCATAGGTTTATACTTGGTATAACTTTATTCTGTGTTTATTAGTAAGAGGGTAGAAGTATTAAATCAAAATTGAGCACTAAATCCTGAATCATGAGATTAAATTGACCATTGAATTACAATTCATTTATAAATTAGATATTAAACATTGGTTATAAATAAGATATTAGAATTTATTATTAGATTAGATTTTGAAGTTAATTATTAAATTCAATATTATAATTGGATATAAAATTTGATATTAATCAAGATTATTGAATTATAAGACATATTTAAGTCTCATGCATGGACCCCTCCCTTTCGGGTAAAAGCCTACTCTAAAAAGTATCATTTGTCTCTGTCTTTCGCTTTCTCAAACCAGTTTTTGCCTGCAATTGCCATTACCTCATTTTGCCACCTGGAGCATGGTCTACCTCTGTTTCTGGTTCCTTGTGACATAACTTTACTTTTCGTTTATTATATGTACGATTGTGGATTACTAACAATTGTTTTTTTTGTTGTCAGAACCAACTACCGCAGGAAAGGACAAGTTGACATGATGCAGTACCTGGATGTAATCTTCACTGGCAATGATACCTTTCGGATCACCGCCATTGCTTTGACCCCACAGCCACCTTTCGAAGGTGCTTTCGGCAGTATACGCCCTGGTGGCTTGGGATCTAACCAAGTCGCAGTTCTGATGAACTCAACGCATAGCGGGGGATTCCATTACACGCTCCAAGTCTGGGGATACGATACTACTTGGTAAATGGGTGCTTAAACTAACAGTATGTTACCTAATTCGACAAGTTTAATTTGTATATTCTAATTCTACAATAAATGTTACATTCATACAAGTGTGTCTTTTTATGCTGGAAAAACGAAGAACCTTATTTAAAGCAGTTCTTAATAATCTGAGATAAAATATAGCTCTTGTATTATTCCAGAATATAATCTATCTCGGTCCCGAATTTCATCCAGTTCTGGTGTGATTGAGTAACAAACATCCATCCATCCACCCAAACATTCGCATTCATAATATTAGTAAGATAGTAAATTTACTAAAGTTAGGTAAAAATAGTAGTAACAATCTTTAATCATAGAAATTTGTACTTATTCTCAAATAAACTAAAGTTAAAATAGCAAAAATATTACATTAGGCTGAACGAGGCATAACCTGTATTTCAGCTTTCAATACCGTTCCCATAAGTTACAAATAGAATATATTGAATTTCGAATATAAAGATCGATATAATAATACAAAATTAATAAGTTGCATAATACAAACTAAATAAGTTATTCGCAAAAAAGAAATGAAATGTAGGAAAAACCTAAAAATAACAGATTAAATAAAGAAAAGAAAAATATTAATGGTAGGTATGTAATTAATCCTCTCTTTGTGTGTGATGGAAGTGAGATGAGTGAGTGTGAGAGGTATTGCGAGATTGCGACGCGCTTTTTATCCTTATGACGAGTAACATAAAAAACGTTTTAATAATAAAACTAATCCGACTTTCAAAACAGAACCTTACAAAGCGAAAAAAAAAAAAAAAAAATTAAGTCGGTGCCAAAAACAAAAAAAAATGGTACCAAAGACACCGACTGCCGAAAAATAAGTTACTTGGATTATTTTTTGTTTTGGAGGTTGGTTTATTTTTTTTGGTAAAGGGTTTTTATTTACCCTATATTACTGCAAAACATTTCTAGCCAATCTCATAACGATTCCATCAAGCCTAATAGGTTTTGTCTACATTTAGAGTCAAAATATTGTATTGAAGCCATTACCTATTAGCATCAAAACACTTTTGGGCAGCATTGCAGGCCCCTTCCCATGTATCGAGAAATAACACGAGAGCAGTATAATCCGCAAAATAGATTATTTTTCCATGGGGAAGATTGAGATTCGTGAAGTAAGGTTAAGTAAAATAGTAGATTAGTAAGTCCCCATTTATGTAGGACAGATTTGGATTTAAAAAAAAAACAAATAAATTATATAGTCTTGAATATATCTAATAAATAGTAAAGTCTCTTACCAAGGTGAGATAGTAGTTGAATGCAACCCTCTCAATAAACAAGAAGAAGTTACATAATATTTTCCACTAAAACCCGACCACGGAAAAAGACACGGTTTACATTCAAAGTTGTTGATGGATAACGTTAATAATATTCACAAACTGAAAGGAGATGTTCGATTTTAGGCCATCACAATGTACACTACATAGATAAATAGGAAAAAAATAGGGGTATTCCATAAAAATAAAAACAAATTAATTTGAAGAAGGGTACAGGAGTAACAAAAATGATTATATAAAGTTTTTTAATTAGATAACCCTATTTTTAGGGCAGCCATGATAGTTGTGTTTGGACATGACGTCTGACGACTTTGACAGTTTTAAGAAGTGACTTTTTTGAGTCATTCTTTGCTTTGACTTTGAATTGGATATGTTTCGGAGTTTTTAGTGATTGTTTTACTACTACGGACATTAATTGATTGCTTCTCTATTGCAATTGAATTAGTGTTTTTTCTATTGATGCAGATATTACGATGACACGTCAAACAAATGTCATCGTCAAAATGACATTCTGCGCATACTGTCATTATCAAAATGTCATTCTTCGCATACTGTCACTGTCACTGTCACTTTCAACATGTCTTTTTTCACCTACTGCTGATCTGACCCACCATGTGTAATTGTAAATTGTGCTGCTCTACTTGACAAAGTTAATTTGAGTTTACATTGAAACGAAGTAAAATTAAAAAAAAATAACAATAAAAAACAGTTACTATAATATACAGCAATTTTTACATAAAGTGTACATAGAGCTGGCCCAGGCTCCATACATTTCTGGAACATTTCCTTTATTTAAATAGTTCTTTTTTTCGTTAGAATTTATGATATTGAACTAATTTATGTTTTTGAACTCAGAATTTTCTTCTGTTTCATTTGACAATTCACTAGACATGATGGCAAACGTCCCAGAAGACGCAGTCCCACGAGATGGTCGGACCAAATACGATCTTCTCTGAACATCAACTTCCACAATGCCCTTCATGAAGCTAAGGATCGCTGCAGATGGAGGGAAATCGTACGGGAGAAACTGATGCAGCGGGGAGTCACGACCCTCAGTAATGAGGAAAACGACGCGAGGAGGAGGATAGAAAAACATATGCAGAGACCCTTTTTTTATATATAAATGTCGCAATTAGCTTTAAATATAGTGAATGTACACTATATTTAAAGCTAATTGAGACATTAATATATTTGTATCATTGATGGGCTCGTGTTTGACCACTATCACAACTGATATTAAGCGATCATGTGGTTGACGATTGGTCATAAAAACATTAAAAAATACAACAAAAATTAAACAATTTCATTCAAGATTTTATTTTTCACATAAAATATTAGTTTTCCAAAACCCCAGTTCAATTAAAAATGTGTTCCAATACAATTTAATTAAAATGACCAAATATGTGGATTAGACTAGATAGTTGCCCTCCAGGTACTGTCGACAGCCTGACGGTGACGTGGTTCAAACCAAGACGGCTAACGGTTGTGTTCACTGGGGGGTTATATATGCGGACACCAGTGATTGTTGTAGAAGCGCTTCCATTGAATTCTATGTCCTGGACCTTTTCTGCGTTCGGCCAAGAGTCCAAGTAGACCATTCGACTGAAAACGTAGAATTGTCTCGATTAGTGGTTTTTTTATTAGGCTGAAAACGCACTGGCAGAAGGGAGTGTGTAGGCTACTTTTAGGCATGCGTCACCGTCAACCACGTCATCGCTTATCATCAGGTGAGATAGTGGTCAAACACGAGCCTATCAATATTAAAAAAAATAAAAAATTATAAATATAAATAAATAAAAACACAACTTAATTCAACATTTTTAATATTCACTTGCGTAAAACATTACTTTTACAAAAACTCCAGCTCAATTAAAAATCCTAATTCCAAACACGAGCAAAGATTTCGACTAGACTGGAGACGGTCCCTCCAGGTGGTGTTGTCAACGTGACGGTGACGTAGTTAAGTCCAAGAGGGGTAATGGTAAAGTTTCCGTTCGGGGGGTTGAATACGCGCACACCAGTGATCGTAGTAGAGGCGTTTCCATTGAATTCTATGTCCTGGACCTTTACTGCGTGCGGCCAAGAGTCCAAGTAGAGCATACGACTGAAAACGTAGAATTGACTTGGTTAGTGGTTTACTGGGGTTATAATTGCCTCGTTGTCCTGGCGGTTGCAACTGCGACTGCTGTGTGTGAGGTCCGGCTTCAATGACCAGGTCGGGAAAAACTGATAATATTAGGTTTTCACCCGACTGCCGAAGGAGGGTAATGTGTTTATCAGCCTATGTATGTATGTATGTATGTTTGTTCCTATATGGCGTTCCAGAGACCAAAAGCGTTGGCCGATTTTGATGATTTAGACGTCAATCGATTCGTCTTAACCCTGCGAGTGTCATAGGCTACATTAAAATTGGACAATAGAAAAATGGCGGCTTTTGGGTGCCATATTGTGGGGGCCCAAATTTCTTTTTTCTTCAAAACCCATCTTGTGGGGTGACAAAATAAATTTATTAGTAGCATTCCGGGATTTGAAAGTTGGTGGTGTTACATCCCGTTACTCGGAAAGCACGTTAAGCCTTTGATCCTACAGCTGATTTCTTTCCAGTCGTGTCCCATTACCATCCCATCAGACTATGAGAGTTGGGGAACAGTGAGTGTACCTGTGTTTGCACCTTGATCACTTTAATATCTTTCGCGCCGATGGCTAGTCTTCCAACGAGTGGCGAAAAGAAATTAATGTTCTAAAATGTTCGTAACCGGCCGCACTGCGTGCTTGCCATGGCAAGACCATTTTTAAAAATCTGGTATCATAATTATTAATTATTTTAGAGTGTGAGCTAGAAGCCTCTAGACTATTGGGTGGAGCTAGGCTTGCTGTTTTATCCAGAACCCCCACGCACAACTGATCGAATGGGAGTCTTTGTGCGGATAATGGAGGGAGATCCTCCTCCTACTACTGCTACTAGTAATATTTGTACACACCTGTAAACGATAACATCTCCCAGCCTGCCAATTGATCCTTCTTGGTACACGGAGGCACCTTCTTCTGAGATGGAAGCTGCGTTATTGCAGACTGTAAGTGCCGCTAGCACCGCGATGAGGATGAAGCTCTTCATCTGAAAGGACAGCATTAACAATTAACGATTGGCGCAGTTATTAAGCGATTCACTTTTTTTATTTTCGTCTTATTTTCTATAGGTTCGCGCTTTACCACTATCTCACTGTTTGTATGCGATGATATGGTCGAATAACCTATTCACTCTTGACTTAAACACCTCCAGATTGTAGCTGTCAAGAAACATACAAACATACCGGCAGGGATTGCCCGTCCTTAGCTGTGCGCATAATAAAAGTGTTCCCAAAACGTTTTGTGCTTATGGGTGGTATGTCCACCATGTATCGATGGCGCATCGCCATACGTCTAGTAGTCCGATGACGAAACGGGCTAGGTAGGATCGTGCAATTCCATCGCACACTCCCCGAATTGTAACTGATAAAACACCGACAAGCTGGCAACCCAGTAACGATGTTCAAGACTCTGGAGCTTTGACTTGATCAGCGCCTCATTGCTGATGAGCCTCTTGGCCCGCTTTTTGATCGACTCTAGTGCATCAACTTTGTACAATGTAGTTATTTATACATTTGTCAGTTTTCAATTATTTGTATGGAGTCAGGACCTTTTAAATCTACGGCACTGATCAGACTTCTACACTGATTTTGATTGCACCTCGAATACTAGTACTTACATGGAGCGGCTGCCTATCTTAACTTCACAACCCAGTGAATGGACAAAACTATAATATCTGTTCACCATTATTACTGTGGTAAAATGTTGAAAGAATTATCTATACGTCATAAAAGCTAGCTTGATCTCTGCTACAGCTGTCAGTATCAATACAGTAACAATAGCGCTTGACAAGTTAAAATACCGTAACTATAACGTATCCGTCAGTTTGACATATGTCACAGAGATCAAGCTATATTTCATGAAGTATAATATTCAAAAAATATTACCAAATCCGTATTCTAATTCGTCCTTCGCTAGGATTGCAAAACATATATATAATTTAAAGACCACTTACATTTTCAATTGCTTGGTAGTCCAGTAAAGATCACAATAGATAATCCTAATGAGTGCACCAACTATATATACGGCGTGAAATCTTTTTATTTTTAATGAATTAGATAAGATTATACTAAAACTCACGCACACATCTGGAAAAACCAATGGTCGTGTCATCGTTTAATCGTTGATTTTAATCTCGATTGTTAATCAATAATTAAAAAGGATACGGATGTTATTTTCATTAACTTTTGTTGTATATCGCTTCGTCATCATTTCGCCAAGCCTTTTTCTAAATTGCATTTGGTTTATGTAGGTAGGTAGGGTTTACATATTGAAGAGTACGATAACGATCACAAGTCACATCTCTATGATGGTTGTTGAAATCTATTTTATTTATTTACCATATTTTTGTTTTACTTGCAAGTGAACCATATTTTTTAATATTAAGTACCTACACTATTTGCGCTGTAGCGTGGTGCGGCTGACAGTTTCAATAATATTTTTTACACATATACGTATACGCATTTTTTTTAGTTTAACGTCATATAAAAGTTAGCTAGTTTTAGTTAGTTATTCATTCTCCGGGACTTCGTCGAGCTTCATTGCCTCGGCGCTTTTCGCCACTGTTGATTCTGGCTTTCAGGAGTTGCAGTGGTTTGGGAATAGTGCGGTGGGATTGTCCCAATAAAAAAAATACCATAGTTGCCAGTATAAGTAATATGCGTTAAAAAAATATTGAAACTGTCACACGCACCATGCTACAGCGCAAAGAGTATAAACTAAAATAAACTTACAAGTAACAAATATACAAATAAAAAAGTTGATAAAATCGGAATTGTTAAGAAGTGAATTAAAAAGATGTCAGTAAACAAGAAGAAAATCATGCTGTGCAGGCGGAGGATACATTTATGGTTTTGGTCAGCCAGCTCGTAAATATGTATCCCGGAGGAAACTTAGAAGATGTATTGCAGTTCCAACTGCAAAGCATGATTTTCTTCTTGTTTACATATTTTTTATTCGCTTCCAAGCCAGTCGGCTTTTTTATTGTATTAACTTTTTTTATGTACAAGTTTTTCAGTAATCATTTTTTTTCGAATTACTTTTAAACATTTAAGTATTTTACAGTTTTGTTATCACCACTAAAAACCCTTCATTTTGATACCTCACACGATAGGTTTGGAAGAAAAAAAAATTGCGAACCCTCACAATATGGCGCCAAAAATCCGCCATGTTTTTTTAACGTCACTTGTCAAAGAACACTTGGGCGGCCAAGACCTATATAAAACGATGTCATAATAATGTAAATCCGTGTAGTACCTTGAAAGATATGAGGTACGAATGATGATTACATACAAAACGCGAAAAACATAACCGTTTCCTTACAGTCGGGTAAAAAGAGAAAAAGTGCTCATAAGCTTTCAAAAATTCATCCGCCAATGTGAGAAGTGTCCAAAAGACTGGTAGCATGGCAACTCTGTGACAAATAATATTTTATTTTATTTGTGGGTGGTAATCTCTGGATAGACTGATCACATTAGAAACTCTTTTATCTCGGAAAGAAAGAAATCGGTGTTTTGGCACTGGTACACAAGTTTTCAGGACAAACAAAAATAAAATAGTAAAGAATTTGTGTATTATATTCTGTTTTAAAAAAAACAAGAAAATAGTGAGCCATACTGCTGCGCCGCCAAATAGGTTCAGTTCAGCGAAATTGCCAGTCAACGCTCAAGAATCACGCTGGTTTTCAACTGAAATAAGGTTGTGAGATGTATGCGAGACAAAAACAATCTAGGGATATCGATTAACTAGATCCGGAATAAGGCCCAACACTAGTACTACTCTTTCTAATCTGTAATCAAAGTTGAAACAGGTATAATTAGAGCTATTGATTATATCATTTTTAATTTGCGTTGTTGTTGATAGTGGTATCAGTATGGTCTTGTCTTATCGTCATGCAAGCACCAGTTTAGTATATAAAGTGTATCTTGCAGACTAATTGTCACACTGTTCACTTAGAAGGTCGCTACTGTAATTTTGGAAATGTAAGTGCAATTTTATCTTTATATTTTACTAGCTGACCCCGCGTTTCGCTCCTGTCATCTGGCTTCCTACTTACCTACCACCTACCTACCATACCTACCCTATCCACCCACCTACCTACCCTATCCACCTACCCTACCCACCTACCCTACCCACCTACCCTACCCACCTACTTACTCACCTACCTTACCCACCTACCTACTCACCTACCCTACCAATTTGTTAAACTATTTATTTGAATAAGAATTAATACTACAATACGAATGTAAATAACTTTTGTTTCTACCGGCGATCTAATAAGAACATAAAAGCTGCTATTGTGACCTAACTATGATAGTTAGATATATGCTCTTGTGGATTTTTTGTAGGTAATAATGAGTACTTTAATCACGTAGTACATAATATTTATTTTCATAAACAGTTTTCTCAGCGCACGCCAAAGAATGAAATTTATAGTCAAAATTTTGCTACTTTGGGTTAAATTATTGAAATTTTCATAAGGGTCTCTATTTTTTTACAAAATAAATTTAATTTATGTAACTAACGAATAATGTACCTTACGGTGAAACAATTTTCAAAATCGGTTCAGTAGGTCCAGAGATTTCCCCTTACAACCTCAAAAACTTTACCTCTTTATAATATTATTATAGTATATATTAAAGATAGGGTTGCTCTTAAAATCCTGATCATCATTTTACTTTCACTGATCCACTGCCGTGGCACATGAGTAGATAAGCCGTGGCCTGTTCCGAAGGAATGGTGCGATTACTCACGCAAGTTCAAATGTATGTGATACGAAACATTAATTATTTAGTGAGATCTTTAGAAGTGTTACTCGTTGCTTAATGATGTGCATAGGGATTGTAGAAGAGTCTAACTTGTCATAATTGAAGCAGATATATAGAGATGGATAGGTACACAAACAAAAGAATGATCAGCCTATAATGTGCCCACAGCTGATTCACAGGTATGTGTCCTCTCTATGAACGAGAGCTGTAATCAACCACACTGGTCCAAATAGATAAATAATAATTTAATAATCTTAAAACTCAATAGGGACTAACAATCGATTTTTTACAGAGAACCACTGGATTGAGTTGACAAAAAAGGAGTACAGGAAATCAAACAGAAATTTTACTCTTTTTCGTGTAATTTTAGATGAAGAGCCTTATCCTCTTGGTGGTGCTAGCAGCACTTGCAGTCTTTGCGGCTTCCTCTCCAAACGCGGCTCTGTACCAGGAAGATTCCTTCCAAAAAGACGGTAGATTCGATGTCGACACCTACTACACCGAGATTTTCAGGTGTGTAACAACGTTCAACTTTTTATATATAAATAAGGTATCAGAAGAGAAATTTGGGAAATGGTTTACTGAAAATCAGGCAACGCAAAAAGATAGCTTGCTGCGAGGATTTATTCAATTCAACTTAAGTAAATAGTGACAGCCTGACGAGAAGAAATTATGGTTTTTGTTACTCAGTTATTTTTCTATATATAGGGTGGTTTTTCAAATGAAGTACAACACGTAAAAATAAATTTAACTGCCATGGTAAATTGTTTAAAATATATTCTTATGCCATTGTACATAAAGATGATTTCGGGCATATGGGCGCAATAGATAGCTCGAATGAAACGTAATCGGGAAAAAAACATTACCAGAATGTTACCGTCAATAGAGAGCGCTATATAGCCATGATTGGAGACTTCTTTTATCCTCAGTTGAATGGTAATGATGTGGCAGAGCTTTGGTTTCAACAAGATGCTGCAACACAGCAAGCGACACCATCAATTTATTACGGGAAACATTTGATGATCGCATAATGTAATCGACCTGAGAACAGGCGTCCACGATCGTGTCATCTCACAGCTATGGAATTATTTCTTTGGGAACGCGTAAAGTCACTAGTCTACGCACAGAAACCACAGACATTGAACCACTTAGAAGTCAACATTATCTGCGATATTGCCGATATACGGCCCCAGTGGCTCGATAAAGTGGTCGAAAATTGGACCAATTACGCTTCATTCGAGCCAGCCGTGGCGCCCATACGCCCGAAATCATGTCAAAGCAATAATGGCATAAGAATATGTTAAACAAAGCCTTTACGTGTTCTATTTCACTTTAAAAACTAAACCTCTACTGTGTAATCCGCTAGGGGACTGATCTAGGGGATTACACAGCAGTCAATGTTCCACTACGATCCCCTATGCTAGAGATTCTCTAAGTTCTAATAGGGTCCTTTAAAGTCCCATAAAAAAGCCGTATATTTCGTTTTTTTTATATTGTTTCTATTCTTTTTTTTTAGAAAGGAAAAAAATAAAAGAGAACAAAATAGAACAAAAAAAAAAATAAACAGTATAGAAAAACGAAATACACGGCTTTTTATTTAGGAGGGACTTTAAAGGAATAACATCTATTAGTACTTAGAATCCCCTAGGACTGATCTAGGGGATTTTAGTGGATCAAGTGTTTTCACCTAAGCTACGGATTAAAGTTGAATCAAGATTGTCTTCTTGACTTCTCCTTTGACCATGTACACTGTAGACTTCGGAAAATTTATTGTATATCACCCTTTGATGATGACGATGACGATGTTGAGAACTTGAGAAAATACTTACCTATTGGTTTATCTTTTCAGAAACAACTACCGCAGGGTAGGACTAGCCGACAATATGCAGTATCTGGATGTAATCTTCACTGGTAATGATACCACCCGGATCACCGCCATTGCTCTGTCCCCACAGCCGCCTTTCGAAGGTGCTTTCGCCAGTATACGCCCTGGTGGCCTCGGATCTAACCAAGCCGCAGTTCTGATGAACTCAACCCTTGGGGGAGGATTCCACTACTTGCTCCAAGTCTGGGGATACGACACTACATGGTAAAAAGGTGCTTTAACTATGAATATTGTAATTTGACAAGATTTTTTTTCTTATTTTGATTCTACAATAAATGTTACATTCTGAAACCTGTATTTAATTTCTTTTCGAAATTGTCGTGCTGAAAAAGTGTAACAAACTCCACATTTCTGAACCTAATTTAGGTCGGACTGATCATTTACTCAGACCCTGATTTGATTTGACCATATTGAGTTTCGGCGCGCGTCGTCTGACTGCCTTAGTTGATCTCTACTAGAATTAGAATTCGTTAGTCAAAGTCCGAATTCTTATTCTGTGGAATGGAAATCTTTTAAAATATTTTGGCACAGTAGGTGCTTACGTCAATTGCAGAGTCAGTTGCGTTCATTAGGTCATTCAAAGTGCAGCTGCATAGGCATGGAATCCTAAAAAGGTGTAAAATAGCAGTGGTTCTCCATGTTCTGCAAATTGGCATGCCAATTTTTCTTATTTATTAAGTAAGATACATGATTGCTTGTGCTTAATTCGATAGCATAAAAGCCATCAAAAACTTTCGATCCTTCAAACTAATAAGCTTCCTGATATAAGGTGTTTTTGGTAGGTACAAAAAAAAACCAGATTCATTCAGCTGATATAGAGTATTTGACTGGTTAAAAAAATGATGTCCGAAAAGAGAGAAAAGGCAAAATACAAACAAGTAAAAATTAAGTTTGCCAAAACTGCCGACAATTGTTTTTAATTTCATTATTTTTTAACTACATTAATTTATCTAGTAGTAGTCACGCTTCGATCGACAATCTATATTGAACACAATATCTTGCGGAAACAGCCCGATTCAAAAACCCCCATAACTTTTGAACGGCTGAACCGGTTTTTATCAAACATAACTAATAACACTCTTGATAAAGTCACCTTTCAAACTGAAAAACTTTTATAAAACGCACACTATGCAGGCAGGCATATTGTGGGTTGGGGGATTACATCGCTGATAAAAATGCTTGGCTCAACGCTGGTCCAGCTCCACAGCCACTAGGGCATAAAAACAATTTATAAGCAGAAAAGTTCTGAAGTATTGTTGGACCTGCTGAAGACTGTATGAATGTATTTGTGTTGTATAAACTCAATTTATTT
Organism: Orthosia gothica; assembly: GCA_949775005.1. Lineage (NCBI taxonomy): Eukaryota > Metazoa > Arthropoda > Insecta > Lepidoptera > Noctuidae > Orthosia > Orthosia gothica. The sequence goes on from OX459035.1 coordinate 39,494,607, forward strand.
TTGTATTATATAACTGCACAGCACATATGTGAGTACTATGTACAAACTGTAAATCTACCATTTACTGTACCTTTGTGTCGTTCGTTGACTTCAGTGTGCACTGGTAGTTGATAGTGTGTCATGCTCTCTCTAATTTCTCTCTAATGGTGGCACATGTGTTGGATCATTCGGTTACCTTAATGATGGTTGAACTGAGTGGTGCCGATCCATGTGTTATGTTCGTGAACAGGCGCCATCAGTTGGGATTGGTCATAACTTAGCTGCCTCCGCCTGTTTTTAATTACCTATTTATTGTATTTTTAATGGTTTGTTTTGCTATAGAATCTTTTAAATGCGTTATTTTTTATTTTTTTTTACATCGTTCACACATTTATGTATTTTTTCAACAAGAATAATGTAACTAAATACTTGTAAAAACATTTTTATTTTTTTTTAAAGTAAGTGTGGAGTTTCTTGTCCGTTCTTCTCCATAACAAGCTACATTTCCGAATGGACGGTAGAACCAATTATTATTACTATTAATAAAAAAAAATTGACGTTCAAAAGTGCCGCTTAATGGCCTTATTGAATAAAGAAATTTTGATTTTTGAAACAAAACTATAACAAAAACAAAATCGTTTCATCCGTTTAGGAGCTGATGCCACAGACAGATACACAAACACACAGGTACACACATCAAATATATAACACCCCTCGTTTTCGGTAGGGGGTAAAAAAAAAACTTGGCGATGTTGTGAGTGATTTTAAATAAATAGTGAGAGCACTACAGTTGTTTTACTGTACTGAAACTAACTTGGAAAATGAGGCTTTTGAGACGGCTCATAAATTTGTGTATAAGATAACTATAAACTATATCGGACGCCTCGTGGTTTCGCCCGCGTAGGTCCCGTTCTCGTGAGAATACAGGGATAAAAAGTAGCATAAGTCACCCGGGGATAGTGTAGCTTCTCAATGGTGAAAACATTTTTGAAATCGGACCAGTAGTTTTTAAGTTTATTCGTTACATACAAAAATACAAATCTTTCCTCTTTATAATATTAGGTATAGATTGCATCCTATCATTCTTGTCAACTGGTTCTTTGGTCTATGAGGACAAAGTGTTTTTGAGTGTTTTCATCTGGAATTTCTCAGTGAAAGCCTTGAGTTTGGGTGTGTGTCCGTTTGATGATAATTCGCTCCCTATTTATTTATATATACTCAATTGTAAACCAAGATAAAACAATAAAAAAACAAACCTTAAAACAAACATACAACAGGTGAGGCAGGTTATATGGACCCTAACCCCTTGAGTGCCCGAAACGTGAATCCACGCGAGACACAATGGCTTTTGAATTGTTTCTGTAATCTCGGTATTGAACTGGTTAAACGTAACTGACAAAATATGGGTGTGATTTGGTTGACATCTGCCTAACCCTTCGAAATACAAGCGTGATGTTCAGCATACTGTAACAAGCACAAACTAACGCACGTGCACGAGAAGGCGGGGCTTGTGGTACCGAAAGGCTTAGCGCTAGAGCATTCCTGCTTACCATTGGTCAGAAATCTACGAAGGCTACGTTTGATTGGCTGATGAAAATATTCTCTTCCGATAGCATGGTCAACAGGGTGGTACTTATAACGTGGGACTGTTATGAACACGTTGCACTGACACAAATTGTAATCCTGAAGTCGCTATTATTGATGGTACTTTACTTAAGGTTACACTAGTCGAAAATTCTTCCATACAAACGTAGTCTAGAGGTTACTCCACTATTTAACGATGTACGTACAAAATAAAAAATGATATCAATTTGTCTCATCATTATCTAGTCCTGTATGGAAACAAAAATGTTCAAAAATTAGATATTTGAAAGTTATGAGCGTCGAAATTGCCATATTTCAACACTAATTTTGACGCATCTTTGGGCGTAAATAAATACCATAAGAAGAATTAAAATTGCAAAACATGATATATTATTCAAAAATGCAAAGAAAAATATTTAAAAAATATACATTTAGTGGTTTTTTCATGATATCTAGACTCCCAAAGGTCTGTTTATAAAATTTCACGCGGTCGTTTTCGTCCTAAATTATCATTCATTTCTATACAAATTTGCAAAAGTGCTAATTCGTACGCGAACTAGCTTCTTACTCATCACAGCATCTATTTCCTTAGATCGTGTTTTTTTTTTTTAATTAAAATCTTTATTGCTTATCACATGTGTTTAACAAGGTCTTATATATAGTAATATAGTGCACTTGGACCCTGTCGGGCACAGCAATTGAGTAAAACAATAAGTACATTTAGTTAATATTAGGTAATTAGAAAACATAATATTCAATTAAATTAAATGATGCTACATTAGAACAATTGTAAAATAAAGAATCTCAGATAAAGATTAAGTACAAAAGTCAAATAAAATAGAAAAATTACACTTACATTAAAAATCACAATAATAAAAATGGCAATGTGAACAAGATAAAATACAATATGATATGTAAATTTTTCATCATATTTACCTCTCCCTCACACATACACACATCCATACGTAGGTACATAATAAGGCCACATCATAGCTGCATTAGCTGGTAGATATATTATATATTATGATTTAATGGTGTTTTTTTGTACAATTGAAGTTAATAAAAAAAATACTATTAATTATGAAGTGTACCTTCAACAAGTTACCTTCCCATAGATAACATGTCAAATCAAAATATTAACGTCTCTGGATAGCCACGTTCGAAAGTCATCATTAAAAAATTCATTCAATGTATAATAGCATCTATCAACCAAAAATTTCTTGAGACGTTTAAGGAATATTTTTTTCATTATTCTCGATTTTAATGCCGTTGGGTATTTTGCTATAAATTTTAGTAGTCATGACATGAGGGCTCGTGCTGTGTAATTTTAACTTTGACGATGGTATTACGAGTGTATTCTCAAAGCGTGAACGCGGTGTGTATCGGTGAGGTTCGTCATCAATTTTTTGGTGAAAATTTGGGTTTTGTCTTACAAATTTCCAGCTGTACAGAATGTAGATGGATATTAGCGTTAGAATTTCTAGTTTCCTAAAATGCGGTCTACAATTTTCATCATTATCAATGTAAACCATTATTCTGATGCATTTTTTTCTGAAGGATATACAAATCGTTACTATCTACTCTTTTTCCCCAAAGAAGTATCCCGTACTTGAGCCAGGAATATGCATATGCATAGATTCACTTACTAGTGGATAGTGCAGTTTTCAAGTCAGTGTTTTTTTTAGCTCACGTAATGCATAAATAAAGCTGGTTAATTTCGATTTTACTTTCTATATATGTGCTTTCTACGTCATGTGAATATCTAAGTCCAGACCCAACAAGGTAAAAGTCTCAACGCTTTCTAAATTTATACCGTTAAACGTAAAATTAAACGTTAACGGTTTTTTTTTGGTATGGCCTAAATTGCATAATTTTGGTTTTTAAAAAGTTAATTGCCAGATTATGATCTTTCATCCAGTTTTGTATATTTAGCATTACATTATTTAAGTTTACGTGTAGGTGTTGGGAGTCAGTCCAGGAAGTCAATATATAGATGTCGTCGGCAAACAGTACGCACGATTCCGTCATAATTTTAGGGATATCGTTGATGTGAATCAATAACAATAAGCACCCAACAACACTTCCTTGCTGAATAGAATGTCATATGCAAAGCCCATTAGAACGTACTAGGCTAAATGCCCCGGTGAAGTGATCTCGGATAAGATAGCATGCATTTTACCCTTAAAATAATTAAAATTCGAAAATAGAATAGTGCCGGCTTTTGGGTGCCATATTGTGGGGGCCCAGTTTTTTTTTCTTCCAATTTCATGGGTACATAGTGGCCATCCGACCAATATGCACCATATGTTTTTATTTATTTATTCAATAAGGCATGCCAACAACATATTTACAAATTCATTGCCGAGTCAGTGACATACAAGATGATCCTGTGCAAACATGTCAGTTACAGGCGTGCACATCATTCACAGTCTTTAATTACATTTTTTAAATGACGAGTTTAATGGAAATGAACTACAATAATTGCACTTAAATTTATGTAGAATTAATCAAATTGAGCTAGAATAAAAATTAAAATAGATTACAATTACATTACAAATTAATTACTAGTAAGGTCAAATATAAAATTATATGCATTACAATTAGGTCACAATAAAATACTAGTGAGTCAAGGACAATTTTTTTTTTATTATTAAATCAAGTTACAGTTGTTTCACAAACAAAATACGAGTGAGTATAGGTCTACCAAAATCTCATGGCAAAAGGGGAAATAAAAATTTGTTGTATGCAATACTGGGGAAATTGGATAAAACAATCTTGATACTGTTTAATTTTGATTTATGTCTTTAGTATTAATGAACATGAGGTACCTATATTATAGTAGTCACAACGGATCTTTGTGTCTTTGAACTTGGTCCTGCCAACCATTGCGTAAGAAACAGTTTGTCATCGAGTATACTGCATAGAGTAAGCGAGATAGGACGATGACAAAAAAGACAAAAGATATTTATTTCAACTGGGCCACCAAGCGCACTTTTGAATGTCACAATTTAAATTTACATGGAATAAAAGTTGATTCTACCGTGCATTCGGAAAGTAGCTTGTTATGGAGAAGAATGCACAAGAAACTCCGTAAGCTTATGTGACATACATAAGCGAGTGAAAGAGACAGTTATAAAATGCTATCTTCACCTTCAACATTGACACAAAAATAGCTATTGCGGGGTCTTGCAACCAATTCAGAGACACAAAGATCCACTGTGAGTATTATAGGTATGTGTATGAATAATGTTGTTATACATCGTGTTCTTAACATAGGAAAAATAAATCAATTGAATATTAATTTATGTACTAATTTATTATTTAGCATTTAAATCATACTAATAACTTAAAACCTCATTCAAAACTAGAATACGATTCCATGAACTCCACTGGCATTTCAAAAACTTGTATCTTTGTAGTTTTATGTCATCTCTCTCCATCAAAATGGTTCTTTTTCATTGGCATTTAACATATTCAAAACAAATCTCTTTATGTATAAAGTCTGTAAAAAATAATAAAATGTATCATGTTACTTAAAGTCATTCATCATCATCAGTCTATATTTTTTTTTTTAATGGAAGTTTTATGGCCTGGTTGCTAGGACCTTTTAGCCACGTCTTTGGAAAGAGTTTTGGATCTTATATTTATTCTTTAGTATGCATTAGAATGCGGATGTAACAGATTCTAATGTTTTTTGGAGTATTTGGCAGCAAATTGTATCGAGTCAGTCTTCCCAGTAAGCTTTGCAGAGGCAGTCAATACTACAATAAAATAGTTACACCGCTCCACTATCCCGAGATCGCTTTTGTCAATGATTTTACAAATTGTCCAGTTGCGGAGACAGTTGAGACACAAAACTACACAAATAATATATCACAATATCTACTAGGAATCAATTTGCAAATAATATTAACAGCTACTGAACTTCACTCGACAAAATCCCGCCAAAAACTCCCGTCTATAATATAGACGGGAGTTTATATAGACTCTATATACACGTCCCACTGCAGGGCGCAGATTATTACTTAATATTTTTCTTACGTCAAAGATTCTCAATCTCCGTTAAAATCAATATCTTGTCGAAGAATTAGTAACAGTTACATTACTGTTGCCATTTCCTTCCGGCCATCATTCGATGTGCCCTGACCTACGATTCACCATACAATAGTAATGGAAATAAATTAAAATTAAGTAAGAAAAATATAAATTAAACTAAAAGTATCAAAACAAGTCAGCCCAACTTACCAGTCCACTCTACGACGCACTTTAAAATCAAAGATTGAGTTTGATTTACGCCTTCTTCTTCCCTTATTTTATGATACACATTGAAAACAATATGTCTCGCATGAGATCGAAGTGGGTTTTTCGACATTTTCACAAAAATAACAAACTTTCAAGATAATATCAAAAAATTTCAGCAGCGGTTGACACATCAAGTACTTTGATTCGACAGGTGACAATTGACATTGCCATATGAAAATCACAATTTAAAAGAAATAAAAAATGCCCTGAGATTCTGGTACACCTATAACAGATAAATTAAATTACATCACAAAAAAGGACTAGTGAGTCATTGTTCAATATAACAAATGCTAATAAAATGATATCAAAGTTAGTTGTATGATAATTAATTAATCTTAATAATTTGAGTACACAATAAAACAGAGCAGGCAATTCGGGTGAGACTACGGATCAATCTGCGTGACTTTAGACTTAAACCGAGACAGAGAGTCAAGGAAGACATCCATGTCCTCATTGCAAGAGCTGATTTCGTTGTACGTGTTCATCATCCTATTCAAAGGAGCCGAACGTCCGAGATTGGTACGAGAAGTTTTGCATATGAATGTTCTACGAACTCTCGTTGACCTAACAAGACCCTGGCGTGGCACATCGAGGCTAATTTGTTTGAGTATTTCGGGGGTGCATGTCATGTCATTGACAATCTTGTACAAGAATATCATATCTGCTGAGACCCTACGGTCTTGTAAGGAGGTCAAACGGAAATGGCACAAACGCTGCATGTAGTCAGCTCTGTAGGGACAGGTATGATCCTTTAATCGCAGATAACGTGTAAAATTTCTTTGAATCTTCTCGTTGCGGATCGTGTGAACATTGTAGGTAGGGTTCCAGACCGGGGATGCGTATTCGACCGTGCTGCGCACAAGACAATTGTAGAGAGTTTTCATGGCAAGCATGTTTTGAAATTCCCTACAAGTTCTTTTTATGAAACCGGACATCCTAGCTGCTTTTGCAACAATGTTGTCGATGTGCAAGCTGAATGAGAGGTCACTACTAAGCAGCACGCCAAGGTCGCGGATGGTCTCAACTTTCTGCAGTGGAGTACCCGCAATCGAGTATCGCGATTGTATAGCTTGTTTTTTACGCGTAAAGGAGACATGGTGACATTTTTTGGCGTTTAGGACCATTCCGTTTGTATCGCACCAGGACTGCAGTGCATTGAGGTCGCATTGAAGTAGTTCTGCGTCCTCATGTGAGGCAATCCTTCGATAGATTTTAAGGTCATCCGCGAACAGAGAGCATTGGCTATGACGAATACAGTCCGGTAAGTCGTTGACGAAAACAATGAACAAAACCGGCCCCGCGTGCGATCCCTGAGGTACCCCAGATGTTGCGGTATATTCTGAAGAGCAGTAGCCTTCCACCACCACTCTCTGCCTTCGCTGATCCAGGTATGACCTGAACCACTCCAAGAGGCTGCCGTGCACACCATGACTTTCCAGCTTTAAGAGTAACAATCGGTGATCGACTTTGTCGAAGGCGCTACTGAAATCTGTGTAGAGGGCGTCTACCTGCGCACCAGCGTCCACGAAAGCTGAAAGGTCACTTACGTAAGACACCAAGTTTGTAACGGTGGACTTATTGTTGCAGAATCCGTGTTGCTGGGGCGCTATTTGTGATTGTATATGAGCAGTTAGCACGGGGCACACAATGGTCTCAAATACTTTTGAGAAGATAGAGAGCATCGAGATGGGTCGATAGTTAGCCGCGTCAGCTCTGTCACCCCTTTTGTAAACTGGAACGACGTTTGCTTTTTTCCATTCGCATGGGAAAACAGCTGTAGTTAGAGATTTCTTAAATATAAGAGTGTGTGGGAGGGCAAAGTAGCGAGCACACTTTTTAATAAAAATAGGGGGTATCCCATCGGGTCCCATCGGTATACCCTTGGTTATAACAAGACTTTGGAGAGCCTTGAGGACGTCTCTTTCGGTGATGGAAATCTTGCTTAGCGCATGTTGTGGAAACGCGTGAGAGCTTTTAGAAGGTAGACCACTGTTACGATCACTTGGAGAGAACGACGATGAAAATTGCGAGGCAAAAAGATTACAAATGTCAGCGCCGTTAGTAGCAACAGTATTGTTTAGATTAATAACCGAAGGCATCTGTGATGATTGAGTGTTTTTGGATTTCACAAACGACCAAAATGCCTTAGGATTGTAACGAATGTTACTTTCCATTCTATTCACATACTTTTTGTAACATTCTTTGATATGAGCCCGGGCCCTGTCGTCAAGGATTCTATATTCAATTTCGTCACGCGGGTTTCCATATTTTCTAAAACGCTTCCTCAGTTTCTCCTTCTCGGTCAAAATATTGACTAGGGGTCTTGTGTACCATTGCGGATATTTGCTATTGAGACGCCTACCTTTCGGGACTAGCTCATTAATTATGTCGTTCAGATGATCGTAGAAAGTAGACACCATAAGATCAACTTGAGAAAGCGGTTCAAACAATTTCCTCCAATCAACACTGCACAATTCTCTATTAATTGATTCGTAGTCTGCACCGCGGAAGTTAAGAAAAATTGTTCGCTTAGATTTCAGTGTTGCAACCTTTATAAATTTGAACTCAATTTCTAACGGAGGCTGATATTCATCCACTTCACTTATCGGTGCCCTACACTCATTCACCACGCCACCCAACACATTTGAAAATAATATCAAATCCAGAACTCTACCTCTAGAATTTTTAACAAAATTGCCCTGCTGTAGTGAGTTTAAGGATATGAAATCGACCAGCAAAAAACCTAGACCATTGCCATAGTTAGAAGGAACAGTTGTTGTAGCATGGACGGTCGCTTTTGGAGTCCAGTTTCCTGATACGTGAAAACGACAATATGTCCTGTTCTCCAATGCTGCATGATTAGTATCATGCAGCATTGGAGAAGTCCTTGCCCAGTTGCAACACAGTGTGTAATAGATTCTCGCTTTTGCTTTCCGGAATACCGTTGATCTCTATGTTGTCTTGCCGCGAGTATTGCTCCAGCATGCTAACGCGCTCTGACAAGTCCGACACACATTTCCTGAGACTGTCGTTCTCTGTTCTCAGCTGCTTTATGGCCTCCTTGTTGCTTTCAGATTCAGTCCTCATATCGTCAAAGGATTTGCTAATGAATTCCACCGATTCTTTCAGCTCAGAGAACAACTTAAGACTGTCTCTCATTTCGGTAAACTCGTCCCTAAAATAAGCTTTGAGTGACATTTGCAGCTGGGAGGCTATCGCTGATTCAATCTCACATCGCATTGTTGCGAGAAGCTGTTCGTCTAGTAGGTGCAGCTGATTTCGGTCGTAAGTTACCTCGGCACTCGCAGTCTCCTCCGATGAGTAATTTTCAGGCGAGTCAGCAACGCGTGGCCGCTTCGACCTAGAGGATGCTTTGCTGTCACCAATGCGATCTGGGGTCATCTCTACTTCCTTCAAGACCGGAACCTTGGGTGAAACGCTTCGTTCTGTAGCAGCCGGAGATCTTTGCTTCCGCGGCATGTTGTTGAAACGCCAACTATATTTAACTTAGCAATAAGTCTAAGTGATGCGATGGTTACGTGTAGGCCGCCTGACGAATAAGTCAGAGCAACGTTTGCAATGACTGTTGAAAATGTGTTAATACGATTTAGTCGAGTATCCGGTTGACAGATATAAAAAAATACTGGCAACTTTTTGCTAAGCAAAATGTCTAACACCAATGTCATCTGAGCTATTGACAGTTCTGTTGTCATTTGATGTTGACAGCAATAAATGACTATTCTGTTGGGTAGTTTAAGATTTTGTCACTCATTAATTGTGAGGGTATAAAAATGTAGTACTTGCGGATGTTGATTACACCTGAAAACAGACGTTCTCCTCGCAGATAACAGCAGATTGTCTTCTTGCACAGTTGCTTACCAGAATGAAGCGAAAATTTAACTGTTTAGTAATGATTATATAAACTTTTTCTTTAGATGTAACGCAGAACGTAAATATAGAACTGACAGCTATCAGTGTTGCCCTTTCTTTGCCATCCATGTTTTGGGAATACATTCATCATGCGTACGTCTAAGTAGTGGAATTCCCTGCCGGAGTCCGTGTTTCCCAACAGCTACAATCTAGGGGTCTTTAAATCAAGAGTGAATAGGTTACTTCTAGGCAAGCGTGCTACACCGTCGACCACATCATCGCTTACCATCAGGTGAAATAGTGGTCAAGCGCGAGCCAATCTTTGGGCGCACAGTTGGCGCAGTGGTTGAGCGATTGACTGCTGCGCTGCGTGTCGCGGGTTCGATACCCGCACGGAACAAATATTTGTATGACCTACAGATAGTTGTTCCGGCTCTGGGTGTTGTGAATGTGAGTTTATATGTTTGTAAATGCACCCACGATACAGGAAGAAATTCCTAGTGTGGGGCAACATATAAAAAAAAAAAAAAACTTTAATAAAAAATACTAAATACCATAACCGGCGTGTGTGTATAACTAGATGTATGAATGTGTGTGAAGCAAAAGAAGTATGTAAGGATCGTAGCAGGTGGCGTTCTGTAGTTTCTGCCTACCCCCATGGGAAAAAGGCGTGAGTTTATTGTATGTATGTATGTATGTACTAAATACAAATTAGTTTATCGTGATATTCTTCGACCAGTGTGTGTTGCCAGAGAATACATACGCTTACAATGGGCCTCATCAGAAGACTTAAAATCACACAGAGGGTAATTGAGAGGACTATGCTCGGCGTTTCCTTGCGTGATCGAATCGGAAAGGAAGACATCCGCAAGAGAACTAAGGTTACCGACAAAGCCCGCAGTATTGCCAAACTTAAGTGAAAATGGGCAAGGCACATTGCTAGCAGAACGAATGGCTGATGGGGCCAAAAAGTTCTGGAGTTGCGACCGCAAACGTTAGAGGTTAAGACGTTGCATTGGAAGGCCTCTCACTAGGTGGACTGATGACCTGGTGAAGGTTGCGGGGATCCGCTGGATGCGAGACGCACGGGATCGGTCAATGTGGCGACCTCTGGGGGATTTGGGCTTTGTTCAGCATTGGATATCTTTCGGCGTCTCGCATCCAGTGCCTTCCCGCAACCTTAACCAGGTCATCGGTCCACCTATTGGGAGGCCGGGCGGTCGCCAATCCAGAACTTTTCGGGCCACATCGGCCATCCGTTCTGCGAGTAATGTGTCCTGCCCACTGCCACTTAAGTTCAAAAGTTATAAAGAAAGTATAAATATTTATTTGTGACCCGCACAGGAGACACGCGCATTGGTTATGGGCGTTTTACTGTTTGAATTGGGATATTTTCGCATGATATCGTGGCATAATTATGTATTCGATAGATTGTCGATCGAAGCGTGTCTATTACTAGATAAATTATTTAGTTTAAAAAGCATGAAATAAAAATGTTTCAGTGTTTTTTTTTTAAGTTTTACTTGTTGACAAACAGATTCAGAACGTGAATAGAATGAAGAAATGGAACACTCTTCAACAGGTCGGTACTAATGCAATAACATATCGTGAACAGTTCTGTGTGAGTTTGTCTAGTAGTTGTTTTTCAGTAAGCATAAATGCTTTTTCCTAGTCCAAAATATGTATTACAATATTCATTCTCCTTAAAAAAATAAGTCATCATCTGCCTAGCCTTTTCCCAATTCTTGTTGGGGTCGGCTTCCAGTCTTACCGGATTCAGCTAAGTACCAGTGTTTTAGATGGAGCGACTGCCTATCTGACCTCCACAACCCAGTAACTGGGTAACACCATACCCCTTGGCAAGACTGGTGTCAGATCTCAAGCTTCTGACTACCCGTAAAGACTGTCAAAGATCTTCAAATGACAGCCGGGGCCAACGGCTTAACGTGCTTTCCGAGGCACGGAGGAAACTCGGTATGTTGAAATGGTCACCCATTCACGGACTGACCTCGTCAAGCGTTGGTTAACCTTGAAGATCGACCCGTGCGGCTGTTATCATTTAGCCACGAGCTCCTCAAAAAAGCTTTAAAATAAAAAATCGACATTTACCAAAAGTTGTGTTAAGTACCTCATTATTTTCAGAGATCGTATATCAGAAAGGGACCTCATCATAAAAATTAAATTAACGATATGATTTAACATTTTAATTTATTTCAGACAGAAATTACAACATTACTGTATAACAGATTTTTGGTACAAGATTTACCTTAATTTCAAAACAACATTAACCCATTCCTAAAGTTTGAGCATTATATAAAAATATTTTGCTGTACCGATAAATGTTCTGATGATTGCAGGCTCTAAAATAGATTTGGCCATCCCAGCCAGCCAGCTGTTTCTCAAAAGTGGCTTTTACAAACGTTGATCAAATGTTCAGTTTTGAATTAAAAAAAATGTAGCTCAGTGGTAATATAAACCTAGAATAATAGCAGTTTGTAGTTTTCTTCTTTATTCAGCCTTTGGCCCCCACATCTCAATAATATAGTAGAATCCTCTGCCAAAGCCTGACGTCACAGTGACGGTGACGTGATTGGTACCGAAACCGCGAACGAATGGGTGTCCTCCCTGAGGTAGACCGGGCTCCAATATCGACATACGCGTTACCCGGATATCGCCGTGGTATTCTGTAGACTGTGTCTGTACGGTGTTTGGGATAGGGTCCACGCGCATTTCGCTTCTGAAAAGATACATAGAACAAAGTCAGTTACAGGGTTCATTAGCTATTTTAGGGGTGAGGGAAAAAAAACTTTATTGTTGTCTAGTATTAAAATAACGTTCGCACCTGAAAAGTAATACATCTCCTACTCTTGCTTCTCCTTGCTGATAAACATAGTTTGCGTTAGCGACTTCTGTTGGAATGGAAGCCGCGTCATTGCAGACTGTTAGTGCTGCTAGCACCGCGATGAGGATGAAGCTCTTCATCTGAAAGGATACATTGATTTTTTTAAGGTTGTTTTACATTATATGTTACTAGGTTCCACCCGCGGCTGTGCACACACTACCGTCATAAAAACTTATCCTATGTCCTTCCCAGGATCTCAAACTATCGCCATAACAAATTTCATCTAAATCGGTTCTGTGGTTTAAGCGTGAAAAGGTAACAGACAAGCAGACAGACAGTTATAGTTACTTTTGCTTTTATAATCCAATTGCCAGTTATAAACGACCCTTTGTGCCTATTGGCATTGTTTGTTCTGTCTCCTGCTTGGTTTATAGGGAAGTGGAAATTTGTATTGTTCCTACTCCTCCGTTATTCTTTTCTGATTAATTTCGTTGCGGGATCCAATACAGTTAAATTCATTCGCCGGGACTTCGTCGAGCTTCATTGCCTCGGCGCTTTTCTGGTGGTCGCCACTGTTGATTCTGGATTTCAGGAGTTGCAGTGGTTTAGGAATAGTGCGGTGGGATACTACATTCAATGTGGCGCCCTTTAGAGGATATAAATTAAATTAATTAATTTAATCTAATTTAAAGGATATAAATTCAAGGATAATGGAAAGGTGCCGTTTTGGTACCAAATGAAAGGGCTTAATTAGCAAATTCAAAAATATATACTTGATAATTGCATCTAATTTTTACCCAACTATGGCGAAGAGTGGTATTGCACTTACTACTAAACTACACTTATAATACAATACAATACAACAGTATTTAGTAAGCAATCTTTATGGCAAGGTGACATACAACCACGGCTATCCTCTAAGAATATTTTCTTGTTTCATACATTTCAGAGCGCGATTTCGCTGTAAGCCCGACGTTATAGTTTTTTAAACATTAACACAACTATTAATATTTAGCCACGAACTCAATGTTAAATTTGATGTAAAAATTAAAATGATTTTCTGTTCTTTTCAGGTAAGTCACCTCTCGACAACTTTCAGTATTCCAGCTGACCTGTTTGAATGACATCGAAAGCTAAGTGAAGATGAAAATAACTGTGCACCTCGCCGGATTGCGACCCCACTCCCGCCTGCCCGGGGGGACCCCACGTTTTCCTCGTGCGCCAAAAGCGAGAGTTAAACGTCAGAGTGACGTCACAGCGCCAGGTGCACAGTTAAATTGACCGGGTAGTAATTATCGACTATAAAAGCTTTTCTGTATTTTTCTTAAAAATAATTTAAATAAATTGAAATTAAATTATATTGAATATGCAGTGTTTACTTGTTGCTATTAATACTTCAAAAACAACATGATTTTACCTTTTTTTAGGACATTGATTGAAATTAGATAAAAACTACGGTTAGAATATTTATAAATTGACGAAACGTTTCGTGGATTTAGGTCCAGTTTTTTGATCCGTAGTTAACTGAACCAATGGTTAAATATGCCAACCAATTGTTTAAAGTTTCGGTAAAACCAATGGTATCAACCATTGGTTAAATACACTAGTTGATAGTTTCAACAAGACAACATAACTTTGCAACACGCCAGTTACCAGTTATCCGTATTCCCAACTCATTAACTAGGAATAAAAAACTGACCTTATAAGCTACTAGGTCTGTGTCTAATCTTTCGGGGAATACGGTTAACTGACGTGTTGCAATATAATATTGTTTTGTTGCTAGCCATGCTGTTTAATTTTGTAGATAAAACAAACAAGTAAACAGTCAGACAAAGTAGTATCAAGCAGTAATAAAACTTTTTTGCAAAAAAATACTACTGATTTCCAAATTAGACAACTACAAAGTAAAAAATAACTTTATTTTTGGAAATTGGTGTCCATAACGCAAAAAAAATGGTACCTACCAAAGAAACAAGTCGGTAGTATTTTTTTGTAAAAAAGTTTTTTTAATTTTTCACTTTTTAGTTGTACCTACCTAGGCAAGTAATTAAGTAAGGTACCTACAATGCCAGAATAGATTACCCAAATAACATGAAACTGAACATTACTGGTGAAATAAGAGTGTACCAAGGTGAACTGTACGCATTTGCGTACCCCTTTAGAGCGTACTGGCGTGATGTTATGTTATGAAATGATATAAACAATAAACATACATGCAATTGCAGTAATCCCGAGAGATTTGCCGTTATTTATTGAAGAGTTATGTTGTATATCTCCGAAGTTCTTCATCACATCTTCACCAACTTAAAATATGACTAATTTCAGAACACATTCCATCAAAAAAAAAAAAAAAAAATCGGATCACAATTGACGGAGATATCGGTGGAAATAAACAAAAAAAATAACAAACATAAAGTCGAACATAGAACCTCCTCCTTTTTGGTAAGTCGGTTAAAAATAATCGATCCTAACCTATTATCACACTATATAAAGGCGAAAGTTTGAGAGTGTGTGTGTTTGTATCTTTGTTACTTATTCATGCTCAAACGGTTGGACGGATCTGGATGAAATTTGGCACGAAAATAGATTATAGTCAGTAATAGCACATAGGGAAATTATAAATAATAAACATAAATAAAAAATACAAAATTTCCACGCGCATAAAGTCAAGGGCAACAGCTAATTAATAATAATTTAATTTAAAAAATACTTACGTTTTCTTTTTATCACTTAGTCCAGTAGTTATATCTCGTTAGAGTGCAGTGTATGTATGTTGGAGCTCCAGGGGACACAGATTATATACCATTCGTAAACACAATGATAAGATAGGGCCTATTCGTCATCAACTCGTGAATTATTGGTCTTTATCTCCTTACAATGAAACTTCGCAGCTTGATTGATTTGACAGATTTCAAATAGGAAAATCCTAATTCGGAACTAAGCGGCTACTAGAGGTGTGAATTATATCGATTGCAGCTAGATATCGATAAATAAAGGCTGGAAGTTCTAACCTAGTCGACTATACAGCCTCTAGACGCCGCTATGGCTTTCTGTCACCACTTTAAACTGAGGCGCTGTCAGAAGGTGGACCGATGACAATTTAGGTTGCGGGTATCCGCTGGATGCAACACGCACAAGACCGGTCGATGTGGTGACATTTGGGGGAGGTCTATCTTACAGATAATATTATACTAGCATACAGATACTTCATCTCATACAAAGAAACCGTGCCGACGTAACTAGCGTTTTTCTTATATATATATTTTAAATATGTTACAAATCAAATTTAAAAAATCGCGTGGAGGCCTCAGAAATTTAAAACTACGCCATCTATTGCAATTTATTTGAACCAATTTCTTCACTTTGGTTGCCCGTGTCTATGTTCAGTAGTGAAAAGACTAAAGTCAACATTTGTTATTCGATTATCAAAATATCCTCAGACTTCGGCTAGTTGACTAACGAAATAGAGACGATGGTCAACCTAAACTAATGAGATTAATGACCCCCTTTTGCTTCGGCATCTACTGAAAATATTTGCCTTACAACTTTTTGAAGAGACAGGCAAACAGTTTCTTTTGAATTTACAGTATTAGTATCATCATAATCATCAGCCTATTAATGTTCCCACTTATAGGACATAGGCCTCCTCTCTGTGAGAGGGAATAAGCCGTAATCCACCACACAGGTCCAGTGCGGGTTGGTGGTTGTCACATATCTTCGAATTTTTGGTTCTAAGACATGCCGGTTTCCTCACGATGTTTTTAGTAACCGTTTTGAAAGCAGAGGTGATTAACTAATTTACACAAAGTAAAACGCCTGCCTGGATTCGAACCCAGGACCTAGAACTTGTAAGTCGCGGCCGATACCACAGGGCCACCACTGCTTTCCGGGTAGTATTAAAACAGTTTTTCGAAATCATGGCTCACCTCTATGATTAGCCACAACAGCGCATTTTTGACTCTTATCTCCGATATTATAAGGATAAGTTTTAAATTAGCTCGTAAACACATTAACGCTACTAAATTGACAGATTTAAAATCAGTTAAAACATGATAATATAATCACAATAGACTTGTCTTATCTTCTAGAGGATTTGCCTCATAGAATTTCAATTTTCGTCATATTTATTGCGATAAAGATGTTAAATTCGTAAAGCATGTAAATATTTTATCTCTGGATTTGATTTACGTGACAGATATCTCTTAAGAGAGGGGACTCTAGTGAGACTTTCTCCATACAAAAACATTCAAATTGAGAAATAGAGGCATTCCTCTATTTCTCAATTTTTTCCCATAAAATCTGGGTCTAATTAGTACGTGCCCCTATCATTTCCTTTTTTCAAAAACATAATCACTAAAATTAATATGACAATCCAAAAACCCCAAAAAAATGCCCGTTTTTACCGCCATGTTCAGACGGCTTTCAGACAAAATTCATAGGTTTTTAAGAAAAAAGAAAATGATAGAGGCATAGATATACTTTTCCTCTAAATTTTGATATAAGAATTTTTTGATCAGAGCAGTTTTCATGAAGAAAACAGCAGAATACGAAACGTCTTTTAGTCAAAGTTTTTGTAGGTAAAATCAGCCTGAGCTGCAGTTGTCCCTTTCGCACTTTACGGGGTGAGGTTGGAGGTGACGCGACGGCAATAGTTTCTTCAAATACCTATTTTTCAAATTCCTGTTGACTAGAGTCCGCTCTTAAATATATATTGTTTTAAACATTAACTAGCTACCTGCCTTGGCTTTGCACGGGACAAACTGTAAACACAAAGCCTGCCTCATTTATTGCTCTTTATATTAATGGCAACCGTATAAAATTCCATTGCGTGGTTTAGATGAAGTTACCAGAGTAACATAAATGAAGTCGCTAACGCTTACCGTGGCTTTGTTTTTTACAATTAAAAAACAAAATACTATCACTGTTTTTCTAAAACGCTACATGGTGATTTTGAGCTCCTCGACAATGTTACAGGGGAAAAAGTTTTATTTTTATATGCTCGCGCTTGACCACTATATCACCTGGTGGTAAGCGATGATGTGGTCGACGATGCAGCACGCTTCCCTAGAAAAAACCTATTCACTGTTAACTTAAAGAATCCCAGGTTGTAGCTATCAGGAAATATAGATTCTAGCAGGGAATTCCACTCGTTAGCTGTAAGTACGCATAATAAAAGGATTCCCAAAACGTTTGGTGTTTATGGATGAGATATTCACCACGTACCGATGACGCATCGCCGTACATCTTGTAGTCCGATGATGGAACGTGATAGGAGGAATTAGTTCATGCAATTCCATCGCACACTCCGCGACAAAAAACCGACAGGCTGGCAACT
Organism: Orthosia gothica; assembly: GCA_949775005.1. Classification (NCBI taxonomy): domain Eukaryota; kingdom Metazoa; phylum Arthropoda; class Insecta; order Lepidoptera; family Noctuidae; genus Orthosia; species Orthosia gothica. The sequence continues at coordinate 39,512,519 of OX459035.1, forward strand.
CGGCGCCGATTTTCAAGGCTCTGGAGACTAGACTCAACCACATATCCCATTGCCGATGAGCCTCTTGCCCGGTTTTCGATCGACTCAAATGTATCCAACTAGTACTTGGCAGATGAGTGATGAGAGCAGTACTCCATGCATGATCGAACTTGCGCTTGATACAAATTGGAACAAATTTGAGGGTCGATGTAAAATCAACGTAACGCCATTAAGCTTAAGATGGTCCGTTATCGGCACGGTCATACCTCGGAAAGAAGGAGCCGCATGGAATTGGCTAGATTTAGCAGAAAAAAACACGTCTGTGTCTTAGCAGCATTGAACCTGAACAGATTGGCATCGCTCCATTCGGAGACTGCCTTAAAATAAAAGTACAAATGAATATAAAAAAATAATATGATATCAATTCTGCAATAATAAAAAAAAAAAATATCAAGTTGACATTTGGGGTCCAGCTGTTTTCATATTTCTATAAATGAAATAGCATGAAGCTATTTATAAAAAAAGTTTTAATATTTATGATGACTTTCACTACCAGAACGACGGATAGTCGTTTCCATTCCAAATATCTTTTACAATATTAGTAGGAATTACGAGGAAGTTTTCTTACACGGGTCCCTTCAAAAGTTACCACAAAACAATAACAATTTGAATCTTCAACCGGAACCAATGACTCGAGTTGTAGTGGTTCCGGGATGCCACCTCATTATTTTAGTTATCATACTAACAATGAGATTATTGCATATTATAAAAATTAGTCACGTTTATAGCTACTTATTGTTCTTAGATTAGGAACCTACTTAATGAGATAAAGTTTTTTACGAGTATTTGGATAACCGACTATTCATATCCCGGACTTAGATTTTTCAGATTTTCTGGAAAATGTTGCGTTGGAAGGCCTCCAACTAAGTGGACCGATGACCTGGTGAAGCTTGGTCTATGTTCAGCAGTAGACCTGTTTTGGCTGAAATGATGATGATGATGATTTTATCAGTTGACCAATGAAAATACGTGGGATAGCTTTAGTTGTTGTAAGTCTTTAGCCTTATCGTAGATTGTCTGTTGTGTATTGTAAACAGATAGATCAATATCTTTTTATCGTGCTGGTGTACAGATAACAGATTATCATAAAGAGCCTTAGGCTATTCAAAATTGGGCAAATTGGGCGCACGGTTGGCGCAGTGGTTGAGCGATTGACTGCTGCGCTGCGTGTCACGGGTTCGATTCCCGCACGGAACGAATATTTGTATGACCTACAGAGTTTATATGTTTGTAAACGCACCCACGATACAGGACGAAATTCCTAGTGTGGGGCAACGTTTATTTAAAAAAAAAAAAAAAATGTAGATATACCTATTTCAACATAATTAATTTAATTTCTCTGCTAGTGAACGTATGGTACACCTGACTCATTTAATTAGCAAAGTCAATAAAAAATTGCTTTTATTTTGATAATTAATTTACTATCAAGGGTAGCATTGTTAAATGAAAGGTAATTAGGAGAATGAGTGACTCTTCTTCAAATTCGTTCTCACCACACAGGGTCTAATTCTTACACTGAGACAATTGCAAAACTTTGGAATGTATTTCCTTTTGATAATCATAAAAGCTGTGAGATTAATTTTCATCAAGCGGTAAATCGCGGATATAGCGGATAATAGCGGATGGCCGATGGGCCAGAAAGGTTCTTGCATGGCGACCGCGAACTGGAATGTTGCGTTGGAAGGCCTCCCACCAGGTGGACCGATGACCTGGTGAAGGTTGCGGGGATCCGCTGGTTACGGGATGCACGGGACTTGTCAATGTGGCGACGTTTGGGGGAGGCCTATGTCCAGCAGTGGACGTCTTTCGGCTGATATGATGATGATGATGATGATGAAGCGGTAAATCCAAAACTATTACTTAAAGTCCTCTTAAACATAGTTTCAAGTAACTTTTTAGACCTAGGTATCTTGCACAAATTTAAGCGTATCAAGTTTAATTAAAAACGTTTGATACGCTTTCACGATATTGGACTTGGCAGTTTATGTAAGTAAGACAAAATTAACCCGAGGGATAATATTCGCGGTATAAAAAAAAAACTATGTGCTTTTCCTGAGAATAATCTATCTCTGTGCCAAATTTCATCCAGATTCATGCTGTAGTTTTTGCGTGAAAGAGTAACAAACAGAGTTATGTTTAAAAGTAAAGTCAAAGTCAAAGTCAAATGTGTTTATTTCAAGTAGGCCATTTTGCGGCATTTTTGAACGTTAAAATTTACATTTAATAAAAATTGATTCTACCGTGCATTCGAAAATGTAGCTTGTTATGGAGAAGAACGCACAAGAAACTCCATACTTACTCTTTTAAAAAAAAGTTTTTTACAATATTTACATAAGTACATACATTAATAAATTCATATACGTGAGTACGATGTACCCAGCACTACTATACTACATATAGGTATGAGAGAATTACAAGCACTAACAGGTAAATTCCTTTACTTGATAAATAGGAACATGGTTCTCACGTACTTACCTAATTAAACAACAACAGAACAGTGAGCGAGTCAATTTTTTAAACAAAAAGAGAAGAAAAAATAAAAATAGTTATTACATAGTTACTCCTACTATCCTACATAATCGTTTGTAAGGATTGTGTGAGGAACATGAAATAAAAGAGAGTCACTGATAGCTTGCCGGCAGGAATTGAATACAACACATGTTACCAGACCCCAAGTAACATCGGTCAAGGGATGGAAGACGATGATGACATCTTATTACTATTATAAAAACAAACATTGGTTAGGATGGATGGGCTGATGAATATATTTATTTATCTTTCTCAACGTAAAAACAACTAAACGGATGTTGATCAAAATTTATAGAGCTGAGTGTGTGCGCTTTATAGAGATAAGCTATTATTAAAAGATACACATAATATGCCATCGCGGACTTTTCTGTAAGCCTATAAAAGAGGAACAGTTCCACCATACATTTTTTTTAACCGACTTCAAAAAAAGGAGGGGGTTATCAATTCGTCAGAATCTTTTTTTTGTGTATATTCTCCGAGTACTCAAAGACGCCTGGACCAATTTGATCTAATGATGGAATCCTAGAAAAAAACGAGGGAACTCCTCAAATAATATAGGCACACACATAGCGATTTTGGTATTTTATTTTATTAATCTTAGGAAAACTTACAGCTAATACAATAAATACGCAGAAACAACATGCAAAAAAACCGGCCAAGTGCGAGTCGGACTCGCACACGAAGGGTTTCGTACCATAATCACAAAAAACGGCAGAAGAAACATGTTTGTTGTTTGGGAGCCCAACTTTATTATTTATTTTAATCTGTTTTTAGTATTTATTGTTATAGCGGCAACGGAAATATATCATCTGTGAAAATTTCAACTTTCTAGCTGTCACGGTTCATGAGATACAGCCTGGTGACAGACAGACAGACAGACGGACAGACAGACAGACAGATGGACCGCGGAGTCTCAGTAATAGGGTTCCGTTTTTACCCTTTGGGTACGAAACCCTAAAAAGGCCAATTAAAAGTTTTCACATATATATTAAAATTTGCATAACATACATATCAGCGAGAGTTTCAAATAAAAAGATATGACTCAACGCCCACAAAATACAAAAAAAAATAGAAACAAACAAACCGGCCAAGTGCGAGTCGGACTCGCGCACGAAGGGTTCCGTACCATTATCGCAAAAAACGGCAAAAAAAAAACAGGTTTGTTATAAGGGAGCCCCCCTTAATTATTTATTTTATTCTGTTTTTAGTATTTGTTGTTATAGCGGCAACAGAAATACATCATCATCTGTGAAAATTTCAACTGTCTAGCTATCACGGTTCATGAGATACAGCCTGGTGACAGACAGACAGACGGACCGCGGAGACTTAGTAATAGGGTCCCGTTTTTACCCTTTGGGTACGGAACTCTAAAAAGAATTCTACATATCAAAGTAACGCTTACTCAAACTATTCTTTATATTTTTAATCTTAGTATGGAACAAATCCAGATCAAAATCCCGACACACCATATCAAACGTACGACAAACTCTTATCATGTACGAATTCTGTTTATAAGTAGTTCCAACTTTAGGTACACGAAGGAGACGCGAATGCCGAAGAAATGCACACGGTACACGCAGTCCAACCTTGCCCACCAGCTCAGGAACGTCAGTGGATCCGTTCATAATTATAAAAAAAGAGATATTTCTTCGCTCGTGTAGTGGCAGAATGTGTTTTTTTTTACACCGACCTAAGTAATTAGGAAGATAGGTGTTTTAAAATAAAAAAATCGACATTTACCAAAAATTATGGTAGGTACCTCATTATTTTCAGAGATCGTATATCAGAAAGGGACTTCATTATGAAAATTAAATTAACGGTATGATTTAACATTTTCATTTATTTCAGTCAGAATTTACAACATTACTGTAGAACAGTATTTTTGGTACAAGATTTACCTTAATTTCTAAACAACATAAACCCATTCCTAATGTTTGAGCATTATATAAAAATATTTTGCTGTTCCGAAAAAAGGTTCTGATGAATGCAGGCTCTAAAATAGAGATGCCCATCACAGCCAGCCATCTGCTTCTCAAAAGTGGCTTTTACAAACATGGATAAAATGTTCAGTTTAGAATTTTTTTTTGTAGAGCAGTGGCAATATAAACATAGAATAATAGCAGTTTGTAGTATTCTTCTTTATTCAGCCTTTGGCCCCCACATCTCAATAATATAGTAGAATCCTCTGCCAAAGCCTGTCGTCATAGTGACGGTGACGTGATTGGTTCCGAAACCACGCACGAATGGGTGTCCTCCCTGAGGTAGACCGGGCTCCAATATCGACATACGGGTTACGCGGGTGTTGTCATCGCCGCGGTATTCTATAGACTTAGTCTGTACGGTGTTTGGGATAGGGTCCAAGCGCATTTCGGTTCTGAAAAGATACATAGAACAAAGTCAGTTATTTCAAATCATTGACTATTTTAGGGGTGAGGGAAAAATACTTTATTGTTGTCTAGTCTAGTGTATTGAAAGAAGGTACACACCTGAAAAGTAGTACATCGCCTACTCTTGTTTCTCCTTGTTGGTAAACATGGTTTGCGTTAGCGACTTCAGTTGGAATTGAAGCTGCGTTATTGCAGACTGTAAGTGCTGCTAGCACCGCGATGAGGATAAAGCTCTTCATCTGAAAGGATTTATTTTATTTTAGAAGTTGTTTTACATATTATTTTACTAGGTTCCATCCGCGGCTGTGCACACACTACCGTCATAAAAACTTAATCTGTGTCCTGCCCAGGATCTTAAACTAAATCTAAATTCTAAATCGGTTCAGTGGTTTAAGCGTGAAAAGGTAACAGACAATCAGACAGACATATATAGTTACTTTTGCTTTTATAGTTCAATTGCTAGTTGTAAACGACCCTTTGTGCCTATTGGCTTTGTTTGTTCTGTCTCCTGCTTGGTTTGGAGGGAAGTGGAAATTTGTATTTTTCCTACTCCTCCGTTATTCTTTTCTGATATATTCGTTGCGGAATCCAAGACAGTTAAATTTATTCGCCGGGACTTCGTCGAGCTTCATTGCCTTTGCGCTGGTGGTTAACACTGTTGATTCTGGATTTCAGGAGTGGCAGTGGTTTGGGAAAAGTGCGGTGGGATACTAAATTCAATGTAGCGCCCTTTGGAGGATATACATTAAATTAATTAATTTATCTACACCCATGTTATAAAGCCTCTATAAAAGTTCTTGAAACAGTTAGCTTATTGCCAACATTAAAACAGCCAGTGACATAGTAACCATAATATCATCCAAACGGGTAAAGATAAAGATAAAGATAAAGATAATTTATTTGCCATAACATGTGTTTACATACCTTATGCATGCAAGATGTTGACTTAATTTGTAGCACATACATGTTTTGCCTATCGAGGCGTACAAATATCAAGTTTACAAAATTATTTATATTAATTAAATTGTTATAAAGAACATTTAGATTTTAATTTTAAACAAAAACAATAAATTGATCGTAAGTGAATGTCAGAAAAACGAAAAAAAAAAAAAAAAAAAACTAACAATAGATCGTCATCAATATCAAATCATAAAAATATCATAAATAATCAAGTTCAAATTAAAATCAGAGGTATAATCAAATCATAAAATGTCATAGAGAATTGTGGTTAGTTAATTAAAATAATGTCAAAGAAAAATATAATAAAATCATAAAATGTCTTGCAAAATCAAGATTAATAATATAAAAAAAATGTCGCAAAAGTACAATAAGATCATAAAAATCAGGGTTGATAAATAAAAAAAAACCCATAATGGGTGTTATAATGTTGTACTAAATTTCATAATACATTTCCTTTTTAGGGTTCCGTAGCCAAATGGCAAAAAATGGAACCCTTATAGATTCGTCATGTCTGTCTGTCCGTCCGTATGTCACAGCCGCTTTTTTCCGAAACTATAAGAACTATGCTGTTGAAACTTGGTAAGTAGATGTATTCTGTGAACCGCATAAGGATTCTCACACAAAAATAAAAATAAAACAATAAATTTTGGGGGTTCCCATACTTGAAACTTAAACTATAAATATTTTTTTCATCATACCCATACGTGTGGGATATCTATGGATAGGTCTTCAAAAATGATATAGTATAGGTTTCTAATATAATTTTTTTCTAAACTGAATAGTTGGCGCGAGAGACTCTTCCAAAGTGGTAAAATGTGTGTCCCCCCCTGTAACTTCTAAAATAAGAGAATGATAAAACAGAAAAAAATATATGATGTACATTACTATGTAAACTGCCAGCAAAAATTGGTTTGAACGAGATCTAGTCAGTAGTTTTTTTTTAATACGTCATAAATCGTAAACCGCAATTTACCAAGTACGGAACCCTTCGTGCGCGAGTCCGACTCGCACTTGGCCGGTTTTTTTACTCATCGAACAGCCACATTCTCATGGCATCTTTATGAATTTCAAAAAAAGAACATTGTCATGCACGCGCGTTTCACTACCACAGCGCCGTAATTTAGAAAAAACTTATTCGAATCTTTGAATTGACGTCGTATCCCGTCATTTTTGTTCAATGTTCAAAGTATTGAAAATAATAAAATATTTTGTTGTTTACAAAAATTAATTATACAAGCTTTGATAACACACCACCAGATATTTCTAATGCAGCAAAGGACATTTATAACCAATAATTACCAGAAAAGTTGAGAAAACATTATGAAAAGACGTACCAAAATTTCATGAATTGGAAAATATCAAAGAGTAGAACATCATTTTCTGAAGATGTGCTATTAGTATATTTTCAAGAATTATCAGAAAAAAACAAATCTTCATCCCTATGGACCTTCTATTCAATGCTGAAAAGTACGCTAAGTATTAATACCCTATGGTTTCAGAACCTTTATAGAGGATTCATATCATGGGTGTAGATAAAGTCTTGTATGCAACTGTTATAATTAGGTATTAAAACACTCATGTGATACTATTATCACCGTTTCCCACCAACCCACATTCGTGTTTTAATACCCCTTATTATACAACAGTTGCATAAATAACTATTAATTTAATTTTGAGGATATAAATACAAGGATAATGGAAAGTGGCCGTCTTCAAATGAAAGGGCTTAATTAGCAAATTTAAAAATATTTACTTGATAATTGCATCAAATTTTTACCTAACTATGGCGAAGAGTGGTATCGCACTTACTACTCCACTACACTTATAATACAATACAATACAACAGTATTTAGTAAGCAATCTTTATGGCAAGGTGACATACAACCATGGCTATCCTCTAAGAATATTTTCCTGTTTCATACATTTCAGAGCGCGATTTTGCTGTAAACCCGACGTTTTAGTTTTTTAAACATGAATACAACTATTAATATTTAGCCACGAACTCAATGTTAAGTTTGATGTAAAATTTCAAATATTTTTCTGTTCTTTTCAGGTAAGTCACTTCTCGACAACTTTCAGTATTCCAGCTGACCTGTTTGAATGACATCGAAAGCTAAGTGATATATAACAAGGTGAAAATAACTGTGCACCTCGCCGGAATGTGACCCCACTCCCGCCTGCCCGCGCGGCACCCCGCGTTCTCCTCGTGCGCCAAAAGCGAGAGTTAAACGTCAGAGTGACGTGACAGCGCCGAGTGCACAGTTAAATTGACCGGGTAGTAATTATCGACTATGAAACCTTTTCTGTATTTTTCTTAACAAAATAATTTAAATAAATTGAAATTAAATTATATTGAATATGCAGTGTTTACTTTTTTCTAGTAATACTTCAAAAACAACATGATTATACCTTTTTTTGGGACATTAATTGAAATTAGATAAAAACTAAAGTTAGAATATTTATAAATTGACGAAACGTTTCGTGGATTTAGGTCCAGTTTTTCGATCCGTAGTTAACTTAACCAATGGTTAAATATGCCAACCATTTGTTTAAAATTTCGGTAAATATACTAGTTGATGGTTTCAACAAGACAATATAACTTTGCAACACGCCAGTTATCCGTATTCCCAACTCATTAACTAGGCATAAAAAACTGACCTTATAAGCTACTAGGTCTGTGTCTAATCTTTCGGGGAATACGGTTAACTGACGTGTTGCAATATAATATTGTTTTGTTGCAAGCCATGCCGTTTAATTTTGTAGATAAAACAAACAAGTAAACAGTCAGACAAAGTAGTACCAAGCAGAAAAAAACTTTTTTGCAAAAAAATACTACTGACTTCCAAAAACTACAAAGTGAAAAATAACTTTGTTTTTGGAAGTCGGTGTCTTTGGTAGGTACCATTTTTTTTTGCGTTATGGACACCGACTTCCAAAAATAAAGTTATTTTTCACTTTGTAGTTTTCTTATTTGGAAGTCGGTAGTATCTTTTTGTAAAAAAGGTTTTTTTTATTTTTCACTTTTTAGTTGTCTCTACGTATTAGGCAAGTAATTAAGTAAGGTACCTACAATGCCAGAATAGATTACACAAATAACATGAAACTGAACATTACTGGTGAAATAAGAGTGTACCAAGGTGAACTGTACGCATCTGCGTACCCTTTTAGAGCGTACTGGCGATATGTTGTGTTATGAAATGATATAAACAATAAACAGACATACGATTGCAGTAATCCCGAGAGATTTGCCGTTATTTATTGAAGAGTTCTGTTGTATATCTCCGAAGTTCTTCATCACATCTTCGCCAAATTAAAATATGACTAATTTCGAAACATATTCATTCAAACAAAAAAATAATTCAAAATCGGCTCATAATTGACGGAGATATCAGTGAACAAAAAAAAAACAAACATAAAGTCGAACATAGAACCTCCTGCTTTTTGGTAAGTCGGTTAAAAATAATCGATCCTAACCTATTATCACACTAATATCATAAAGGCGATAGTTTGAGAGTGTGTGTGTGTTTGTATCTTTGTTACTTATTCACACTTAAGGCGGTACCCCGAGCAAAACGCCGCGCTTGCCGTTTTTCGTTTAGTTTAAGGAGCTATCTACTCGTTATTTAAAAAGAAATATCAATTAATAAAATTACAATAAATTTCTATATAATATTGATTCTAAAATCGTAGTTTTTTTTTATGTTGTTTATGTTTCACTAATCTCCTTCCAAAAAAAACATAAAAATGAGAAATAATTATTAATAGCATGCATCTCCTCGTAAAATGTTCATTAATTATTTTATGTACTAACACTAACGCAAAGACAATTTGATAACGAACGTTTAGTAAGTTTTTTTTTTTCAAAAGGCCAATATTCGATTTTATAAAGATTTTATTCTAAAATCTGGACGTATTCACTACTGTAATTCATGCGCCACCAGTAAATAGGCATGCTCATAATCTCATGCTGATTTTTTGGTTAGGGTACGGCCTTAAACGGCTGGACGGATCAGGACAAAATTTGGCACGAAGATAGATTATTGTCAGTAATAGCATATAGGGAAATTATAAATAATAAACATTAAAAAAAAACCACGCGCATAAAGTCGCGGGCAACAGCTAATTAATAATAATTTATTTTAAAAATACTTACGTTTTCTTTTTCTCACTTAGTTCAGTAGCTATATCACGTTATATCTCGTTAGAGTGCAGTGTATGTATGTTGAAGCTCCAGGGGACACAGATTATATACCATTCGTAAACACAATGATAAGATAGGGCGTATTTATCATCAACTCGTGAATTATTGGTCTTTATCTCCTTACAATCAAACTTCGCAGCTTGATTGATTTGACAGATTTCAAATAGGAAAATCCTAATTCGGAACTAAGCGGCTACTAGAGGTGTGAATTATATCGATTGCAGCTAGATATCGATAAATAAAGGCTGGAAGTTCTAACCTAGTCGACTATACAGCCTCTAGACGCCGCTATGGCTTTCTGTCACCACTTTAAACTGAGGCGCTGTCAAAAGGTGCACCGATGACGATTAAAGGTGAACGCGCACCTAGACGCACCGCACTCGCCGCACGCGCCGCAGTCATCACATTTTATAAATCTTTATATGAAATCGTATGCAGCCTCGCGCACCTATCCGCGCCGCACGAGCCGCATTTCAGCAAAATGCTGTATACGGATTCCACCAGCGCGTGCGGATGACGTCATCAGATTCGGCGGTCGATGCGGGCGGCGCGGAAACATGATCCGTATCCGTATGGAAATATAGTTCAAGATGTACAGAAGTGGATACAATGCGTGCGGTGCGTTCGGCGCGTTCGGCGCGGATAGCGCAGGGCCAAAAGAAAATGCGATGACTGCGGCGCGTGCGGCGAGTGCGGTGCGTCTAGGTGCGCGTTCACCTTAAGGTTGCGGGTATCCGCTGGATGCAACACGCATAAGACCAATGTGGTGACATTTGGGGGAGGTCTATGTCACAGATAATATTATACTAGCATACAGATGCTTCATCTCATACGAAGAAACCGTGCCGACGTAACTAGCATTTTTCGTTTGAGTAATCTGATATTTTTTCTAAGAACCTCGATCGCGTTCGGTTCCCGTTCCACGGATACAGATGGTGTTAGCAGCGACTTGCAAGTAAAATTGTGTACTCGGTTCGTGGATACTTTTTTTAAAGTCTTTTTGCCGGTTTTTACAGTTTCATTGTACCAAAATGTGTTACAAAACAAATTTAAAAAATAGCGTGGATGCCTCAGAAATTTAAAACCACGCCATCTATTGCAATCAATTTTAAATGATCCATTTAAATAATCTTTAAATAATAAATGTGAATTGAACCCAAATATTCTTAATTTTTTTGCTTAGAAGAGTTAATTAAACAAGAACATACATTTTTATGATCTTCTCTAGACAATCTTAATATTTCGCATAACTCAATAACAAATCGAAGCATATCACGCCATCTATTGTAATTTGTTTGAACTTTTTTTTTTCTTCACTTTGGGTGCCCGTGCCTATGTGAAAAGACTAAAGTCAACATTTGTTATTCGAATGGGTCTACCTTTTATAGCAGAACTTTTTATGTCATAATATTATTTATGCATAACAACGGATAGCATAAACATAATTTCGCAGAAAATCGTTTGGCATACACTCATTTAAACTAATAATTTTGTAAGTCAGAATCATCTTTAGGCATAAATTTCATATCGATAGGCATTAAAAGGCAGAACCACCATATCGCAGAAAGTTCACAGTCAGAATCGTCTTTTGGCATAAATTTCATATCCACATTAATTGAAATACTCATCTATCACATTACAGATAATTCATAGTTAGAGTAATTTTGTATGTTTTACCACAGTAAAAGATTCATTAAACACATTTTTTGTGTTTTAATTCGCTGTATGAAGCATGCAAACATGCAAATAAGCATACATATATACAAACATGCATGCAGCTAGCATGCAGCATGCAAACAAGCATACACCATGCATGCAGCAAGCATGCAGCATTCAAACAAGTGAGCATGCAGCATGCAGCAGGCATGGTTTCTGTCACGGCTCCGGCGCTGCCGGGCTCCGGCAGTCCCACGCGAGCTTTTTGTCGCAGATGATTTTAACGCTCACCAATTAAACCACCTGCTCCTCAGCTCGCAGGCCGCCTCGTCCTTCCGCGCCTACGCGGACTTAAATAACTCTCTAGGGATAGGGCAGACAAGACTACGTGGAGTCGGTTTTGCAGCGATTCGTTTCTGTCACTAACTTTTATAACACAACATTTTGACTTTATAAGACAGTATTTCAATTTTAATTTAAGGTTAAAAATGCTATTTTATAGATATGCCCAATAAAATTATTCCAAATGCATTTCTGCCATCTTCATAATATGCCAAGTGAAATTATACTAAATAAAATTTTGCCATCTTAAAAGTAAGCCATTGAAAATTCGGACATAGAAACATTCGGCCAAACAATAGTTATATTAAATATTTTTTATGCTTTAAGAATATTCGTTTAAAGAAGGTTATGCCAAGTGTGTTATGCCAAAAAAAATTCGGAGTATCAAGATTCTGCCAGATACAGGGAATCAGTGCCCACTTATAGGACATAGGCCTCCTCTCTGTGAGAGAAAATAAGCCGTAATCCACCACACAGCCCAGTGCGGGTTGGTGGTTGTCACATATCTTCGAATTTTTGGTTCTAAGACATGCCGGTTTCCTCACGATTTTTTTATTCACCGTTTTGAGAGCAGAGGTGATAAAAAAAAAATACACAAAGTAAAGCGCCTGCCTGGGTTGGAACCCAGGACCTACAACTTGTAAGTCGCGGCCAATACCACTGGGCCACCACTGCTCTCCGGTTAGTATTAGTACGAGTACGGCTTTTCTAAGTCATGGCTCACCTCTATAATTAATTAGCCACAACAGCGCTCTTCCGACTCTTATCTCCCATAAGACGATAAGTTTTAAATAAAAAAAAATATGATCGCTGCTAAATTGACAGATTAAAATCAGTCAAAACATGATACTATAGCTAATTACAATACACTTGTCTTATCTTCTAAAGGATTTTCTTATGATTAAGATTATAATAAATCGATTTTCGTCATTATTTATCTGCCATAAAGGCGTTAAATTCGTTATGTAGGTAAATATTATCCCTGAATTTGATTAACGTGAAAGATATGATTTCTTAAATGACATCATCATCATTAGCCTTTTTTTATGTATTGTATTTAATTACATCATTTAGCAGTGGAGACATTACCACTGCTGGGACTTCAGCCTCCTCTCTGTGCGAGGGAATGGCTGTAATCCGCATTGCGGGTACAGAGCGGGTTGGTGGATGTCACAAGTATTCGAATTTTTGTTTCTAGGACATGCCGGTTTCCTCACGATGTTTTACTTCACCGTTTTGAGAGCAGTGGTGGTGAAATAATTTAAACAAAGTAAAGAGCCTGCCTGAGTTTGAACCCAGAACCTACAACTCAAGTCACGGCCGATATCACCAGGCCTCCACTGCGCTTCTTCACTTCTTAAATGTAGATTTTTCAAATATGTACTCCACAGGCTGTGGAGTCTAGAACGTTGTTAGTCGAATGACATGAAATGCCAATATTTAAAGGATTGATAACATGATATTTAAATAAATAAATATCTAATTATGTATCTTTATTTCCCAAAAATACAGATACTTTAAATTTACAATTATTTAATATAATTATGGTAGAAAACAATTACATTAAACATTTGGATACTGCAGAAATCTGTACACAATCGATTAAACTCTGTATCCTAAACTAGGGTATCCTGTATCTTAAGAGACAGCGTTTCGCAATGAAGTTCCAATTGATTTATGTATGTGTGGACTGTTTCGTTTTACCTTCAGAAGGGAAAAAAGAGATAGTTGACTTTAGTTTTTAAATTATGTATGAGTACGTGAGAGTGCGACGGTATGGCTGAATTAATGTGAATTGTAGGTGTGTCGGTGTTTGTGTGTGAGTGTAGATAAGTAGATGATGTGGTGTTGGTGTGTAAGTGAAAAGAAAGAAAGAAAAAGTGTTTATTTGTCACAAAAGTGAGAAAGTGAGTGAGGGAGTTGTATGTGCGAGAGTGTTTAGATGCGAGGATAGAAGTATTTGTACAAGCATGGCGGCTGTGTTCTTATTAGGTGATGTAGGTAAGTAAAGACTCCGTTGCGGCATAGTCCTGTTTAAGTAGGCATTCTGTCACTTTTAATTTTAGGTTGTGTTTGTTGAGGTCTAAGATATTCAGTTTTTATGAATGTTTTTGTAAATGTACGCACTAATTACATAATACTGATGCTGTGTGAACGTGGTCCTGTGTTGGGTGCCAGAGGGAATGTTATCATCATTATCTAGTCCTGTATGAAAACAAAATTAAAAAAAAAAGATATTTTTGAAAGTCATGAGCGTCGAAATTTCCATATTTATTTCCGCCCAAAGATGCGTTTAAATTAGTGTTGAACACTAATTTTAACGCATCTTTGGGCGGAAATAAATACCAAAATAAGAAGGAAAATTGCAAAACATGATATATATATCATATATTATATTATTCAACAATGCAAAAAGTGTTTTTATAAAAATATACATTTAGTTGTTTTTTCATGATATCTAGACTCCCAAAGGTCTGTTTATAAAATTTCACGAGGTCGTTTTCGTCTTAAATCATCATCCATTTCGATACAAATTTGCAAAAGTGCTAATTCGTACGCGAACTAGCTTCTTACTGCTCATCACAGCATCCATTTCCTTAGCGCGTTTTTTTTTTTTTTTCAATTTCAAATCTTTATTGCATAACACATGTGTTTAACAAGGTCTTATAAATAGTAATATAGTGCACTTGGACCCTGTCGGGCACAGCAATTGAGTAAAACAATAAGTACATTTAGTTAATATTAGGTAATTAAAAAAATTTATATTAAATCAGAAAACATAATATTCAATTAAATTAAATGATGATACATTATAACAATTGTAAAATAAAGAATGTCAGATAAAGATTAAGTACAAAAGTCAAATTAAAAGGAAAAATGTTACTTAAAATAATAAAAATTAAATAAAAATGGCAATGTCAACAAATAGTTCAGATTATATTTATTAGTCCTATTTGTCGTGGACTGCCCATGTAGCTGAAGTCATTCGCAAGGTGCACTACACGTTTCACTCGCTGAAATGCCTCCAGAGCTTTTTGCTCTTGAACACCAAAATTTCTCTAGCTCAAACTCTCATTCAGCCCATCATCGACTACGCCGACGCCTGTTATTTGGATGCCACCGAGGAGCTTTTAAATAAACTTGAGCGTTTGCAAAATATATGTATTCGTTTTGTCTTCAATCTTAAAAAGTATGACCATGTTTCTGGCTTTCGCAAGATACTCAAGTGGCTCCCAATTCGACTTCGCAGAAACTCTCGGATTTTGTGTCTGCTATTAAACATCCTTCACAATCCTAAAACCAAAGCCATCCTAAGCCATCCTACCTCCGTGAACGCTTTGCCTACTCCCGCCCTGCGGATGCACCTTGCAGGTCGCATCTAAAGAATCTCCTTGATACCCCTTCCCACACAACCGACTTCTACTCCTACTCCTTTACTGTACACGCGGTGCGTTTGTGGAACTTGCTGCCGCCTGACATAAGGGACTGCCAAACTCTTGCAGTTTTCAAAAGAAGAGTGAAAGAAAGGAAAGGTAGTGTAACCTTTCCATTCCATCATAGTTGCATATAATATGTATAATTATCTTTAAATATATATTAGTATTTATTTAGTATTAGTTGTTATGATATGTATAATTATATGTATATGAAAGTATATTTTATTTGTTATTTTAAATAACATAACTGAATTGTTTTATGACTTTATTTTTCCCCTTCACACACAATGTCTACATCACTTTTTTATCATATTCCTTTCGCGAGTATGCTGGAAGAGATTTCATTAGAAATAAGCATAACCTCTGTACCTATTTTCTGTTCCTTCTTCTTGTCTTTGTATTATGTGTGTGTACAAAAATTGATAAAAAAAAAAAAAAAATGTATAAAATACAATATAATATGTCAATTATATGGTACAAGAGGTACAAGTGCAGATCATAAAAAACAAAGAGCGTCCTCCTCCTAAACTGAAATGGAATAGGCTAGAGAAGAATGATTGTGCGAAGAAGTTTCGAGAGCGAGTAGTAGAAAAAATGGTAGAGATGGAAGACATGGAAGATCGAAGTGTAAATGAAAGTTGGAAGGCGATTGCTGGTTGTATTAGGAGTGCAGCGAAGGATATTTTGGGAGAGACGAAAGGAAGGGGCACGATATATAGAGATACATGGTGGTGGTCAATTAAAATGCAAAATCTGTTAAAGGAAAAAAAGAAAAAAATCAAGGAATGGCAAGGTGTAGAACAGGCAAACGCTAGTTTGAAAGCTGAAAAAAAGAGAGAATATGATGCTGTGAAGATAAAAGCCAAGAAAACCGTGGCTATAGCTAGAGCATAAGCTGTCGATAAACTATACGACATGCTGGACAGTCCAGCAGGCCAACAAGACTTGTACCGTCTTGCTAGAGCTAGGGAGAAAAAGGCGAGAGATGTTTGTCAGATAAGTTGTATAAAAGATGAAGTTGGAATGATTCTTTCTGATGAAGATAAAATTAGGGATAGGTGGAAGGACTACTTTGAAAAACTGATGAATGAGGAAAATGACTGGAGTGGTGTGTTAGAAAGTAAACCTGTGAATGAGGGGTTAGTGAGAATGGTTAGTATGGATGAAGTAAGAATAGCAGTAAATGGAATGAAGAATGGTAAGGCAGTTGGTCCGGACGGAAAACCAGTTGGAGTATGGAAGTTATTGCGCATAGATGGATGGACGTGGTTAGCTTTATTTTTCAATAAGTAACTGCAGGAAGAGGCCATACCTGATGAATGCTGCAATAGTTCACTAATGCCCATCTTTAAAAACAAAGGTGATGTGCTGGAGTGCAATAACTATAGAGGAATAAAGCTAATGTCACATAGTATGAAAGCTTGGGAGAAAGTTATTGAAAGGCGGCTGAGAGAAGAGACTGAAATATCCCAGAACCAATTTGGTTTTATGCCTGGTCGGGGTACAACGGATGCCATTTTCGCAATCCGCCAGTTGTGCGAGAAATACAGAAGTGCACATAAAAACTTCCACATGGTGTTCGTTGACCTCTAAAAGGCGTACGACCGGGTTCCTCGTGAGGTTTTGTGGTGGGCCCTTAAGAAGAAAGGAGTGCCTGGAAAGTATGTAGAGTTGATTGAATTTTTGTTTCTTCACTTTGGGTGCCCGTGCCTATGTTCAGCAGTGAAAAGACTAAAGTCAACATTTGTTATTCGAATATAAAAATATCCTCAGACTTCGGCGAGTCGACTTACGAAATAGAGACGATGATCAACCTAAACTAATGAGATTAATGACCCGCTTTACTTCGGCATCTACTGAAAATATTTGGCTTACAAGTTTTTGAAGAGACAGACAAACAAACAGTTTCTTTCGAATTTACGGTGTTAGTATCATCATAATCATCAACTTATTAATTTGCCCACTACTGGGACACAGGCCT
This sequence comes from Orthosia gothica, assembly GCA_949775005.1. NCBI lineage: Eukaryota > Metazoa > Arthropoda > Insecta > Lepidoptera > Noctuidae > Orthosia > Orthosia gothica. The sequence continues at coordinate 39,530,051 of OX459035.1, forward strand.
CCTCTCTGTGAGAGAAAATAAGCCGTAATCCACCACACAGGCCCAGTGCGACTTGGTGGCTGTTACATATCTTCGAATTTTTGGTTCTAAGACACGATGTTTTTAATCACCGTTTTGAAAGCAGAGGTGATAAACTAATTTACACAATGTAAAACGCCTGCCTGGGTTCGAACTCAGGACCTAGAACTTGTAAGGCCGATAGCACAGGGCCACCACTGCTCTCCGTTTAGTATTAGTACGGTTTTTCGAAATCATGGCTCACCTCTATGATTAGCCACGACAGCGCTTTTTCGACTCTTATCTCCGATATTATGAGGATAAGTTTTAAATTAGCTCGTAAAAACATTATCGCTACTCATCATATCAGCCGAAAGACGTCCACTGCTGGACATAGGCCTCCCCCAAGCGTCGCCACATTGATCGGTCCCGTGCGTCTTGCAACCAGCGGATCCCCGCAACCTTCACGAGGTCATCGGTCCACCTGGTGGGAGGCCTTCCAACGCAACGTCTTCCGGTTCGCGGTCGCCACTCCAGAACCTTTCTGCCCCATCGGCCATCCGTTCTGCGAGCAATGTGCCCTGCCCACTGCCACTTAAGTTTGGCAATTCTTCGAGCTATGTCGGTAACATTGGTTCTCTTACGGATCTTTACATTTCTGATTCGATCACGCAAGGAAATGCCGAGCATAGCCTTCTCCATTGCCCTTTGAGTGACTGTAAGCTTTCTGATAAGGCCCATTGTAAGCGACCACGTCTCAGAGCCATATGTCATCACTGGCAACACACACTGGTCATAGACTTTTGTCTTGAGACACTGTGGTAAGTTGGACGAGAAGACACCGCGCAACTTCCCGAACGCTGCCCAGCCGAGTCGGATTCGACGGTTTATCTCTCTCTCGAAGTTGGCCCTACCCAACTGGAACTCCTTCCTCGCTACTAAATTGACAGATTTAAAATCAGTTAAAACATGATAATATAATCACAATAGACTTGTCTTATCTTCTAGAGGATTTTCCTCATAGAATTTCGATTTTCGTCATATTTATTGCGATAAAGGTGTTAAATTCGTAAAGCAGGTAAATATTTAATCTCTGGATTTGATTAACGTGAAAGATATCTCTTAAATATATATTGTTTTAAACATTAACTAGCGACCCGCCTTGCACGGGACATATTATAAACACAAAGCCTTTTTTATTTATTTGTTATAGGCTCGCGTTTGACCACTATTTCGCCTGATGTTAAGTGATGATGTGGTCGAAGGTGAAGCACGCTTGCCTAGAAGTAACCTATTCATTCATTCCATTGCGTGGTTTAGATGAAGTTACCAGAGTAACATAAATGACGTCGCTAACGCTTACCGTGCCTTTGTTTTTTACAATTAAAAAACAAAACACTATTACTGTTTTTCTAAAACGCTACATGGTGATTTTGAGCTCCTCGACAATGTGGGAAAAAAGGGGGAGAAAGTTTTTTTTTATATGCTCGCGCTTGACCACTATATCACCTGGTGGTAAGCGATGATGTGGTCGAAGATGCAGCTTGCTTCCCTAGAAAAACCTATTCACTGTTAACTTAAAGACTCCCAGGTTGTAGCTATCAGGAAATATAGATTCTAGCAGGGAATTCCACTCCTTAGCTGTAAGTACGCATAATAAAAGGTTTCCCAAAACGTTTGGTGTTTATGGATGAGATATTCACCACGTAACGATGACGCTTCGCCGTACATCTTGTAGTCCGATGATGGAACGTGATAGGAGGAATTAGTTCATGCAATTCAATCGCACACTCCGCGACAAAAAACCGACAGGCTGGCAACTTGGCGCCGATTGTCAAGGCTCTAGAGACTAGACTATACCACATATCCCATTGCCGATGAGCCTCTCGCCCGTTTTTCGATCGACTCAAAAGTATCCAGCTGGTACTTGGCAGATGAGTGATGAGAGCAGTACTCCATGCATGATCGAACTTGCGCTTGATACAAATTGGACCAAATTTGAGGGTCGATGTAAAATCAACGTGACGCCATTAAGCTTAAGATGGTCCGTTATCGGCACGGCCACACCTCGGAAAGAAGGAGCCGGATGGAATTGGCTAGCTTTAGCGGAAAAAAACACGTCTGTGTCTTAGCAGCATTGAACCTGATCAGATTGGCATCGCTCCATTCGGAGACTGCCTTAAAATAAAAGTAAAAATTAATATAAAACAATAATACGATATCAATTCTGCAATAATAAAAAAAATGTTTATCAAGTTGACATTTGGGGACCAGCTGTTTTTCATATTTCTGAGTTCATGCTATTTTAAGAAAAAGTTTTAATATTTATGATGATTTTCACTACCAGAACGACGGATAGTCGTTTCCATTCCAAATATCTTTTACAATATTAGTAGGAACTACGAGGAAGTTTTCTTACACGGGTCCCTTCAAAAGTTACCACAAAACAATAACAATTTGAATCTTCAACCGGAACCAATGACTCGAGTTGTAGTGGTTCCGGGATGCCACCTCATTATTTTAGTTATCATACTAACAATGAGATTATTGCATATTATAAAAATTAGTCACGTTTAAAGCTACTTATTGTTCATAGATAAGGAACCTACTTAATGAGATTCAGTTTTTTACGAGCATTTGGATAACTGACTATCCATATCCCGGACTTAGATTTTTCAGATTTTCTGGAAAATGTTGCGTTGGAAGACCTCCAACTAGGTGGACCGATGACCTGGTGAAGCTTGCGGAGATACGCTGGATGCAAGACGCACGCCTCCATCAATCTGGCTGCGCTTGGGGGAGGTCTATGTTTAGCAGTAGACCTGTTTCGGCTGAAATGTTGATGATGATGATTTTATCAGTTGACCAATGAAAATACGTGGGATAGCTTTGGTCGTTGTAAGTCTTTAGCCTTATCGTAGATTGTCTGTTGTGTATTGTAAACAGATAGATCAATATCTTTTTATCGTGCTGCTGTACAGATAACAGATTATCATAAAGAGCCTTAGGCTACTCAAAATGTAGATATACCAATTTCAACATAATTAATTTAATTTCTCTGCTAGTGAACGTATGGTACACCTGACCTGACTCATTTAATAAGCAAAATCAATAAAAATTGCTTTTACTTTGATAATTAATTTACTATCAAGGGTAGCATTGTTAAATGATAGAAGGTAATTAGGAGAATGAGTGACTCTTCTTCAAATTCGTTCTCACACTGAGACAATTGCAAAACATTGGAATGAATTTCCTTTTGATAATCAAAAAAGCTGAGAGATTAATTTTCAGCTAGCAGTAAATCGCGGATATAGCGGATAACAGCGGATAATAGCGGATGGCCGATGGGCCAGAAAGGTTCTGGAATGGCGACCGCGAACGGGAAGATGTTGCGTTGGAATGCCTCCCACCAGGTGGACCGATGACCTGGTGAAGGTTGCGGGGATCCGCTGGTTACGGGATGCACGGGACCGGTCAATGTGGCGACGTTTGGGGGAGGCCTATGTCCAGCAGTGGACGTCTTTCGGCTGATATGATGATGATGATGATGATGAAGCGGTAAATCCAAAACTATTACTTAAAGTCCTCTTAAACATAGTTTCAAGTAACTCTTTAGACCTAGGTATCTTGCACAAATTTAACCGTATCAAGTTTAATTAAAAACGTTTGATACGCTTTCACGATATTGGACTTGGCAGTTTATGTAAGTACTACAAAATTAACCCGAGGGATAATATTCGCGAGATAAAAAGTTTTCAATGTGCTTTTCCTGACAATAATCTATCTCTGTGCTAAATTTCATCCAGATTCATTCAGTAGTTTTTGCGTGAAAGAGTAACAAACATAGTTACTCCTACTATCCTACATAATCGTTTGTAAGGATTGTGTGAGGAACATGAAAGAAAAGAGAGTCACTGATAGCTTGCCGGCAGGAATTGAATATAACACATGTTATAATAATAATAATAATAATAAAACCTTTTTATGTATCCTTATTGTTACATTTCAAAAGTTGTTAGTAGGTATTTGTTAGTATTTGGCTTACTTATTTACTAATTGTTAGTATTGTTAGTTTCTTTAACATTTTATATTTAAGCCGAATGTGTTTCTTTATAGTCGTTATTTTCTTGGTATACCTAATTATTTTCTAGGATAGGAACCCCTATTTGGGTATAGGCCTCCTCCAGTTTGCAATGCTACGTATAATGGCCTGTTAAACTCCTTGTATTTTTCTATTATTTGCTGCATTACATGTATATGGTCCACAGTTGAAAAACCCGAACGGAACCCTGCTTGCTCTATAGGTTGATGTTTTTCGATTTTGCCACTGATTCTGCTAAGCAATATGGAGGTAAAAAGTTTATAAGTGCTAGGCAGAAGGCTAATTGGACGATAGTTGCCTATATCTTGAGGGTCACCTTTTTTGTAAAGCAAAATTATATCTGATTTATTCCATTGTTTTGGTATTTGTCCTGTGTTTATGATTTTGCTGAATAAGTATGATAGTGGGCGTGCTAACCGAGCAAATCCAAATTTTAAAGCTTCATTAGGTATTTCATCTGGCCCTGGACTTTTTTCTGATTTTAGCTTTTTGATATGCGTTACTATCTCCATCACATCTACTTCTGCGGGCTCGACTTCACTATAATTTTTAGGATATTTGTTTTTATAAGTACAAGTTCCCACGTTGCTTTTGTATAGGTCTTTGTAGAACTCTGTGGCACAATCTATAATATCTTTCCTCGTGTTCCTGGTTCTTGTTTCTAAGTTTTGTATCCAGTTTTTGTGTGTAACTAATTGTTTGTATGCTCTTTTATTGCTGCCATATTGTTTTAGGTTGGTTTCTATTATAAGTTTTCTGTAGTCTGCGTAATCTTGTTTGATAGCCTTGTTAGATCTTTTGAAAAGCATACTTAATTCTTCCTTCATTTCCTTAGTTATATGTTTTAATTTTATTAGTTCTGAGCGTCTTGTTATTAGTTCTATTGTAGGTTTTGTGAGGATTTTGTTTACATTGAATCGTTTTTCTTCTTTTTGTTCCGTTGAAATGCTATTTTTAATTATGTGTTCTATTTTATTGTATAAGGTTTGGACATCCTCGTCGTCGTCTAATGTTTCTAATTCGTTTGTGTTGTTTTCTAAACTTCTAGTATATAGTTTTATTTCCTCTTCAGTTTTGAATTTATTTGACGATGATTTAAATGACTTCCTGCTTTTTTTGCTGTTTTGTAGGAGATAAGTTGCTCTAATCAGTCTGTGATCAGAGCTGAACCCTAAACCGTGCAGGACTTCTATCTTCCTGACTTTTTTTGGCTGATTTGACAGGATAAAGTCCACCTCATTCTTTATTTTTCCGTTTGGTGAAATCCATGTCCATTTGCGATTATGTCTCATTTTGAAATGTGTATTCATAACCGATAATTTTTGTTCGACAGCAAATTCTAAGAGCTTTTCACCTCGTTCATTCCTTTTTCCATAGCCAAATTTTCCTAGAATCGTATCTTCGTTTGTTTTAGCTAGACCCACTTTGGCATTAAAATCTCCAATGACTAGTACGTTTTCCCCTGCCTGAGTTTGCGCTTCTTGTAAGGTATTGTAGAATTTGTCAATTTCTTCATTAGAGGCTTTTTCAGTTGGTGCGTATACTTGAATGATTGAAATAACTTTTTTGTTAAACTCTAGCTGAAGTAGCGCAACTCTTTCAGACAAACCTGAGAAACTTAATATGTTATTTTTGTATTCCTTTCTTATCAAAAAACCAGCCAAATGCGTACTTACAGCTAAGGAGTGGAATTCCCTGCTAGAATCTATATTTCCTGATAGCTACAACCTGGGAGTCTTTAAGTTAACAGTGAATAGGTTTTTTCTAGGGAAGCGTGCTGCATCGTCGACCACATCATCGCTTACCACCAGGTGATATAGTGGTCAAGCGCGAGCATATAAAAAAAAACTTTTTCCCCCTGTAACATTGTCGAGGAGCTCAAAATCACCATGTAGCGTTTTAGAAAAACAGTAATAGTGTTTTGTTTTTTAATTGAAAAAAACAAAGCCTCGGTAAGCGTTAGCGATGTCATTTATGTTACTCTGGTAACTTCATCTAAACCACGCAATGGAATTTTATACGGTTGCCATTAATATAAAGAGCAATAAATGAGGCAGGCTTTGTGTTTATAATTTGTCCCGTGCAAAGCCAAGGCGGGTCGCTAGTATATGTTTAAAACAATATATATTTAAGAGATATCTTTCACGTAAATCAAATCCAGAGATAAAATATTTACATGCTTTGCGAATTTAACACCTTTATCGCAATAAATATGACGAAAATCTAAATTCTACGAGGAAAATCCTCTAGAAGATAAGACATAAGTCTATTGTGATTATATTATCATGTTTTAACTGATTTTAAATCTGTCAATTTAGTAGCGATAATGGTTTTTACGAGCTAATTAAAAACTTATCCTCATAATATCAGAGATAAGAGTCGAAAAAGCGCTGTTGTAGCTAATCATAGAGGTGAGCCATGATTTCGAAAAACCGTACTAATACTAACCGGAGAGCAGTGGTGGCCCTGTGGTATCGGCCGCGACTTACAAGTTCTAGGTCCTGGGTTCGAACCCAGGCAGGCGTTTTACTTTGTGTAAATTAGTTTATCACCTCTGTTTTCAAAACAGTGAATAAAAACATCGTGAGGACACCGGCATGTCTTAGAACCAAAAATATGAAGATATTTGACAACCACCAACCCGCACTGGGCCCGCGTGGTGGATTACGGCTTATTCCCTCTCACAGAGAGGAGGCCTGTGTCCCAGTAGTGGGCACATTAATAGGCTGATGATTATGATGATACTAACACTATAAATTCAAAAGAAACTGTTTGCCTGTCTCTTCAAAAAGTTGCAAGGCAAATATTTTCAGTAGATGCCGAAGCAAAAGGGGGTCATTAATCTCATTAGTTTAGGTTGATCATCGTCTCTATTTCGTTAGTCAACTAGCCGAAGTCTGAGGATATTTTGATATTCGAATAACAAATGTTGACTTTAGTCTTTTCACTACTGAACATAGACACGGGCAACCAAAGTGAAGAAAAAGAAATTGGTTCAAATAAATTGCAATAGATGGCGTAGTTTTAAATTTCTGAGGCCTCCACGCGATTTTTTAAATTTGTTTTGTAAGATATTTTGGTACAATGAAACTATAAAAATGGGCTAAAATAAACACACCGTCGCTGAATTAAAAAAAAAAACGATTCACGAACCGAGTACACAATTTATCAGATTACTCAAACGAAAAACGCTAGTAACGTCGGCACGGTTTCTTTGTATCAGATGAAGCATCTGTATGCTAGTATAATATTATCTGTGACATAGGCCTCCGCCAACTGTCACCACATCGACCAGTATTGTGCGTGTTGCATCCAGCGGATACCCGCAACCTTAATCGTCATCGATCCACCTTTTGACAGCGCCTTAGTTTAAAGTGGTGACAGAAAGCCATAGCGGCGTCTAGAGGCTGTATAGTCGACTAGGTTAGAACTTCCAGCCTTTATTTTATCGATACCTAACTGCAATCGATATAATTCACACCTTAGTTCCTATTTGAAATCTGTCACAATAATCAAGCTGCCCCGAAATACGAACACGTGTAATTTACTTACGAAGTTCCATTATGAGGAGATAAAGACCAATAATTCACGAGTTGATGACGAATAGGCCCTATCTTATCATTGTGTTTACGAATGGTATATAATCTGTGTCTCCTGGAGCTTCAACATACATACACTGCACTCTAACGAGATATAACGTGGTATAACTACTGGACTAAGTGATAAAAAGAAAACGTAAGTATTTTTTAAATTAAATTGTTACTAATTTGCTGTTATTTACGCCTTTATGCGCGTGGAAATTTTGTAATTTTTTTTTTATGTTTTTTATTTATAATTTCCGTATGTGCTATTACTGACTATAATCTATCTTCGTGCCAAATTTTATCCTGATCCGTCCAGCCGTTTAAGGCCGTACCCTGACCAAACAATCAGCATGAGATATGAGCATGCCTATTGGCCTAGCGGCACTGGTGGCGCATGAATTACTGTAGTTAATACGCCCAGATTTTAGAATAAAATCTTTATAAAATCGAATACTGGCCTTTTGAAAAAAGAAACTTACAAAACGTTCGTTATCAAGTTGTCTTTCCATTAGTGTTAGTACATAAAATAATTAATGAACATTTTACGAGGAGATGCATGCTATCAATAATTATTTCTCATTTTTATGGTTTTTTTGGAAGGAGATTAGTGAAACATATACAACATAAAAAAAAAACAAAATCTACCATTTAAGAATCAATATTATGTAGAAATTTAATGTAATTTTATTATTTGATATTTATTTTACATAACGATTAGATAGCTCCTAAAAGCTGCACGAATAACGGCTAGCGCGGCGTTTTGCTCGGGGTACCTTAAGCGTGAATAAGTAACAAAGATACAAACACACACACTCTCAAACTTTCGCCTTTAAAATATTAGTGTGATAATAAGTTAGGATCGATTATTTTTAACCAACTTACCAAAATCTGTGGGTTCTGTGTCCGACTTTATGTTTGTTATTTTTTTTTGTGTATGTTCACCGATATCTCCGTCAAATGTGAGCCAATTTTGAATTATTTTTTGTTTGAATGAATATGTTTCGAAATTAGTCATATTTTAATTTGGTGAAGATGTGATGAAGAACTTCGGAGATATACAACAGAACTCTTCAATAAATAAAGGCAAATCTCTCGGGATTACTGGAATCGCATGTATGTTTTTTGTTTATATCATTTCATAACACAACATATCGCCAGTACGCTCTAAAAGGGTACGCAGATGTGTACAGTTCACCTTGGTACACTCTTATTTCACCAGTAATGTTCAGTTTCATGTTATTTGGGTAATCTATTCTGGCATTGTAGGTACCTTACTTAATTACTTGCCTAATACGTAGGTAAAACCAAAAAGTGAAAAATAAAAAAACTTTTTTACAAAAAAATACTACCGACTTCCAAATAAGAAAACTACAAAGTGAAAAATTTTTGAAGTCGGTGTCTTTGGTAGGTACCAATTTTTTTGCGTTATGGACACCGACTTCCAAAAATAAAGTTATTTTTCACTTTGTAGTATCATTTGGCAATCATTAAAAAATCATTAAAATAACACTATATACATTGTAATAAATTCATTATAAATTCCATTCAAAATAAAAAAATCTCATTAATTTAAAATACATAGTCAATAAAAAAAAAACATTCAAATTATTCGATAGTCACATACCTATTTAAAAAGATCAATTAAAAACATATAATAATAATAATTCCGAAACGAGTTGGGAATACGGATAACTGGCGTGTTGCAAAGTTATGTTGTCTTGTTGAAACCATCAACTAGTATATTTAACCAATGCTTGATACCATTGGTTTTACCGAAATTTTAAACAATTGGTTGGCATATTTAACCATTGGTTAAGTTAACGACGGATCAAAAAATAGGACCTAAATCCACGAAACGTTTCTTCAATTTATAAATATTCTAACTGTAGTTTTTATCTAATTTCAATCAATGTCCTAAAAAAAGGTAAAATCATGTTGTTTTTGAAGTATTAACAGAAAAAATGTACACTGCATATTCAATATAATTTAATTTCAATTTATTTAAATTATTTTGTTAAGAAAAATACAGCAAAGTTTTTATAGTCGATAATTACTACCCGGTCAATTTAACTGTGCACCTGGCGCTGTCACGTCACTCTGCCGTTTAATTCTCGCTTTTGGCGCACGAGGAGAACGCGTGGTGCCGCGCAGGCAGGCGGGAGTGGGGTCGCATTCCGGCGAGGTGCACAGTTATTTTCACCTTGTTATAAATAACTTAGCTTTCGATGTCATTCAAACAGGTCAGCTGTAATACTGAAAGTTGTCGAGAGGTGACTTACCTGAAAAGAACAGAAAATCATTTTAAATTTTACATCAAACTTAACATTGAGTTCGTGGCTAAATATTAATAGTTGTATTAATGTTTAAAAAACTAAAACGTCGGGTTTACTGCAAAATCGCGCTCTGAAAAGTATAAAACGAGAAATATTCTTAGAGGATAGCCGTGGTTGTATGTCACCTTGCCATAAATATTGTTGTATTGAATTGTACTATAAGTGTAGTGGAGTCAGATTGAAGTGGCTGCCGATTCGGCGTCGGCGAGATACCCATATTCTATCCCTTCTCTATACTATCCTGCACAATCCTACTTCTCCTCAATACCTTCGCGAACGGTTTGAGTACCTCATCCCGAGGGGTAAACCTTGTCGCACGGCCACTTCGCTTCACCTTCGTACTCCGCGTCACACTTCTAGCCGCTACGATGGCTCATTCTCTGTTACTGCAGTGCATCTCTGGAACTCTCTTCCACACTCCATACGCGATAGCCCTTCTCTCGATGTCTTCAAGAGGAAAATTAAGGAGCATTTCCTTTCAACGCAATGAATTAGTTAAATATATGTGTATTCATCTTTATTTAGTAAGCAATATTTATGGCAAGGTGACATACAACCACGGCTATCCTCTAAGAATATTTCTCGTTTTATACTTTTCAGAGCGCGATTTTGCAGTAAACCCGACGTTTTAGTTTTTTAAACATTAATACAACTATTAATATTTAGCCACGAACTCAATGTTAAGTTTGATGTAAAATTTAAAATGATTTTCTGTTCTTTTCAGGTAAGTCACCTCTCGACAACTTTCAGTATTACAGCTGACCTGTTTGAATGACATCGAAAGCTAAGTTATTTATAACAAGGTGAAAATAACTGTGCACCTCGCCGGAATGCGACCCCACTCCCGCCTGCCTGCGCGGCACCACGCGTTCTCCTCGTGCGCCAAAAGCGAGAATTAAACGGCAGAGTGACGTGACAGCGCCAGGTGCACAGTTAAATTGACCGGGTAGTAATTATCGACTATAAAAACTTTGCTGTATTTTTCTTAACAAAATAATTTAAATAAATTGAAATTAAATTATATTGAATATGCAGTGTAAATTTTTTCTGTTAATACTTCAAAAACAACATGATTTTACCTTTTTTTAGGACATTGATTGAAATTAGATAAAAACTACAGTTAGAATATTTATAAATTGAAGAAACGTTTCGTGGATTTAGGTCCAGTTTTTCGATCCGTAGTTAACTTAACCAATGGTTAAATATGCCAACCAATTGTTTAAAATTTCGGTAAATATACTAGTTGATGGTTTCAACAAGACAACATAACTTTGCAACACACCAGTTATCCGTATTCCCAACTCATTAACTAGGAATAAAAAACTGACCTTATATGCTACTAGGTCTGTGTCTAATCTTTCGGAGAATACGGTTAACTGACGAGTTGCAATATAATATTGTTTTGTAAGACAGAGAAGTTTTGTGAGATAAAAAAAACAAGTAAACAGTCAGACAAAGTAGTACCAAGCAGTAAAAAAACTTTTTTGCAAAAAAATACTACTGACTTCCAAATCCAACTACAAAGTGAAAAATAACTTTATTTTTGGAACTCGGTGTCCATAACGCAAAAACAATTGGTACCTACCAAAGATACTGACTTCAAAAAAAAAATTCACTTTGTAGTTTTCTTATTTGGAAGTCGGTAGTATTTTTTTGTAAAAAAGTTTTTTTTTATTTTTCACTTTTTAGTTGTACCTACGTATTAGGAAAGTAATTAAGTAAGTTACCTACAATGCCAGAATATATTACCCAAATAACATGAAACTGAACATTACTGGTGAAATAAGAGTGTACCAAGGTGAACTGTACGCATCTGCGTACCCCTTTAGAGCGTACTGGCGTGATGTTGTGTTATGAAATGATATAAACAAAAAACATACATGCGATTGCAGTAATCCCGAGAGATTTGCCGTTATTTATTGAAGAGTTCTGTTGTATATCGCCGAAGTTCTTCATTACATCTTCACCAAATTAAAATATGACTAATTACGAAACATATTTTAATTCAAAATCGAATCACAATTGACGGAGATATCGGTGAACATACACAAAAAAAAATAACAAACATAAAGTCGAACATAGAACCTCCTCTTTTTTGGTAAGTCGGTTAATAATAATCGATCCTAACCTATTATCATCATTTCAGCCGAAAGACGTCCACTGCTGGACATAGGCCTCCCCCAGGCGTCGCCACATTGACCGATCCCGTGCGTCTCGCATCCAGCGCCTTCCCGCAACCTTAACCAGGTCATCGGTCCACCTAGTGGGAGGCCTTCCAACGTATCGTCTTCCAGTTCGCGGTCGCCATTCCAGAACTTTTCGGCCCCATCGGCCATCCGTTCTGCGAGCAATGTGCCCTGCCCACTGCCACTTAAGTTTGGCAATTCTTCGGGCTATGTCGGTAACTTTGGTTCTCCTGCGGATATCATCATTTCTGACGTGATCACGCAAGGAAATTCCGAGCATAGCCCTCTCCATTGCCCTTTGGGTGACTTTAAGCTTTCTGATAAGGCCCATTGTGAGCGACCACGTCTCGGTCCCATAGGTGATCACTGGCAACACACACTGGTCATAGACTTTTGTCTTGAGACACTGCGGTAAATTGGATGAGAAGATACCACGCAACTTCCCGAACGCCGCCCAGCCGAGTCAGATTCGACGGTTGACCTCTTTCTCGAAGTTGGACCTACCCAACTGGACAGTTTGTCCCAAGTAAACATAATCGTCTACAACTTCGAGTGTAGAGTCTCCGATCTTGATAGGAGTGGGTGTTACATGGGCGTTCACCATGACCTTGGTTTTGTCCATGTTCATTTTAAGATCCACTCTTTCGGAAGCTCTACTAAGGTCATCGAGCATTTTACTGAGGCTCTCCAACTTATTATCACACTAATATTATAAAGGCGAAAGTTTCAGAGTGTGTGTGTTTGTATCTTTGTTACTTATTCACGCTCAAACGGCTGGACGGATCTGGATGAAATTTGGCACGAAGATAGATTATAGTCAGTAATAGCACATAGGGTAATTATAAATAATGAACATACAAAAACCACGTCGTGGGCAACAGCTAATTAATAATAATTTAATTGAAAAAATACTTACGTTTTCTTTTTATCACTTAGTCCAGTAGTTATATCACGTTATATCTCGTTAGAGTGCAGTGTATGTATGTTGAAGCTCCAGGGGACACAGATTATATACCATTCGTAAACACAATGATAAGATAGGTCCAATTCGTCATTAACTCGTGAATTATTGGTCTTTATCTCCTCATAATGAAACTTCGTTAGTAAATTACACGTGTTCGTATTTCTGGGCAGCTTGATTGATGTGACAGATTTCAAATAGGAACTAAGGTGTGAATAATATCGATTGCAGTTAGGTATCGATAAATAAAGGCTGGAAGTTCTTACCTAGTCGACTATACAGCCTCTAGACGCCGCTATGGCTTTCTGTCACCACTTTAAACTGAGGCGCTGTCAAAAGGTTTCGATGACGATTAAGGTTGCGGGTATCCGCTGGATGCAACACGCACAAGACCAGTTGATGTGCTGACAGTTGGCGGAGGCCTATGTCACAGATAATATTATACTAGCATACAGATGCTTCATCTCATACAAAGAAACCGTGCCGACGTAACTAGCGTTTTTCGTTTTAGTAATCTGATAATTTTCTAAAAGCATCGGTCGCGCTTTGGTTCCCGTTTCACGGATACAGATGGTGTTTGCGGCGAATTGCAAATGGATGTCAGTAAACTCGGTTCGTGAATCCTTTTTTTTAAATACAGCTACGATTTGTATAATGGTTTAGTATTTGTAATGTATTTGTATTTAACAAAAAAAAAAGATTACATAATATTTTAACAAAAGAAAATAAAACGAGTTAAAAAGTTAACAAATGTTAACAAGCATCTAGAAGGCCTACAATGTTCACACATTTACAAAACAATCGGTAAAGGAATCTATACAAAAGTTAAATAAAAAAAAAGACTAAATCTAACATGTGGCACAAATATTGTTATCAGTGCTGTAACTATTCTTAGCAAAGGGCTATGAAGATGATTGAAAACCATTGTAAAAAGATTAATCAAAAGAAGGAAAAAAAACAAAGAATTAATGAGATTGAGAATAGTTAGAGATAACCACATATTTGTGCCCTTTATGAGTTACCAGGGAAGCCGCATAAAAAATACATTCCAAAATATAGAGTGAATTTAGAGTCAGTATATCGATTTCTTTAAATTTTTCTCTAAGGGACTCGCGAGGACCCATTTTATAGATCGCGCGGATTGCCCTCTTTTGTAAGATGAAAATTGAGCAATAATATAATAATAAGCCGTAATCCACCAAACGGGCCCAGTGCGGGTTGGTGGATGTCACATATCTTCAAGTTGATGGTTCTAAGACATGCCGGTTTCCTCACGCTGTTTTTATTCACCGTTTTGAAAGCTGAGGTGATAAACTAATTTACACAAAGTATAACGCCTGCCTGGGTTCGAACACAGGACCTAGAACTTGTAAGTCGCGACCGATACCACAGGGCCACCACTGCTCTCCGGTTAGTATTAGTACGGTTTTTCGAAATCATGGCTCACCTCTATGATTAGCTACAACAGCGCTTTTTCGACTCTTATCTCTGATATTATGAGGATAAGTTTTTAATTAGCTCGTAAAAACATTATCGCTACTAAATTGACAGATTTAAAATCAGTTAAAACATGATAATATAATCACAATAGACTTAGGTCTTTTCTTCTAGAGGATTTTCCTCATAGAATTTCGATTTTCGTCATATTTATTGCGATAAAGGTGTTAAATTCGTAAAGCATGAAAATCTTTATCTCTGGATTTGATTAACGTGAAAGATATCTCTTAAATATATATTGTTTTAAACATTAACTAGCGACCCGTCTTGGCTTTGCACGGGACAAATTATAAACACAAAGCCTGCCTCATTTATTGCTCTTTATATTAATGGCAACCGTATAAAATTCCATTGCGTCGTTTAGATGAAGTTACCAGAGTAACATAAAAGACCTCGCTAACGCTTACCGGGGCTTTGTTTTTTTCAATTAAAAAGCAAAATACTATTACTGTTTTTCTAAAACGCTACATGGTGATTTTGAGCTCCTCGACAATGTTACAGGGGGAAAAAGTTTTTTTTATATGCTCGCGCTTGACCACTATATCACCTGGTGGTAAGCGATGATGTGGTCGACGATGCAGAAAGCTTCCCTAGAAAAAACCTATTCACTGTTAACTTAAAGACTCCCAGGTTGTAGCTATCAGGAAATATAGATTCTAGCAGGGAATTCCACTCTTTAGCTGTAAGTACGTATAATAAAAGGATTCCCAAAACGTTTGGTGTTCATGGATGAGATATTCACCACGTACCGATGACGCATCGCCGTACATCTTGTAGTCCGATGATGGAACGTGATAGCAGGAATTAGTTCATGCAATTCAATCGCACACTCCGCGACAAAAAACCGACAGGCTGGCAACTTTGCGCCGATTTTCAAGGCTCTGGAGACTAGACTCAACCACATATGCCATTGCCGATGAGCCTCTTCTATCCCGTTTTTCGATCGACTCAAATGTATCCAGCTGGTACTCGGCAGATGAGTGATGAGAGCAGTATAGTCCATGCATGATCGAACTTGCGCTTGATACAAATTGGAACAAATTTGAGGGTCGATGTAAAATCAACGTAACGCCATTAAGCTTAAGATGGTCCGTTATCAGCACGGTCACACCTCGGCAAGCAGCATTGAACCTGATCAGATTGGCATCGCTCCATTCGGAGACTGCCTTAAAATAAAAGTACAAATAAATATAAAACAATTATATGAATAAAATAAAAAAAATGTAAGAAAAAATATGAAAAAATGTTTATCAAGTTGACATTTAGGGACCCGCTGTTTTTCAAATTTCTGAGTTCATGCTATTATATTTTTTTTTTATATATTTATGATGATTTTCACTACCTGAACGACGGATAGTCGTTTCCATTCTAAATATCTTTTACAATATTAGTAGGAACTACGGGGAAGTTTTCTTACACGGGTCCCTTCAAAAGTTACCACAAAAAAATATCAATTTGAATGTTCAACCGGAACCAATGACTCAAGTTGTAGTGGTTGCGGGATGCCACCTCATTATTTTAGTTATCATAATCACAATGAGATTATTGTTTATTATAAAAATTAGTCACGTTTTTAGCTACTTATTGTTCATAGATAAGGAACCTACTTAATGAGATTCAGTTTTTTACGAGTATTTGGATAACCGACTATCCATATCCCGGACTTAGATTTTTCAGATTTTCTGGAAAATGTTGCGTTAGAAGGCCTCCAACTAGTTGGACCGATGAAGACCGATGAAGCTTGTGGAGATCCGCTGGATGCAAGACGCACGGCTCCATCAATCTGGCGGCGCTTGGGGGAGGTCTATGTTCAGCAGTAGACCTGTTTTGGCTGAAATGATGATGATGATTTTATCAGTTGTGCAGTGAAAATACGTGGGATAGCTTTGGTTGTTGTAAGTTTTTAGCCTTATCGTAGATTGTCTGTTGTCTATTGTAAACAGATAGATCAATATCTTTTTATCGTGCTGGTGTACAGATAACAGATTATCATAAAGAGCCTTAGGCTACTCAAAATGTAAATATACCTATTTCAACATAATTAATTTAATTTCTCTGCTTGTGAACGTATGGTACACCTGACTCATTTAATTAGCAAAGTCAATAAAAAATTGCTTTTATTTGGATAATTAATTTACTATCAAGGGTGGCATTGTTAAATGAAAGGTAATTAGGAGAATGAGTGACTCTTCTTCAAATTCGTTCTCACCACACAGGGTCTAATTCTTACACTGAGACAATTGCAAAACTTTGGAATGTATTTTCTTTTGATAATCAAAAAAGCTGAGAGATTAATTCTCGGATATTCGGATAATAGCGGATGGCCGATGGGCCAGAAAGGTTCTGGAATGGCGACCGCAAACTGGAAGATGTTGCGTTGGAAGGCCTCCCACCAGCTGGACCGATGACCTGGTGAAGGTTGCGGGGATCCGCTGGTTACGGGATGTACGGGACCGGTCAATGTGGTGACGTTTGGGGGAGGCCAAAGTCCAGCAGTGGACGTCTTTCGGCTGATATGATGATGATGATGATGAAGCGGTAAATCCAAAACTATTACTTAAAGTCCTCTTAAACATAGTTTCAAGTAACTCTTTAGACCTAGGTATCTTGCACAAATTTAACCGTATCAAGTTTAATTAAAAACGTTTGATACGCTTTCACGATATTGGACTTGGCAGTTTATGTAAGTACTACAAAATTAACCCGAGGGATAATATTCGCGAGATAAAAAGTTTTCAATGTGCTTTTCCTGACAATAATCTATCTCTGTGCTAAAGGGCAATGCCCATTTTTGGCCACGAAACGCCCAACAATGTGTTTTAGTCAAAAAAAACGATTTTGTTTTATATTTATTAATCGCGGTATTCATTTAACGAAACAAGATTGGAACATTTTTGCAAAAAATAAAAGTACCGAAAAAATTAAATGAAATTATGTACATCCGGAATTCATTCGTTTGTGGATAAAATAAAAAGTGTTGCCAATTATTAATTTCATTCAAAATATAATGGATTATCTTTTATTCAATAGATTTTTTATGGTGTTATTATTATAATGGCAATATTATTAGTTTTTTTCGATTATTATTACGATGTTATGATAATTAAACAAGCGAATTGCTAGTTAATATACCATAAATTCTTTAGATCATAACAAAAACGCTACTGCACAATTTAACTGTCATTCTTTTATTTTTTTTCAAAATACATTAATAACAGAATTATAAAAAAAAACATAATAATAATCTTAAGGGCGCTTTCATTACTTCGTTCGTTGATTAATTCGTGTATTACAAAAAATCGATATCAATTCATGGATTTTTATGTCTGTTAAGTGGCAACATCGAATCTGACATTATGGCAGCACGGTTATCTGTCATATGTGTAAATCAGTAAATAACTAAATAATCACAACCCGTTTGCATTTGTATTATTTTGTTTGTTTTGTTTGTTGCTGGTCGAAGTGCAATTAAAAAGTATTGCTGCAATCAAAACCGTTCGACGGCCGAGAATACACTCGGCCGTCGAACGGTAGGATGCGGTGCCCATATTATGACAGTAATATGGTATTTGGGTTGGGCACGGCATCAGGCTGATATTTTCCCTCCTGCTCAATTTCTGGATGGTGTACTAATTGTTTATGATGCAAATGATGTATAAGATCATTAAATACATAATAGATCTAAAAAAACTGGATAATATATGTATGTATTATAGAAAAATTATTGTTAAAAAACTGTATTTGTAAAATAAAAGACCATTTAATATCTTAACAATCCGGACTTTTTTCTAAACCAATTCCTATACCATTTAATTCTTTAAATAGCATATTATCATTTACATATGCTTTTATATGTGGGCACCCAGGGCCAAAGTGTCTATGGACTGTGGGCATTCCCCTTTCATCCAGATTCATTCAGTAGTTTTTGCGTGAAAGAGTAACAAACATAGTTACTCCTACTATCCTACATAATCGTTTGTAAGGATTGTGTGAGGAACATGAAAGAAAAGAGAGTCACTGATAGCTTGCCGGCAGGAATTGAATATAACACATGTTATAATAATAATAATAAAACCTTTTTATGTATCCTTATTGTTACATTTCAAAAGTTGTTAGTAGGTATTTGTTAGTATTTGGCTTACTTATTTACTAATTGTTAGTATTGTTAGTTTCTTTAACATTTTATATTTAAGCCGAATGTGTTTCTTTATAGTCGTTATTTTCTTGGTATACCTAATTATTTTCTAGGATAGGAACCCCTATTTGGGTATAGGCCTCCTCCAGTTTGTTCCAGTTTTCTCTATATTGAGCATGTTTCATCTACTCTTTTCCTGCTGTAGCTATGATGTCATCCAGCCATCGTTTCATAGGTCGGCCTTTTCGTCGTTTTCCGCTAGGTCCCTTCCATCTCGTCGCTTCTACTGTCCATCGCTTGTCACTGTTTCGTGCTACATGGCCAGCCCATCGCCATTTTAACCTTAGACTGTAGTGTAGGACGTCAATCAGTTTTGTTTTCTTTCTTATTAATTCACTTCTTACTTTGTGTATTCTTCTTATTTTTAGTAGGCTTCTTTCCATCGCTTTCTGGCATCTGACAAGTTTTGTTTTTATTTTAGTGGTGTAAGTTCTCGTCTGGCAACTATACGTGAGAGTCGGTAGAATGCACGTATCCATCACTTTTTTCTTTAGGTGGAGCGGATAGTCACCTTTCATAATCTCTCTAAGCGACCAGTATTTTTTCCAGCTCATATTTATTCGGCGCTCTACCTCATCTTCCTCGTTTCTATCTTCAAATGATAACTGTTTTCCTAAATAAATGTATTTATTCACGTATTCAAGTGTCTGTCCTTCAAGTTTTATTGTGTGGGGGAAGCTGTTTGTCATAAGTTTTGTTTTCTCTTTATTCATTAGAAGACCTACTTTTTCACTTTGTACACTCAATCGATTTATCATCGTTTCTAATTGTCTACTGTTTTCAGCGAAGAGGACTATATCATCTACAAATCTGAGGTGGCTTAAGTACCGATTACCTATTTTTATTCCTTCATTTTCCCATTTCAGACACTCAAAGATGTTTTGAAGCACAGCTATGAAAATTTTGGGGGACAGGGGGTCTCCCTGCCTCACTCCTCGTAGAATTGGTATTTCTGGACCTCGTTTCTCCAGTTTCACACAACTAGTGCTGTTGTCATATATGTTTTTCAAAACGGTTTTGTACTTTTCGTGTACTTGGCATTTGTTTAATGCTTCCCAGATTGCATCGTGTGATATTGTGTCGAATGCTTTAGCGTAATCGATGAATGCTACGTATAATGGCCTGTTAAACTCCTTGTATTTTTCTATTATTTGCTGCATTACATGTTTAAGGTCCACAGTTGAAAAACCCGAACGGAACCCTGCTTGCTCTATAGGTTGATGTTTTTCGATTTTGCCACTGATTCTGCTAAGCAATATGGAGGTAAAAAGTTTATAAGTGCTAGGCAGAAGGCTAATTGGACGATAGTTGCCTATATCTTGAGGGTCACCTTTTTTGTAAAGCAAAATTATATCTGATTTATTCCATTGTTTTGGTATTTGTCCTGTGTTTATGATTTTGCTGAATAAGTATGATAGTGGGCGTGCTAACCGAGCAAATCCAAATTTTAAAGCTTCATTAGGTATTTCATCTGGCCCTGGACTTTTTTCTGATTTTAGCTTTTAGATATGCGTTACTATCTCCATCACATCTACTTCTGCGGGCTCGACTTCACTATAATTTTTAGGATATTTGTTTTTATAAGTACAAGTTCCCACGTTGCTTTTGTATAGGTCTTTGTAGAACTCTGGGGCACAATCTATAATATCTTTCCTCGTGTTCCTGGTTCTTGTTTCTAAGTTTTGTATCCAGTTTTTGTGTGTAACTAATTGTTTGTATGCTCTTTTATTGCTGCCATATTGTTTTAGGTTGGTTTCTATTATAAGTTTTCTGTAGTCTGCGTAATCTTGTTTGATAGCCTTGTTAGATCTTTTGAAAAGCATACTTAATTCTTCCTTCATTTCCTTAGTTATATGTTTTAATTTTATAAGTTCTGAGCGTCTTGTTATTAGTTCTATTGTAGGTTTTGTGAGGATTTTGTTTACATTGAATCGTTTTTCTTCTTTTTGTTCCGTTGAAATGCTATTTTTAATTATGTGTTCTATTTTATTGTATAAGGTTTGGACATCCTCGTCGTCGTCTAATGTTTCTAATTCGTTTGTGTTGTTTTCTAAACTTCTAGTATATAGTTTTATTTCCTCTTCAGTTTTGAATTTATTTGACGATGATTTAAATGACTTCCTGCTTTTTTTGCTGTTTTGTAGGAGATAAGTTGCTCTAATCAGTCTGTGATCAGAGCTGAACCCTAAACCGTGCAGGACTTCTATCTTCCTGACTTTTTTTGGCTGATTTGACAGGATAAAGTCCACCTCATTCTTTATTTTTCCGTTTGGTGAAATCCATGTCCATTTGCGATTATGTCTCATTTTGAAATGTGTATTCATAACCGATAATTTTTGTTCGACAGCAAATTCTAAGAGCTTTTCACCTCGTTCATTCCTTTTTCCATAGCCAAATTTTCCTAGAATCGTATCTTCGTTTGTTTTAGCTAGACCCACTTTGGCATTAAAATCTCCAATGACTAGTACGTTTTCCCCTGCCTGAGTTTGCGCTTCTTGTAAGGTATTGTAGAATTTGTCAATTTCTTCATTAGAGGCTTTTTCAGTTGGTGCGTATACTTGAATGATTGAAATAACTTTTTTGTTAAACTCTAGCTGAAGTAGCGCAACTCTTTCAGACAAACCTGAGAAACTTAATATGTTATTTTTGTATTCCTTTCTTATCAAAAAACCAACTCCATGCAGGCCTGGCGTTTCTCCTTTGTAGCAGAATATAAAATCTTCATACTCTTCGATGCTACAACCCATTCGCCTGACTTCGGCTAAGCCTAATATATCAATTTTTATTTTTTGTAGGTAGTACATGAGTTCTATGTACCTTCTTGTGGATGCTAACGATCTTACATTAAATGTTCCAATGTATAGTGCATTTTTTATAATTCTTTTATTTATTTTTTCTGGAGGGTTTTGGTCATTTTCCCCCACGGGGACCAGCCGGCTTGGGGGAGTGTATTTGTTTTTTGATTGTTGTGATTTATGAGGTTGCTTTGTTTTTCCAGTTTTTAGTATTGGTGTGTTAGTTTCTATGAAAGTTCTTGTTTGACAGTGAATGTGCTTTTTCACGCATGATTTGAAAAGCATCCTTCTTTTGCATTTTTGGTACATTTTGGATCTCGCTCTGGATACCCGGGCTTGGAGTTTCTGATCTTTTTCTTTTGTCGTTATCACTTTTAGACTGGATGTTTTCTTCTTTCTTTGATTGTAGAACTGTTTTTGGTAGGTCATGGGTGATGTAGGAGTTGGGTTTCATCTTTTTTTTGTTTTTAAGTATTTGAATTTTCTTCTGCAGGGTGGTAGTGGCCAACAAGATTGGTCTGATTTTACCCTGTTTGGATCCCTTGTTTCCCAGTCTCTGCAGTCTGTCGATCTCTCCGTTTTCCAGAATCACGTCCATCCCTCTTAGCGTTGATGTTACTAGCTTGCTCAAATCATCGTGGTTTTCTTCTTCCTTTTCTGTAAGTCCGTGAAGTATTATGTTTTTTCTTTTGTTATTTACTTCGAGATTTTGTATCTTTTTATTTAGTTTTTCGACTTCAACTTTTAGTTTTCCATTTTCTTCTATTAATGGTTGTATAATTTCATCTACCTTTTGAAGAACCGCAGCAGTTATATTTTCGGTTATAATTTTTGTTTGAAGATTTAACTGCTCAGTCATTTTTGACAAAAGAAGTGACATCTCGGGTGACAGCTGGTTAGTCATGTTATCGCGTGAAACGAAGCGCAAAAGTAATCCAAGTTTCCGAACGTAACTTTTGTTTTCTTGTGTTGGCAGTTCTGCGTCTGACGTTGTTTTGTATGACAGATAACTTTTTATGATAACTGACCGTTCCAAGTGTTCAAACGATATTTTTCCACTTTTTGTTCTTCTTTTTGCAATTTTACGAATGTATTTCGATGGATGCACTCACAAAGAAGATTCGGCGTTACACTTTAGTACGGAATGATTGTTTATTCTCACTGTTTTTATTTTAATTTCGAGAGCGTTTTGACACTGCAGTTGACGTAAATAACCTCGACAGATACCTAACACATGTTACCAGACCCCAAGTAACATCGGTCAAGAGATGGAAGACGATGATGACATCTTATTACTATTATAAAAACAAACGTTGGTTAGGATGGATGGGCTGATGAATATATTTATTTATCTTTCTCAACGTAAAAACAACTAAACGGATGTTAATCAAACGTTATAGAGCTGAGTGTGTGCGCTTTATAGAGATTAGCTATTATTAAAAGATACACATAATACGCCATCGCGGACTTTTCTGTAAGCCTATAAAAGAGGAACAATTCCACCATACATTGTTTTTAACCGACTTAAAAAAAAGTAGGGGGTTATCAATTCGTCGGAATCTTTTCTTTGTGTATATTCCCCGATTACTCAAAGACGCCTGGACTTCTGGAATTCTTATTTTGTTTGAAAGTGTATATACTTCACAGGTGGTCCCATGGTCACCAGGTCAGAATCTGATGATGGAACCAAGAAAAAACGAGGGATCTCCTCAAATAATATATGCACACATATAGCGATTTTGGTTTTTTATTTTATTTTATTAATCTTAGGAAAACTTACAGCTAATACAATAAATAAGCAGAAACAACATGCAAAAAACCATGCATAAACCCATTCCTAATGTTTGAGCATTATATAAAAATATTTTGCTGTACAGAAAAAAGGTTCTGATGATTGCAGGCTCTACAAATGTCCATCACAGCCAGCCAGCTGCTTCTCAAAACTGGCTTTTACAAACGTTGATAAAATGTTCAGTTCAGAAAAAAACATTGTAGAGCAATGGTAATATAAACATAGAATAATAGCAGTTTGTAGTTTTCTTCTTTATTCAGCCTTTGGCCCCCACATCTCAATAATATAGTAGAATCCTCTGCCAAAGCCTGACGTCATAGTGACGGTGACGTGATTGGTACCGAAACCGCTCACGAATGGGTGTCCTCCCTGAGGTAGACCGGGCTCCAATATCGACATACGCGTTACCCGGGTATCGCCGTGGTATTCTATAGACTGTGACTGTACGGTGTTTGGGATAGGGTCCAAGCGCATTTCGCTTCTGAAAAGATACATAGAACAAAGTCAGTTACAGGGTTCATTAGCTATTTTAGGGGTGAGGGAAAAAAACTTTATTGTTGTCTAGTATTAAAATAACGTTCGCACCTGAAAAGTAATACATCTCCTACTCTTGCTTCTCCTTGCTGGTAAACATGGTTTTCGGTAGCGACTTCAGTTGGAATGGAAGCCGCGTCATTGCAGACTGTTAGTGCTGCTAGCACCGCGATGAGGATGAAGCTCTTCATCTGAAAGGATACATTGATTTTTTTAAGGTTGTTTTACATTATATGTAACTAGGTTCCACCCGCGGCTGTGCACACACTACCGTCATAAAAACTTATCCTATGTCCTTCAAAGGATCTCAAACTATCGCCATAATAAATTTCATCTAAATCGATTCAAAGGTTTAAGCGTAAAAAGGTAACAGACAAGCAGACAGACAGTTACTTTTGCTTTTATAGTCCAATTGCTAGTTGTAAACGACCCTTTGTGCCTATTGGCCTTGTTTGTTCTGTCTCCTGCTTGGTTTATAGGGAAGTGGAAATTTGTATTGTTCCTACTCCTGCGTTATTCTCTTCTGATTAATTTCGTTGCGGGCTCCAATACAGTTAAATTCATTCTCCGGGACTTCGTCGAGCTTCATTGCTTCGGCGCTTTTCTGGTGGTCACCACTGTTGATTCTAGATTTCAGGAGTGGCAGTGGTTTGGGAATAGTGCAGTGGGATAGTGGCGCCCTTTAGAGGATATAAATTAAATTAATTAATTTAATCTAATTTAAAGGATATAAATTCAAGGATAATGGAAAGGTGCCGTGTTAGGTACTAAATGAAAGGGCTTAATTAGCAAATTCAAAAATATATACTTGATAATTGCATCTAATTTTTACCCAACTATGGCGAAGAGTGGTATTGCACTTACTACTAAACTACACTTATAATACAATACAATACAACAGTATTTAGTAAGCAATCTTTATGGCAAGGTGACATACAACCACGGCTATCCTCTAAGAATATTTTCTTGTTTCATACATTTCGGAGCGCGATTTCGCTGTAAGCCCGACGTTTTAGTTTTTTAAACATTAACACAACTATAAATATTTAGCCACGAACTCAATGTTAAATTTGATGTAAAAATTAAAATGATTTTCTGTTCTTTTCAGGTAAGTCACCTCTCGACAACTTTCAGTATTCCAGCTGACCTGTTTGAATGACATCGAAAGCTAAGTGATTTATAACAAGATGAAAATAACTGTGCACCTCGCCGGAATGCGACCCCACTCCCGCCTGCTCGCGCTGCACCCCGCGTTCTCCTCGTGCGCCAAAAGCGAGAGTTAAACGTCAGAGTGACGTGACAGCGCCAGGTGCACAGTTAAATTGTCCGGGTAGTAATTATCGACTGTAAAAGCTTTTCTGTATTTTTCTTAACAAAACAATTTAAATAAATTGAAATTAAATTATATTGAATATGCAGTGTTTACTTTTTTCTATTAATACTTCAAAAACAACATGATTTTACCTTTTTTTAGGACATTGATTGAAATTAGATAAAAACTAAAGTTAGAATATTTATAAATTGACGAAACCTTTCGTGGATTTAGGTCCAGTTTATTGATCCGTAGTTAACTTAACCAATGGTTAAATGTGCCAACCAATTGTTTAAAATTTCGGTAAAACCAATGGTATCAACCATTGGTTAAATATACTAGTTGATGGTTTCAACAAGACAACATAACTTTGCAACACGCCAGTTATCCGTATTCCCAACTCGTTTCGGAATTATTATTATAATATGTTTTTAATTGATCTTTTTAAATAGGTATGTGACTATCGAATAATTTTTATTTTTATTTTTTATTGACTATGTATTTTAAATTAATGAGATTTCTTTATTTTGAATGGAATTTATAATGAATTTATTACAATGTATAGTGTTATTTTAATGTTTTTTTAATGATTTCCAAATGATGTGATTTGTAACTTTTTAATTTAAAAATTGGGATGTAATGTCTTTTTCAATAAATTTAATTATTATTATATTATTATTAACTAGGAATAAAAAACTGACCTTATAAGCTACCCAGGTCTGTGTCTAATCTTTCGGGGAATACGGTTAACTGACGTGTTGCAATATAATATTGTTTTGTTGCTAGCCATGCCGTTTAATTTTGTAGATAAAACAAACAAGTAAACAGTCAGACAAAGTAGTACCAGGCAGAAAAAACCTTTTTTGTAAAAAAATACTACCGACTTCCAAATAAGAAGTTGTACCTACGAATTAGGCAAGTAATTAAGTAAGGTACCTACAATGCCAGAATAGATTACCCAAATATCATGAAACTGAACATTACTGGTGAAATAAGAGTGTACCAAGGTGAACTGTACACATCTGCGTACCCCTTTAGAGCGTACTGGCGTAATGTTGTGTTATGAAATTATATAAACAATAAACAGACATACGATTGCAGTAAACCCGAGAGATTTGCCGTTATTTATTGAAGAGTTCTGTTGTATATCTCCGAAGTTCTTCATCACATCTTCGCCAAATTAAAATATGACTAATTTCGAAACATATTCATTCAAACAAAAAAATAATTCAAAATCAGCTCATAATTGACGATTGATAGAATCAGTGAACAAAAAAAAAACAAACATAAAGTCGAACATAGAACCTCCTCCTTTTTGGTAAGTCGGTTAAAAATAATCGATCCTAACCTATTATCACACTAATATTATAAAGGCGAAAGTTTGAGAGTGTATGTGTTTGTATCTTTGTTACTTATTCACGCTTAAGAGGAAATACGGGCGGAGAGACTTTTGAAAAATAGGTATTTGAAAAAACTATCGCTGTCGCTCTGCGAACTGCGAGCGCGTGGCGCCCGGCCGCCCTATCCATGTGTGTGTAAGTTGACGGTGTGTGCGTGCCTCCGAAACGCTCCCGGCCGCGGCTCGCGCATTTCTTGTAATCGCCCCAGTCACTCGTAACTTTTGTTGTTGTGGATTGTGGACTGATATCCAAGAATATCTGTTATTCTTAACAGCAAATGCAGAAAATCTTTTTTTTTGGACGTGACTAATAATACTGTGGAGCAATTTAATTATGTAATTGCCAAATTTATTGGCGGAAAAAGAGTTAACTTTGCAGGCTCA
This sequence comes from Orthosia gothica, assembly GCA_949775005.1. Classification (NCBI taxonomy): domain Eukaryota; kingdom Metazoa; phylum Arthropoda; class Insecta; order Lepidoptera; family Noctuidae; genus Orthosia; species Orthosia gothica. Next base: position 39,557,122 of record OX459035.1, read on the forward strand.
TATCATATCAGACAAGTGGAGCAGTAACTTCATGAAATATCGAAGGCCTATTCATTCACGCATCCAAAAAATAATACAGGGCTGCAGTCCGGGCAAATAAAAAAAAATAGATCAAAAGCAGCGTTCGAAAAAAATCACAGAGATTTTCCGAAAAAGAAAACTGACATATCCCAAAGACGGAACGAGCAAAATAAAAAAAACTACAGAACCTGTTAAAAACTACGGTCGCTTAGAGTTGGAAGAAGATAGAAGAAGATATGCCTTTGGATTTATATAAATTAAAAGAAAAAATATTTCTTGTTCGAAAAAAATCACAGAGATTTTCCGAAAAAGAAAACTGACATATCCCAAAGACGGCACGAGCAAAATAAAAAGAACTACAGAACCTGTTAAAAACTACGGTCGCTTAGAGTTGGATGAAGATAGAAGAAGATATGCCTTTGGATTTATATAAATTAAAAGAAAAAATATTTCTTGAAAGATTGCTCTCAACTAAGGATGTTCAAAGGAAAATAGTGGGGGCCAAAGCGATAATAGCTTATGGGAAATTGAAAGACTAAAGAGGCTTACGGCATCGAATGTTGGGCGAATATGTAAGATGCGACCGAAAACATTGGTTCGCAAAATTTGAGAAACGTTATTATATAAGAAATTTAAAGGAACTGTGGCTACCAATTATGGCAAGGAAACTGAATCTAAAGCGATCGATCAATTTATCAAGCCCACGGGCCTACAGGTATTAGAGTGTGGAATGTTTATCGATGAAAAGAAACCCTTTTTCGCGGCAAGCCTGGATGGTCTGATAGGTCAAGACTCGATAATAGAGGTAAACTGTCCTTACGAAATTGCAAGAATGTCACCTGAAGACGGAATTGAACAAAAATAAATAGATTTAGAACTGTTTTCAAGGATCATCACTAATCGTCTCCGTAGACCACATAGGTACATACGCTGCGGCAGGTTATACAGAAGACCGAAGAGTACAACCTGCCTCTCTGTTTAGCGTTTGTGGAATACCAGAAAGCCTTCGATTTGATCGACACTTGGGCTGTACTGCAGTCTCTCCAACGGTACCAAATTGACTACCAGTACATCGAAGTGTTGAAAAGTGTGTATAAAAAGGCCACCATGTCAGTTCGACTTCAGGATCAGACCTCGGAACCCGTCCTTCTGCAGCGAGGTGTGAGACAGGGAGACGTCATATCTCCGAAACTGTTCACCGCTGCACTGGAGGATGTCTTCAGATTTCTGAACTGGAAAGGGCTAGGCATAAATTTCAATGGCGAATACATCAATCACCTTCAGTTTGCCGACGATATAGTGGTCATGGCGAAGACCATGGAGGACCTCAGTACAATGCTCGATGACCTCAGTAGAGCTACCTAAAGAGTGGGTCTTAGGATGAACATGGACAAAACCAAGGTGATGTTGAATGCCCATTTTACACTCACTCCAATCAAAGTCGGATACTCTTCACTCGAAGTTGTGGGCGACTATGTCTACCTGGGACAAACGATCCAGTTGGGTAGGGCCAACTTCGAGAAAGAGGTCAACCGTCGAATTCGACTTGGCTGGGCAGTGTTCGAGAAGTTGCGGTATATTCTCGTCCAACTTACCACAGTGTCACAAGTATAGACTTGAGACACAGTGACCAGACCAGTGTGTGTTGCCAGACATATGGTTCTGAGACATGGTCGCTTACAATGGGCCTCATCAGAAAGCTTACAGTCACCCAAAGGGCAATGGAGAGGGATATGCATGGAGTTTCCTTGCGTGGTCGAATCAGAAATGTAGAGATCCGCAAGAGAACCAGGGTTACCGACATAGCCCGAAGAATTACCAAACTTAAGTAGCAGTGGGCAAGGCACATTGCTCGCAGAACGTATGACCAATAGGGCAGAAAGGTTCTGGAGTGGCGACCGCGAATCGGAAGACGTTGCGTTGGAAGGCCTCCCACCAGGTGGACCGATGACTTGGTGAAGGTTCCGGGGATCCACTGGATGCGAGACGCACGGGACCGATCAATGTGGTGACGTTTGGGGGAGGCCTGTGACCAGCAGTGGACGTCTTTCGGCTGATATGATGACGATGATGATGATGTTATAGATTTATGTACGTTTAAAGGCAAAATGTTACAATTAAAACAGAATCAAAATTACTTCTACTAAGTACAAGGCCAACTACACATAACTCGTCGAAATTTCTGTTATTTTATTTTATGGAGTCCCAAAAGCTTTTATTTTTCAAAATATTAAGAGGGACAATGCATTATGGCAAAAAATGGAACCATTAATAGAAAAGTTCTACCACATTAGTGGCAAGCCTAAGGCATTAGCCTTTCACCAGAAATCATTGACGATCGGATACCAAAGAATAAACCAGTGAGAGAAAGCACGTCTGCCTAGCCTTTTCCCATCAACGTAGGAGTCAGATGCAGCTGAATACCAGTATTTTGATAGATCGACTGCCTATCTGACCTCCACAACCAGTTACTGGGTAATATGAAACCCCTTGGTAAAACGAGTCAGACTTTCAGGATGTCAAAGCCGAAAATAACAGCCGGGACCAACGGCTTAACGTGCTTGGCGAGACACGGACGGGTCTTGGTATGTAAAGATGGTCACCCATCCACGGAACAACCACGGCAAGCATACCCACAGAACAGATAAAACCTCTTTTATCTGTTCTGTGGATTGACCCGTGCGGCTGACGTTGAAATAAGTTTAATTTCGCTGATGTACCTAGTAGGCGATCTAGAGACTGCGGATACCTATCCGATATATAATTTACTGTTTTGTATTGAAAACTTTTTGTAATAAACATTTCGCGGTATGCGATAAGGCCGCCCATTGTATATTTTTAGTATTAAGTTTCTTTTTCTTGTTTGTTATGGTGTACAATAAAGTGTATATATATAAATAAATAAATAAATAAAGACATGCACTTAATTTTATTTTGTATCCATTACTTTTTAATACTTCTATTTGTAATTCCCACTAAACAGCACATGCAAACAATATAAATGTGTTTATCGATAACTGTTTACAACACTAGTATATCGATATTATTTTCAACTACTACGCATCACCTTTTCGTCTGTGTACGTATTATGCAGACCCCTTGCGTCAAACCCCGCCCACAAACTCGTGCGATAAGGACAACCGCAGATTCGACAAATTTTCTTAAGTAAAAAGTCATAATTCGAGGTTTGGCTCTCGTCTGTTTTCTCCTCCAATATTGGACCGATTTAGAAGATATTTCATAAACTGAATAAGAAGGATATTTACTATGTCCCTATGTTTTCCTTTTTTCATTAATAGTTATCAAATTTGTACACTAAGGCTCTGAAGACAGCGACTCAATACAGACAATTTTGAGCATTTTGAGAGGGTTCTAGTTCTTATACGGATAATATATCACCAAAAAGGAAAACATAGGGACATAGAAGAAGTTGATATTTATTTTACTGTAAAAAATCATTGCTTTAAGTTCATAAACCAGACAGAAAACAGACGAGAGTTTTTGTATGGAGAAAAGACCACCCCCGTTTCCTCTTAAGGCGGAACCCCGAGCAAAACGCCGCGCTTGCCGTTTTTCGTTTAGTTTTAGGAGCTATCTACTCGTTATTTAAAAAGAAATATCAATTAATAAAATTACATTAAATTTCTACATAATATTGATTCTAAAATAGTAGATTTTTATATGTTGTTTATGTTTCACTTATCTCCTTCCAAAAAAAAACATAAAAATGAGAAATAATTATTAATAGCATGCATCTCCTCGTAAAATGTTCATTAATTATTTTATGTACTAACACTATTGCAAAGACAATTTGATAACGAAAGTTTTGTAAGTTTTTTTTTTTCAAAAGGCCAATATTCGATTTTATAAAGATTTTATTCTAAAATCTGGGCGTATTCACTACTGTAATTCATGCGCCACCAGTGCCGCTAGGCCAATAGGCATGCTCATAATCTCATGCTGATTTTTTGGTTAGGGTACGGCCTTAAACGGCTGGACGGATCAGGATAAAATTTGGCACGAAGATAGATTATAGTCAGTAATAGCACATACGGAAATTATAAATAAAAAACATAAAAAAAAATATTTACAAAATTTCCACGCGCATAAAGGCGTGAACAACAGCAAATTAGTAACAATTTAATTTAAAAAATACTTACGTTTTCTTTTTACCACTTAGTCCAGTAGTTATATCACGTTATATCTCGTTAGAGTGCAGTGTATCCAGTCGAACGTGACAGCAACTGATTCAGTTGGTGTCACATTTCGCATGAAACGTGACACCAACTGATTCAGATGTCTTCACAGACGGCAACATTTGACGTATTTTTTTTTTTTAGAACTATGCCTATCTCAGTCGTATATGTACCAACATGTAGTGTAATAGACGAGGATGACAAATAACCACTCAGACAGCCGCCAACCCCAACGCTCGCTTCTTTAGGCACCTAATTTTTATATCGGTGGCGGGATCAACGACATGAGGCGTAATTTTGCAAGCTTGTGTTATTAAAAAAATGTATGGGGAGGTGTGATCTAATGATTGATTTATGTAAAATAGGGTGTAATAATATATAAAAAATAATAAAAAATCATAATAATGGTTTACTTTCTTTTTTCTATCTACTTTTGTAAAATAAACCTGAGAAAATTTATCTTCTGCTGACTTTACAATTTATTTACCAATATTTAACAAGTCCAAACTGAAATAAACCATTTGAAATATAGCTTATTTCATTACGATTTTAACAACATAAGTTTCATGAAGGGTTCCCATACAAAACATTCAAGATAACGGCGTTTTAGACGCGCGCGGGCAATTCGCGCCATCGCGCCCGGCCGACCCGTCACGTTTCCGTCAAAATGACAAAAATGGCCGCCACGCTTGAGTGGGTATGTATGTTGCAGCTCCAGGGGACACAGATTATATACCATTCGTAAACACAATGATAAGATAGGGCCTATTCGTCATCAACTCGTGAATTATTGGTCATTATCTCCTTACAATGAAACTTCGCAGCTTGATTGATTTGACAGATTTGAAATAGGAAAATCCTAATTCGGAACTAAGCGGCTACTAGAGGTGTGAATTACATCGATTGCAGTTAGGTATCGATAAATAAAGGCTGGAAGTTCTAACCTAGTCGACTATACAGCCTCTAGACACCGCTATGGCTTTCTGTCACCACTTTAAACTGTGGCGCTGTCAAAAGGTGGACTGATGACGATTTAGGTTGTGGGTATCCGCTGGATGCAACACGCACAAGACCGGTCGATGTGGTGACAGTTGGCGGAGGCCTATGTCACAGATAGTATTATACTAACATACAGATACTTCATCTCATACAAAGAACGGTTTCTTTGCCGACGTAACTAGCGTTTTTCATTTGAGTAATCTGATAATTTTTCTAAGAACCTCGATCGCGTTCGGTTCCCGTTCCACGGATACAGATGGTGTTAGCAGCGACTTGCAAGTAAAATTGTGTACTCGGTTCGTGAATACTTTTTTTTCAAATGCAGCGATGATTTGTTAATAGTATTTTATGCCCGTTTTTACAGTTTCATTGTACCAAAATGTGTTACAAAACAAATTTAAAAATTCGAGTGTATGCCTCAGAAATTTAAAACCGCGCCATCTATTGCGATCAATTTTAAATGATCCATTTAAAAATCTTTAAAAAATAAATGTGAATTTGAGCTCAAAATTTCTGAATGTTTTGCTTAGAAGAGTTAATTAAGCAAGAACGTACATTTTTATGATCGTCTCTAGACAATCTTAATATTTCGCAAAACTCAATAACAAATCGAAGCATATCACGCCATCTATTGCAATTTATTTGAACCATTTTTTTTTTCTTCACGTTGGGTTGCGTGCCTATGTTCAGCAGTGAAAAGACTAAAGTCAACATTTGTTATTAGAATGGGTCTACCTTTTATAGCAGAACTTTTTATGTCATAATATTTATATTTATACATAACAACGGATAGCTTAAACATAATTTCGCAGAAAATCGTTTGGCATACACTCATTTATCATACATTCAAACTAATAATTTTGTAAGTCGGAATCATCTTTAGGCATATATTTCATATCGATAGGCATTAAAAGGCAGAACCACCATATCGCAGAAAGTTCACAGTCAGAATCGTCTTTTGGCATAAATTTCATATCCACATTAATTGAAATACTCATCTATCACATTCCAGATAATTCATAGTTAGAGTAATTTTGTATTTTTTACCACAGTTTAATATTCATGAAACACATTTTTTTTGTGTTTTAATTCGCTGTATGAAGCATGCAAACATGCAAATAAGCATATATATATACAAACATGCATGCAGCTAGCATGCAGCATGCAAACAAGCATACACCATGCATGCAGTAAGCATGCAGCATTCAAACAAGCATACACCATGCATGCAGCAAGCATGCAGCATTCATACAAGCATACACATACATATTACACATACATACATATTAAAATTAATTATGTACTAAGTTAAGAATGACAATTAAATATTTGTACACCATATATTTCGTGGTAAAATGGATAGAACTAACAAAAATATTAACACCATACTATGTAAAACTACATTCTTACAAATAAATAAAATTCTAATTCTAATTCTACACCATGCATGCAGCAAGCATGCAACATGCAAGCAAGCATAGAAGTGAGTATGCACTGCTCTCCGGTTAGTACGTGGGACACTCAGAAAGTTTTGCGAAACTAAAAAAAATTGTTCTATACGTACATATATTTTTATTAAATCTTTTCAAAGTACTTTCCACCAGCCTCTATACAAAGATTCATGCGCCTAAACCAGTTTTCAAAACACTTTTTCCAGTCCGCCGCAGACACCTCGTTTACAGCCTGCTCGAACGCAGCCAGCGCATCTTCCGGCGACGAAAATTGTATCCCTTTGAGCTGATTTTTTATTTTTGGGAATAAAAAGAAGTCACACGGTGCTAGATCAGGGCTGTAAGGAGGGTGACCCAGGAGTTTGACTGGCGTGCTGTCCAGGAAGTCCCTCGTTTTGAGTGCGGTGTGCGCAGGTGCATTGTCGTGGTGGAGCAGTAGCCCGCGGAGCCCTGTGTTTGGTCGCTTGTTGCTTATAACAGAGAAAACTTCTGGCAAACATTTGATAGTATACCATTCGGCATTAATGCTTCTTTGATCCCGTAAGGGAATTGATACCAAGTGGCCAGTCAAATTAAAAAAGCTAGCGATCAAAATCTTACCCCCGCTTCTAGATCGCTTCACTTTGGTAGGCGTTGGCTCATTTTGAAACACCCAAACAGTCGACTGGCGCTTGGTTTCTGGGTCGTATTGATAAATCCAGGACTCATCACCTGTAACGATGTCGTAAACACGCCGAGACGAGCCTGCTTCAAATTTGTTAAGCATAACACGGCACCATTCCACCCGGGCCTGCTTCTGAGCATCGGTGAGGTTGTGCGGCACCCAGCGTGATACTATCCTCCTCACGCGAAGATGGCTGTGTAGAATCTCGTGAACGCTTCCCGATCCAATCTTCAATATGTGTTGAATCTCCTGATATGTAATTCGCCTATTGTCTTGGATTAAATTTTTCACTGCTAGCACGTTTTCTTCGGTAACAGCCGTCAAAGGGCGACCGCTTCTTTCGTCATCCCCCAAAGTTGGTCGACCGCGCTTGAATTCGTTATACCAACGATACACGGTTGCCTTGGAAGGGCCTTCATCCATGAATGCCATTTGAAGTCTATCGTACGATTCATCCGGTTTCAGGCGACACTTGAAATCGTATAAAATCATAGCTCTAAAATGTTCCCGGCGCAGATCCATATTTCAGTGAGACACAATACTTTGAATTAACTCGCAAAAAATGTGGAGGGAAATTTTGAAATTGGAACTTACGTATTTTTACTTATAAATAATCATATTTTCGAAAAACATTATAACTGGCCAGTCTCCCATATATAAAAACTTTTTTTCGCAATACTTTCTGAGGGGCCTGGTATTTGTATGGTTTTTCGAAGTCATGGCTCACCTCTATAATTTGCCACAACAGCGCTCTTCCGACTCTTATCTCCGATAAGACGATAAGTTTTAAATCTAAAAAAATATGATCGCTACTAAATTGACAGATTAAAATCAGTCAAAACATGATACTATAGCTAATTACAATACACTTGTCTTATCTTCTAAAGGATTTTCTTATGATTATAATAAATCGATTTTCGTCATTATTTATCTGCGATAAAGGCGTTACATTCGTTAAGTAGGTAAATATTATCCCTGAATTTGATTAACGTGAAAGATATGATTTCTTAAATGACATCATCATCACTAGCCTTTTTAATGTACCCACTGCTGGGACACAGGCCTCCTCTGTGTGAGAGGGAATGGCCATAATCCACAATGCGGGTTCAGAGCGGGTTGGTGGATGTCATATGTATAATTTTTTTTGTTTCTCACATGGACATGCCGGTTTCCTCACAATGTTTTCCTTCACCGTTCTGAATGCACTGGTAGTGAAATAATTTACATAAAGTAAAGCACCTGCCTGGGTTTGAACCTACAACTATAATAATTCGCGGCTGATATCACAAGGCCACCATTGCACTCACTAAGCCACCACTTCTCTCTTCTTCACTTCTTAAATGTATATTGTTTCATATATTTACTCCACAGGCTATAGAGTCTAGAATCACGAAAGTCAAATGACACTTGTCTGGACAAGTCACCAACGGCGATAGTCGAAATGCCAATATGACCTTTCGATAGTGACAAGCCCATACATTTTTGACATAATTATTTTCAAACGCTATTGTGCGGGTTTGTTGATAGTATAATGTCACTTATGAAGAGACCTCAAAATCAGTAAAAACCATAGATATATTTGCGTAGCAAAAAAAAATCTAAATCTATGGTAAAAACCAAAACAAGATCACTGTTTTTCTGAAACCCTGCATGTTGACTTTTAGCACCTTTCTACAATATGTTTGGTAGTGGAAGTACGAATTAATATAAATTAATATAACAGTGGAATTAATATTCTGCAATATGATAAACAAAATCTAATGCTTAGTATGTGATTTACAATATTTGAGAGTTCATGCAATTATATAAAAAGCTTTTTACAAAAAATACAACCGACTCCCAAATAAAAATACTACAAAGTGAAAACTAACTTTAATTTCGGAAGTTTTTGATAACTGTTTTCGTTTCCTCGCTTTTTGACACCGCCTTCCGAAATTGAAGTTATTATTTTTAGTTGGAAGTCAGTTGTATTTTTTTGTAAAAAGCTTTTTAAGAAAAAAATAGAACACGTAACTTGACCATAACCGGTGGAACAAGAGTGTTTCAGGGTGAACAGTGCACATCTGCGAACCCTTTTAGAGCATACTGGCGTGATGGCATGTTACAAAATGGTGTAAACAATAAACAGATATGCAGCAATCCCGAGAGATTTGCTGTCATTTATTGAAGAGTTCTGTTAATCTCCTAAGTTTTTCATCAGATATTTACCAAATTTAAATGAGACCATTTCGAAACAAACATCTTTCGATCAAAAAAAGAATTTTGCAAATCCATTTATATATGACGGAGTTATCATCATCATCATCCTATCAGCCGAAAGCGTCCACTGCTGGACATAGGCCTCCCCCAAGCGTCGCCACATTGACCGGTCCCGAGCGTCTCGCAACCAGCGGATCCCTGCAACCTTCACCAGGTCATCGGTCCACCTGGTGGGAGGCTTTCCAACGCGACGTCTACCAGTTCGCGGTCGCCACTCCAGAACCTTTCTGCCTCATCGGCCATCCGTTTTGCGAGCGATGTTCCCTGCCCACAAGTTTGGCAATTCTTCGGGCTATGTCGGTAAACCTGGTTCTCTTACGAATCTCTACATTTCTGATTCGATCACGCAAGAAAACGCCGAGCGTAGCCCTCTCCATTGCCCTTTGAGTGACTGTAAGCTTTCTGATGAGGCCCAATGTAAGCGACTACTGGCAACACACACTGGTCATAGACTTTTGTCTTGAGACACTGTGGTGAGTTCGACGAGAATACACCGCGCAACTTCACGAACGCTGCCCAGCCGAGTCGGATTCGACGGTTGATCTCTTTCTCGAAGCTGGCCCTACCCAACTGGATCGTTTGTCCCAGGTAGACATAGTCGTTCACAACTTCGAGTGTAGAGTTCCAACCTTGATAGGAGTGGGTGTAACATGGGCATTCAACATCAACTTGGTTTTGTCCATGTTCATTTTTAGACCCACTCTTTTGGAAGCTCTTTTGAGGTCATCGAGCATTGTATTGTAGAGCAGTGGTGGTCTAGTGGTATCGGCCGCGACTTACAAGTTGTAGGTCGTGGGTTCGAGCCCTGGCAGGCGCTTTAATTTGCGTAAATTATTTCTTCACCACTGCTCTCAAAACGGTGAAGGAAAACATCGTGAAGAAACTGGCATGTCCTAGAACCAAAAATTTGAAGACATGTGACATCCACCAAACCGCACTGGGCCCGCGTGGTGGATTACAGCCCATTCTCTCTCACAGAGAGGAGGCCTGTGTCCAGCAGTGGGAACATTAATGGGTTGATGATGTGTGCTGTGAGCATTATATTGAGGCTCTCCATGGTCTCAGCCATGACCATTATGTCGTCGGCAAACCGAAGGTGAGTGATGTACTCGCCATTAACGTTGATGCCTAGGCCCCTCCAGTCCAGAACCTTGAATAAATCCTCCAGCGCAACAGTGAACAGTTTCGGAGATATGTCGTCTCCCTGTCTCACGCCACGCTGGAGAAGGTTTGGTTTCGAGGTCTGATCTTGAAGATGGACTGACATGGTGGCGTTTCTGTACAAACACTTCAACACTTCAATGTACCGATAGTCGATCTGGCACCGTTGGAAAGACTGCAGTACAGCCCATGTCTCGATCGAATCGAAGGCTTTCTCGTAGTCCACAAACACTAAGCAGAAAGGCAGGTTTGTCTTCTGTATAACCTGCCGCAGCGTATGTATGTGGTCTACGGTGCTAAAGCCTTTTCGGAATCCGGCTTGTACGGGGGGCTGGAAATCGTCAAACCTGCGCGTGAGACGATTCCTGATGACTCTTGAAAACAGTTCTTCTGTCAGTCTTGTGGCGTTTTGCCCTCGAGTATGACGAAATCAAACAGCTGAAGGGCCTTAAGGACCAGTTTCTCACCCACCTTAAGGAGTTCAGCCGTGATTCCGTCGTCACCCGGCGCCGTTTGTTTTTAAGCTTTTTCAGCCATCCTAATCTCATACAGGCTGACGTCCGGGATATCTTCGGTATAGTATCGGGTCAATCTAGCTCTTGAGTCGTTTGCTAGATTCGTAACGGGTTTACTGGTTGACGTATGCAACTGCCCATAGAATCTCTTGATCTTCCTCAAAAGCTCCGGTTTGGCGGATACAAGCCTGCCATCATCGGTTTTCAGTTTTGTGAGCTGGCTCTGCCCAATGGACAGATCTCTGGCAAAGATCCTGGAGCCCTTATTCTGCTCAATAGCATCATTAATACTTTCGGTATTAAAGCGGCGGAGGTCGCTTTTCAAGGACTTTGAGATCCGTCTATTTAGCTGCCAGTATTTCACCGCATCGTCTGAAGACTGCAGTATGATATCACGCCTCTCCTCCATAAGCTTGAGAGTAGGATCAGAGAGCTTTTTGTTTCTATCTGTACGACGGGTCTTGAAAAATTTAGACACGACCGTATGGACAGCTTCCAAGAACCCATCGCTATATTCGTCCACGGAGCTCCATAGGCACTCGAAACGATTCTGGAGTTCGAGCTGACAGGTTTCGGGGTTTTGGATCTGGATCTGTGCTGGACGGAGTTATGCCCGAACATAAATAACCGATTTGAGAACCTCCTCCTTTTTGGGAAGTCGGTTATAAAGTAGTTAACATTTGCGACTACTTTCACTCCCTGAATGACTGCCAGTCGTGTCCATTCCAAACATCTTTTAATTAAAACATTAGTATCAATGGCAAGTATGAGGTCGTTTTCTTAGTCGGGTCCCATTAAAACATGCCAAGGAACGAAAATCATTTTGAACCTTGAAACGGTACCAATGACACAGGTTATTGTGGTTCCGGGATGCCGATACATTTAGTGTACTTATCATAAAGACATTGTGATTATTGCATATTATAACAATTAGTCACTTTTGTAGCTAATTATTGTTCTTAGATTAGGAACCTACTTAATGAAATTAGGTTTTTATATGCATATTCGACTATCCGTATTCCGGACTCGGAATTTCCAGATTTTCTGAATGGGCCACATGGGATACCCATGGCAATTGTAAATTCCTATTGCCAATGCGTTGGGCAAAACCTATGTGCATTGTTTATGGGTATACCCACAATCATAGATATACCCTCTTGGCATATCACATGGGCTTAGCTTATGGGCATAGCCTTTGGGTATATCCTATCCTATGGAAAAAGCATCCGTCCGCGTTATTCTCCACGGACACAATGAATGTATCGAATACATAAATTGTGTTTGTGTGCATTAATGCAACTACATTATTAACTTCTGTCTCCTGAGATACAGGTTAACTACCTAGTTCAGGAGACAGAGCTTTTATGTAACTGTGACACTTGTTTGCAAATAAATGAATTTATTATTATATATTATATAACTACATTATTTTGATAACAATTAGTTACCTTAGAAAAGTGTCACAGATGCTACGCTCGCCGCAGGACAACTTTCCGCTGGCAATGCCCTGTGTTTACAAAGTAGATTGTAGTTGTGGCAAGTCATACATCAGCCAGACGAAGCGTACGGTTGATTGTCGAATTTTAGAGCATACTCGTATCAGGGCGGTAAAGAACAATGACACCCAAAAATCGGCCATAGCTCAACATCTTTTGGAATCAGGAGTGAACCACTGGATTGAGTTACATAACCCTCAGGTCATTTTAACAGAACGCCACTATATCCCTATTATAGACTGGTGAGAGTTTTGTTTTATTTCTTTTGCCTTTTCTAGCGTTCATCAATAGGATGTACCCTAATCTTATTATAATCTAGCCTTATAAATAGACTAATAAGTAATTTAATTATAACCTAAACTATTACATTGTCTTTACTAAGAATGTGTCCAATGGCACTTTTCTTACTGTCTCTTTTAAGGCGAATACACTTCGATCTTGTGTTTATTTGGTAGCACTTTCGTACGTTACACTATTCACTAACACTAAACACTAACTCGAACGGTTTTGTTCTTTTTAGTCTTCTCACTATGTTTGTGTGGTCGAGAAGCTGGATTGCCTCGACGTTTACATGCTGATGAAGTCTCTTTTCGTGAGCTTCTGTAAATTTCTGGATCACTTTATCGATGAACTCAACTTTTAGGTCCTGATGGAGGTCATCATATCACATGTACCAAGGTGCATTTACAATTGCCCTTAGCACTTTGTTCTGGAATCGTTGTATAATTAATAAATTGCTCTGTTTGGTGCAGCCCCATAGCTGAATACCATAATTCCAAACCGGCATTAGGACTTGTTTGTATAGCAGTAATTTGTTTTGCACAGACAGCATGGAGTTTCTTCCAAGCAGCCAATACATTATTTTATATCGGAAGTCGAGTTCTTCTTTTTTCTTCTTGACGTGGGCTTTCCAGCGTAACTTTTCGTCAAGGGTCATACCGAGATATTTGGCTGTATTCTCTTATGGTACTTGTTTCGATGATTTTGATGCTGAACGCGTCAGCTGGTTGGCTCTCAGACAGAAAATTTAAGAATTTCTGGTAATCCTGGATACCATATACTAAAATAGGTGGTGGCAAAGGAGTTGTAATGGTTTTCGTTAGGCGGGAGAGGTGTTCAATTTTCTTTTCATCCTGTTTTTTTGCCGTATCCATCCTGTTTCTCGAGCAAGTTCTTCTTCATCCGTTGTATATTCAACAGGAGGGGAAGAAGTCTCAGGGGCGGTTGTAGTAACTGATTTCGTCGGGTTCTCCGCTTGAAGTTTCAGCTGTTGCTGCAGGTTTTCTATCTGACTTTTTAAGTTATTTAGGTCTTTTTGCAGCTTTTTGCGCTGCCTTTGTTCTTCACAAAGGTACTTGTACAACAGATGTTCAGTCTCTGTTGATAAGTTCACGCTAAGTTTTTCCTTTTTCGAACTCATTGTAGAAGTTGGTGAGAGAATCTATCGAAATAACCAAAATATAAGAATTTCAACCGGGAGGATGGGTTTCAACTGTCGAGAGCTTGGAATCCAGTGGTTCAGCTGTGCAAAACCCGAAAAAGTGCCGTTTCCCGCAAAAGTTCGCGAGCGGACACAGTGAGTTTCGTGTGTCGAGAACAGAATCGATTTGTGAGTGACAGTGGTAGCGGTAATGAGTGCCAAAAACGAACAAGAAAGAGGATATACCGATTTGTCTCCTCATAAACACCCACCCGCAAGAACTTCAGTTTATCCGTGAATATGGTGCTTGCAAAAGCACCGAAATATCGGAAACACGCAACAAACAGTAAACATGGTAAATATCCCGTTTCGAATGTTTATGTTAATGAATAAACTCTTTTGCAAAAAAAACTGTTACCTTAATTTTTTTTCTCTACTTCAATGAAGAAGAACATGGAAGGAAAAGAACGGATGTTGATCAAAGTTTATAGTTATATAACTTATACATCAGAATAACAAATAGGAAGACGATTGGCACAATGGGGGTGAAATGGGGAAAGTAACAAGGCAACTATTTGAAAATAAGACACCAAAATAAATGTAAGCATCATTTATTAAATAAGAACATCAGCAAAAATGAATTTTCAGGTATAGCAAATACTTTTGTCACATTGAATCTCTATGTATCATCAAACCCAATCGGTATAGACTCCCCAGAATTGGAAGGTACTGTAAATGCCCTCTCCCACCGCTGATGTTAACCTGATAGTGAGGTGGGTAGTGCCTAGAGCCCCAATATGAGTTTGTGCCGGAGGCCTGTTGAATTGCAACCCGGTTATTCTGGTGGTAGAATTGCCACGGTATACCACATCTTCACGCGCCACTGTACCCGGAATGCCTGGCACGTTGGAGGTGTGTCTGAAAAGAAAAAAAATAGGTACTTATTTTTTCGAGATACACCATAAAGGCATTTAACTACACTTGCAAGCTAACTTAAAAAGTTTTATACCGTTACTCTTTTTTTATTTTATTTTATCTGATGTATACTATCATGAATTTGGTATATTGTGTCTTTTAATCTATGCTAAACAAATTTATTTTCTTACAGAATCTGAATGAACGTCAGAACTTATCTATAGGGAAAATAATACCGAGATAAAATTCATAAAAAAAAAACAGTTGTTTAAACTTGAGAACGTAAAATCGGACAGAGTATCTTTGCCATTCATAATAGTAGTATGAATTTGGTTACAAGTGGCTGAATAGTCTGTGGTATGGTATAAATCGATACACTCTTTTTGGCTTAAATAGTGCAAAGCCCCAATCCCAATTTTGCTTTCGATCACAAAATCAACGAGGCAGTTTATTAAGTTTGATATTTTTTAGTTTTTTAAATGTTTTATGATTGTTTTTTTGTAACTTACGTATGAAATAAGACATCTCCTAGTCTAACATCTCCTTTTTGAAACATATTGATATCTTTACGATACACAATGCCCTCATCTTCGTATTGAGCAGCTTCTTCTGGGATGGAAGCCGCACGATTGCAGACTGCCAGTGCTGCTAGCACCGCGATGAGGATGAAGCTCTTCATCTGAAGGTAACATTTCAACATTGAACTTCTAAACAAATTTTATAAAGGGAAAGAATTGTGTATATTCGTACATTTGTACGGGGTAATGATCCGAATCCGATTCCGGAAAACGCGTTGGAAGGCCTCTCACTAGATGGGCTGATGGCATGGTTAAAGTTGTGGGAATCCAGTGGATGCGAGATGCAAGGGGCCGGTCAATATGGCGACATTACGGGGAGGCCTATGTTCAGCAGTGGACATCTTTTGGCTGAAATGGTGAAGATAATAATGATGACTGACAGAGGTTGTAAAAAATCTCGCATTGATAGTAATCTACACTATCGCTGAGTGACAGGCTACATTTATACCGAAAAAATGCACAGTTCCGTGGTATATATAGGCCAAGGAAGCGAAGCCGCGGGCAGAAAGATAAAGTCTTCGCCAGATAACAAAAAAATTAAAGTCATTGATCCGACTCGTACCAATAAATATAATTTCGTAACTTGAAAACAGGATCTTTTGTTTAGGGAGATATTTGATTTAGAGACATTTAATGAGAACGTCTTTTTTAGGGTTCCGTACCCAAAGGGTAAAAACGGGACCCTATTACTGAGACTCCGCGGTCCGTCTGTCTGTCTGTCTGTCTGTCTGTCTGTCTGTCTGTCTGTCTGTCACCAGGCTGTATCTCATGAACCGTGATAGCTAGACAGTTGAAATTTTCACAGGTGATGTATATCTGTTGCCGCTACAACAAAAAATACTAAAAACTAAATAAAATAAATATTTAAAGGGGCAGACATATAACAAACGTGATTTTTTTGCCGTTTTTTACGAAAATGGTACGGAACCCTTCGTGCGCGAGTCCGACTCGCACTTGACCGGTTTTTTTTCAAACGGAGCCCTATAGCTGTCACTCACTTGTCCGTCTGTCTGTCTTTCCGTCTGTCCGTCGACTGTCACACTGGTTTTACAGCCAAGTGGTTGGAAGGACAGTCTTATAATATTCACAGTATAACTATCTTGTTAACCCAAAGCCATACAAATTGTCAAAAAATATATTTGAATGATTTTAAAGGGGTCTTTCCCATACCGACAAATAGATATGTGAAAACTAATTTAATTATATTTTTTACAAAATATTTGAAAACAAAGGAATGAGAAGGCACCAAAGTCAGTTTTTTTTAAATTTGTAACTGCCCATTGACCTTGACATTTGGTGATAATGTTTATTATTACGTAAATTTTACTAAGAAATACTAATATATTGATAAATCATATTTTTCTTTAAAATACCCGCATTGTTCCAATCACAACCAACTTGATTTTGCGGATTTGTACGGAACTCTAAAAGTGCGAAGTCCGACACACTTGGCCGGCATTTTTTTTGTAAGCACGTACTAAAGACTTATATCAAAACTATGTAGATTTCGAATATTTGTAATGGTTCCGAGAATTTCGGGGATTGTGCGACGGGATTGCATGATCTAATTCCACCCAGCCCGTTTCATCATCGGACTACCAGACGTACGGCGATGCGCCATCGGTACATGGTAGACATCCCATCCATACGCACTAAACGTTTTGAGAATACTTTTATTATGCGTACAGCTAAGGAGTGGAATTCCCTGCCGGAGTCTGTGTTTCCCGAAAGCTACAATCTAGGGGTCTTTAAGTCAAGAGTGAATAGGTTATTTCTAGGCAAGCGTGCTCCACCGTCAACCACATCATCGCTTACCATCAGGTGAGATAGTGGTCAAGCGCGAGCCTATATTGAATAAAAAAAGAAAAAAAAAATGTAGCTATGCAGCTCAATGAAAGAGATGCATGACAAGAAACTTTGTTGCTGCCTGGCTGAGAATAAAGTCAATAAATTTAATTGGTACTTACATTTTAAATTTCTCACTTAATTGAGTAACGCAGTATTACCTGTTGTAACTCTTCAGAATTGAAAGTCCGTTTGTCAATTTTCGGGGTTCAGTTTATATACTATTCGTACTCGTACTAATATCTATATATAATGATAAGATTATGCATAATTATCAAAAAAAAATTGACGAATTGGTTTTTATCACTACATAATTATAATAAAACAAACTGTCACCCGCCGCGGCTGTCTGTCTGTCTGTCAGTACCCAAAAACTATAGAACGAATTTTCATCACGGTTTCTTTATATGGTATGAGGCATCCATATGCTAGTATTATAGTGTCTTTCATCATCATCATTCATCATTTCAGCCGAAAGACGTCCACTGCTGGACATAGGCGGGAGGCCAGGACTCCGCCATATTGTCTTTGGTATGGTGGAAATGTTCCTTTTTTATAGGTCTACAAAAAAGTCCGCGATATTATGTGTATCTTTTAATGATAGCTTACTATACCCATTCTAAATTTGGCAATTAGAAAGCCATTAAGACGGATACAGTATCAATTCTTATCAACTTAAATACCTTAAGCATTTCACCATATAATTTAAATGAATAACCTAGGAGTTAAAAATAACGTTTGGGAAAATAGATTCAAGGGTTACACACCAATGACGGGATCCTACGACTGAAAAAACATGTAGGCACAATAATGCTCTACTACCCGTGCGAAGCCGGGGCGGATCGCTAGTTTCCTTATAATTTTACTTTATACGGGGTCACTTAAATGTGTTTAAAGATACTACACTCATGCTATTAGAAAAAAACAGTAACTTACTTCTGTTATATCGTCGTAGTTGGCTCAAATAGCAAGATCTTCCTACGTATGAAATAATTGGAACAGGTGGCGTTCTGTAGTTTCTTCCTAAATCTATAAGAAAAAGGCGTGAATTTATGTATGATTACCTGTGCGTCGTCTCGCACTTGGCCAGATGCCAATCTCGCCTGGCGATTACAGACAAATTTGTCATCAGCTGACCAAAATTTGTATGGGATCTCCCATAGTACAATTTTTTTTGATAATTTACTATTACTTCCATGGTGAAAGTTGCTCGTATACTATTTATTATATACCTATATATACATGGTCGGAAGTAGTTTTTAAGATATATTCACACCTTTCCGTTTCAACCAGTATACTGCCCTAGTTAATCTTTCAAGTGTCATTAAGCCGGTTCATATTCAAGTCAAACTCTGGGGGGCACAGATTATATATTTTTTACCTGTGCGTCGTCTCGCACTTGGCCAGATGCCAATCTCGCCTGGCGATTACAGACAAATTTGTCATCAGCTGACCAAAATTTGTATGGGATCTCCCATAGTACAATTTTTTTTTGATAATTTACTATTACTTCCATGGTGAAAGTTGCTCGTATACTATTTATTATATACCTATATATACATGGTCGGAAGTAGTTTTTAAGATATATTCACACCTTTCCGTTTCAACCAGTATACTGCCCTAGTTAATCTTTCAAGTATCATTAAGCCGGTTGATATTCAAGTCAAACTCTGGGGGGCACAGATTATATATTATAATATTCGCACACATAATGATAAGTTAAATATATTCATCAACAATTCTTGAATTATTTTTCTTTATCTCCTTATAATAAAACTTTGTAAATTACACGTCTTCTTAAAGGGCAGCCTGATTGATTTGATAGATTTCAAATAAAAACATAATTTGGAACTAAATGGCCACTAGAAGTGTGGCTCATATCGAATCTATCGATAAATAAATGCTAAAACTAAAACGAATTTAAAAATAAATATATTATTACTAGCCGTCGTCGTCGTCATGGAATTAGAAGGCATTTACCCCAATATCTTTATCAATTATAGCCCTATGTGTTAGTAAGTTATAAACTCCTCCTCCTCGCGTCGTTTTCCTCATTACTGAGGGTCGTGAATCCCCCGCTGCATCAGTTTCTCCAGTACGATTTCCCTCCATCTGCAGCGATCCTTAGCTTCATGAAGGGTATTGTGGAAGTTGATGTTCAGAGAAGATCGTATTTGGTCCGACCATCTCGTGGGACTGCGTCCTCTGGGACGTTTGCCATCTACCTTGCCTGTCACCATCAGCTGTTCAAGAAAGAAGAAGTTATAAACTATATTACCATATATTTTCATAAAATTTCGTTCCGTAGTTTTTGCGTAAAAGAGTAGCAAATATTCACATTTTTTTACAATATGTCACTTGGAGCCAAATTAATTTTGGATTTAGCAGTTTCAGAGAAGCACAATTACGTCCACGTGGACAGCCAACTTACGGAACTAAGATATGGTCGCTCACAATGGGCATCATCAGAAGGCTTAAAGTCACCCGACGTGCAATCGCATCTGAAATGAGGATATCCGCGGGAGGACCAGAGTAACTGACATAACCCGAAGATTGTAAAACCTAAGTGGTAGTGGGTAGGGCACATTACTCGCAAAACGGATGGACGATAGGCCCGAAAAGTTCTGAAGTGGCGACCGCGTACCGGAAGACGCTGCGTTGGAAGGCCTGCCACTAAGTGGACGAACGACCTGGTTAAGACTGCGGCAATCAGCTGGAAGCGAGACGCATAGGACCGATCAATGTAGTGACACTTGTGGAAGGCCTATGTTCAGCAGTGGACGGCTTTCAGCAGAATTGATGATGATGATGATGGACTGCTGATAGACGGAGTTTATTGTTGTCACTCGAAATTATAACCCACCTTTATAATTCGCCAAAACAGCGCTCTTCCGACTCTTATCTTCGATATTATGACGATAAGTTTTAAATTAGCTCGTAAATACTTTACCGCTACTAAATAGAGAGATATAAAGTCAGTCAAAACATGGTACTTTAGCTAATTACAAAACACTTGTCTTATCTTTTAGTGGATTTTCCTTATATTATAATAAATCGATTTTCGTCATATTTATCTGCGATAAAGGCGTTAAATTCGTTAAGTAGGTAAATATTATCCCTGGATTTGATTTACGTGAAAGATATGATTTCTTAAATGACATCATCGTCATCAGCCTTCATCATGTTCCCACTGCTGGGACACAGGCCTCCTCTCTGTGAGAGGGACGTAATCCACAATGCGGGTCCAGAGCGGGTTGGTGGACGTCATATGTATTCGAATTTTTGTTTCTAGTACATGCCGGTTTCCTCACGATGTTTTCCTTCACCGTTCTGAATGCAGTGGTAGTGAAATAATTTACATAAAGTAAAAGCGTCTGCCTGGGTTTGAACCTACAACTTTTAATTTGCGGCCGATATCACTAAGCCACCACTGCACTCTTCTTCACTTCTTAAATGTAAGATTGTTTCAAATATTTATTTCAAAAGCTATAGAGTCTAGAACCTCGTAAGTCGAATGACACTTGTCTGGACAAGTCACCGACAGCAATTGTCGAAATGCCAATATGTAAGGTATTGATCACAAGACATTTAGATAGAAAGAAAGAAAAAATGTTTATTTGCGCCAGGCAGGACGCATACCATAAAAAAAACAAGTTAAACTTAAACACAAATACAGAGTACGCGTTACAACCACGCAAAACGGTCATCGCTCAGCGTAATGCTGGGACCCGCATGCAAGGCAGAGCCACTACACTGGTTTTCAGCGATAGCCGGTGTCGACTAGGTGACGCCGAAATAATGAAACCTTAGGGGCAAGTGACGGAGCGAACATGTTCCATTTATAAATGAATAGACAAGACCATACATTATTACATTATTAATTTCCCATGAATAGGCAAGCCAATAGATAGTAACAAGCACATACATTTTTGACATAATTACATCCAATCGCTATCTATAATCGGTTGTATTTTATTGTATAAAAGTTTAGTATTTTCGCTTTTGAGTGGTACATAATGAACAAGTTCTGTAGTAAAGTACCTATAACGCTCACAGTGTGCCAGAATAGATTACCCGAATAACATGTAACTTGTACATAACCCGTGGAATAAGAGTGTACCAGGGTGAACTGTACACATCTGCTTACCGGTTTAGAGCATACTGGCGTGATGGTATGTTATGAAATGGGGTAAACAATAAACAGATATACAGCAATCCCGAGAGATTTGCCGTCATTTATTGAAGAGTTCTGTTGTATATCTCCGAAGTTCTTCATCAGATATTTACCAAGTTTAAATGGGACCATTTCGGAACAAAATTCTTTCGAACAAAAAAGAATTTTGCAAATCGGTTTATATATGACCGGGTTATGCCAGAACATAAATAAATAAAATTAAAACATCCGAGAACCTCCTTCTTTTTGAGAAGTCGTTTAAAAAGTAGTTAGCATTTTTGACTACTTTCACTCCCTGAAAAAGGGCCAGTCGTTTCGATTCCAAACATCTTTTAATTAAATCACAAGTATCAGTGGGAAGTATGAGGTCGTTTTCTTAGTCGAGTCCCATTAAAACTTGCCAAGGCACGAAAATCATAATAAAACTTGATCCTGAAACAATGACACAGTTGATTGTGGTTCCGGGATGCCAATACATTTAGTGTAGTAATCATAAAGATATTGCGATTATTGTATATTATAACAATTAGTCACTTTTATAGCTACTTATTGTTCTTAGATTAGGAACCTACTTAATAAGATTAGCAATGGAATACCCATAGCAATCGTCCATTCCTATTGCCAATGCGTTGGGCAAAGCCTTTGTGTTTTTATTTTTCCGGGTTGGAAAATCCTCTTTGGATGTCCTCCGCCCTGGGGGGGGGGCGGAGGGGTCTGTCAGACTCTTACTGACTAAAAACCACCCCGGTGTTCCGTCTCACACCTAAACCGGGGATCGCGGGAACAACGATACTTCCGGAACCCCCGGCTTAGCCCAACCTAGATAAAGCGTTAACCTCTACCGACACAGTATATATATCAAATAATAATAATATAATATGTATGCCACAAATATATTACACACATATTACAGAAAAAATAAAATGAGAATGTATGGCTAGGAGTTGGTACATAAAGGACTTTCTGCATCCGAACTAGGCGGCTGTCTGTATCTCGGATTGCAGTTTATACCCTTTTTTAAATAGTGGTCCCTGACTAGCCTTCCATTTTAAAATAATCCTATTTTTATGCCATTTCATGTGAAGTTGTGTTTCTGTGTGTGTTGTCTGTATGTGTGGGGTGTGTGCTGTGTGTGTGGGGTATATTGAATGTGAGGTATGTGTATTTGAATTAATATGACCGATATTATGAATGATTAAAGAAAGTGTTTATGTAGTTTAAGTATCTTTTTGGCTATGTTCAAAAGCGCTTCTGTTTCATCATAAGAGAGCCCTTATAGATAGTCCCCATTTTTGCTTTTAAATTGGATC
This sequence comes from Orthosia gothica, assembly GCA_949775005.1. NCBI lineage: Eukaryota > Metazoa > Arthropoda > Insecta > Lepidoptera > Noctuidae > Orthosia > Orthosia gothica. The sequence continues at coordinate 39,580,126 of OX459035.1, forward strand.
CTATTAAATGGATATATGTTTATAATTGCGTTGACTTTGTCATATAGTTAAGGACCAAGAAAAATGAAGAATCTCCTGATGAAAGATGTTTTGGCAGCACGTGTGCGTTTACAAACTACTTATTTACTACGTTTAAGTAGAGTACGTGCGTCATATGTGAGATCACCATGTTACTTATGAATTATGCTAAGAATAAAAAGCTGGCGAATGGTGAGAACTTTACTCAGTTGATAAAGCTGCTTTGTAGGATAAAGAAAGGGGCGGAAACAGATAGTTTTTAATAACTCGTTGGGCTTTTTCTACTCTCTTAAGGGTGGTTTTCGGAGCATTTCCCCTAAGACGTGATGTAGTAAGAAACTATAGACTGGCAAAGCGCAAAATTGACTTGCTTAAGTAATTTGGCATCAGCCGCGTGTCTGAGTTTTCTAAAGACAAAAATACGTTTTCGTACCCGAGCACTTAGCTTTTTAATATGTTCTCTGAAGCTAAGGTTGCTATCAATAATGATACTCAGGTGCCTTATTTTACTGACGCGCTCCAGGGATCGGCACGAGCAGTCTACCCCAGGCAAGCATTCATGAGATGAGATGCGATGATATATAATGGCCCCACTGAGGCAGCGCGAACTAAAAGTTAATTATTTAGGTTTTTCGATATTTGGACCTGAGCCATCCCTTTACAACATTAAATCCCTCCTGGGCAGCATCGAATACCTTATCTCAAGTATCAGAGGAGAAAAGGAGAGCAGTATCATCTGCATAGGAGATCAGTTCGCCTTGGGGTAGTTGGAGGTTAGTGAGGTCGTTATTGTAAACGTGAAATAGAGTCGGTCCCAGAATGCTACCCTGTGGTACACCATAATTGACGGCATGGTCACTGCTCGTGTGTTCACCCACTCGCATGCATTGTTTACGCTCTGCTAGATAGCTCAGGAAGAGACTCAATTGCGTTCCTCTGGTTTTCCAATGTCTCCAGTTTATTTATCAATATAGGAACCGAGATAGTGTCAAAAGCTTTGCTTAAGTCAAGAAAGATAGACATGCATTTCCATCCCATATCTAGGTTGGTAGATATGTAATTCGTTAAGATATGCACTGTTCCTTCAGTAGATCTACCATTCCTAAAGCCAAACTATTTCTCGGAAAGTAAGTGGTGCTTTGCCAGATAGTTTCTCAGTCTTATATTGATAACTTTTTCCAAATTTTTTAGCAAAGCGGCTAGGATTGATATTGGTCTATAGTTAGATAAGATAATTGAGTCTCCACCTTTGTGTATAGGACGCAAAACTGTTTTTTTAAAGAATACATAAATTGTGTGTGTGTGCATTATAGCAACATTTGCAACTACATTATTTTGATATCAATTAGTAGGTGATATCAATCCCTTACATTTTGACATTTCGACTATTGCCTTCGCTGACATCGAATGCCACTTGTCTAGAGCCTCTGGATGAGGTTGCGGGAATCCGCTGGATGCGAGATGCACGGGATCGGTTAATGTGGTGACGCCTGGGGGAGGCCTATGTCCAGAATTGGACGTATTTCGGCTAACATGATGAGCGTACGGACTGATTGAATAAACAAAATCGTGGCACAAAAAGTTGCTTTGATACTAATAGTTAATTTACTATCAAGGGTAGAATTGTTAAATGAAAGGTAATTAGGAGAACGAGAGACGTTTTTTCCCAAATTTGTTCTTACCACACAGGGTATATCTCTTACACTGAGACAACTGCAAAACTTTGTAATGTATTTCCTTTTCGATAATCAAAAAAGCTGAGATTAAATTTTCCATCAAGCAGCAAATCCAAAGGTTTTATTTAAAGTCCTCTTAAACTTAGTTTCAAGTATTTTTTCTGACTATAATCTATCTCTGTCCCAAATTCCATCCAGATTCATTCGGTAGATTTAAGAGTAACAAACATACAAACACACTAGGATGTTTATAAAATACCGTGCCTCTGAATAGTGAACGTTTGTAAGGATTGTGTGAGAATCATGAAAGAATAGAGAGTCACTGATAGCTTGACGGAAGGAATAGAAGATGTTACTTAACGGATGGCTTAAACATCAGAATACCAAATAGGAAAACGACTTTGAGCACAGTGGGGTTGAAATGGGGAAAGAAACAAGGCAACTAGTTGAAAATAAGACACCAAAATAAATTAACAGCATCATTTATTAAATAAGAAAATTCAGCAAAAAAATATTTTCAGGTATAAAATCTATTTTGTCACATTTAATCAGTATATATCATCAGACCCAATCGGTGTAGACTCCCCAGAATTCGAAGCTAGTAAAAATGCCCTCTCCTACAGCTGACGTTAGCCTGATAGTGAGGTGGGTAGTGCCTAGTGCCCCAACATGAGAATGTGCCGGAGGCCTGTTGAAACGCAAGCCGGTTATTCTGGTGGTAGAATTGCCACGGTATACCACATCTTCGCGTACCACGGTACCCGGAATGCCTGGGACGTTGCAGGTGTGTCTGAAAAGAAAGAAATGGTATGATTAGGTACTCATTTTTCCGAGATTTAACATAGAGGCATTTGACTGTATATCACACCTTTTTGTCTCAGCTGTGCTGCATATGGGTTATTTTTTAATAAAAATATATGAAATGATATCTTTAAAAATACTATCGACTATTTAGCCCAACAAAATCTGAAGTGTCACGAGTTAAGACATTAGCTGCCTTTTGATATTGAATAAGTTTTTGTCAATAAATCGGCGAGGCCAATCGAAATGCACTACCACACTTTCTCATATGCATACCTTTTTGGCGCAGCCGTGAGGCACAATTGCCTGCTAATTTCTTACATCAGACTTAATTTATTTTATTTTATCTGATGTATATTATTATGTATCTAATATATTGTGTGTATTTTAGTCTGTGCTAAATAAATGTATTTTCTTTGTCAGATAGTTGATAGAATCTGCATGAACGTCTGAACCTATTCCAAGGAAACGTAATCCTAGACTAAAAATGTTCAATCTATTTTCATTCATTTCATAAAAAAAAACAGTTGTTTAAACTTTAGTACGTAAAATCAAGGACAGAGTAACTTTGCCATTCATAATATTAGTATGAATTAGGTAACAAGAGGCTGAATAGTCTATGGTATAAGTACATACACTCTTTTTGGCATAATAAATAGTGGAAATCTCCAATCCCAATTTTGCTTTCGACTGCAAGACCAAGAAGGTAGTTTATTAAGTTTTATGTTGATACTTACGTATGAAACAAGACATCTCCTAGTCTAACATCTCCTTTTTGGAACATATTGATATCTTTTCGATACACAATGCCCTCATCTTCGTATTGAACAGCTTCTTCTGGTATGGAAGCTTCGCCATTGCAGACTGTCAGTGCTGCTAGCACTGCGATGAGGATGAAGCTCTTCATCTGAAAGGTAAAATTTCAATATTGAACTTCCAAACGATTTTTTTAAAGAGAAAGAATAATTGTCTTTATTCATATTATGTTTGTTAGGATTGAATGATATGAATGAGTGAATGATCCGAATCCGATTCCGGAATACGCGTTGGGAACTTGGGAGGCCTCTCACTACACCTAATGAGATGCCTTCTAACGCTTATTCCGGATTGAAGAGCACCGTCTGATGGCATGGTTAAGGCGCAAATACCCTTCATTAGCTGATTTTAAAATAAGAATCACGTCCAAACGGCTAGCCGTAATTTTTTGAAAAAAATATATTTTACATTAAACAAGAGGATACATTACATTAGCAAGAGGATAGACTGGAGAATTATTGAGGGAGTTGGAAGATCCCGGTCGCTATTGGTTTTCACTAATTTTTTATTTAAAAGTACTCATAAACAATAAACATCGAAATTCAATTAAAATTCAGAGTCTACGCCTTATATTTTTTTAAAATTTGTATTTAAATGTAAAATTTGGGTCTTTTTTTAGTAAAACAATAAAAAGTCGATAAAAAAAATACACAGGGCATGAAGGGTGTATCCCTTAACACGCCTCATGCCCTGTGGATTTTTTTTTTTTGAAAGGCTAGCAGATGACTCCTTCAGTCGACCATTTCAATTTGGCACACGAAGCACCAAACATCCTGTATAATGTATACAAGAATTGCTTGTTTATAGTTTGGATAATAATTACGTAACTTAAAATCAGGTTTTTTTTTCCTGTTAAGGACTTAGGTCCTTAGGACTTAGAGAATTATATAGATTTCGAAGATTTGAAAGAAAACAGAAAGAAAGAACATTATTTCTAATGGTTCCTAGAATTTTGTAGCCATGCAGCTCAATAAAAGTGCTGTAAATAAAGTCAATTACTTTAAATGTTTACTTACATTTTAAATATCTCACTAAATTATTCAGTAACACAGTAACTCTTCAGAATTTTATGAACGTTTATCAATTTTATCGGGGCTCAGTTTATATACTGTTCGTACTCGTACTAATATCTACATAATGATAAGATTATGCCTAATTATCAGCGATTTATTGATTAATTGGTTTTTATAATTGTACTTTATACGGGGTTACTAAAAGGTGTTTAAAGACACTAAACTTATGCTATTTAGACAAAGAATATAGTAACTTGCTTACTTGTTTCTGTTATATCGTCTTAGTTTGCTGAAATAGCAAGATTGTGATATTCCTATACGTATAAAAGAATCGATAGTGCAACTCATATTAGCGCTAGTAAATATACAACTTTAATTAGTGTGGTAGTGACGCAGCATTGCAAACAATACCATTGCAATCAAAAAGCAGTGCTTACCCACACAGCGCCGCGAGTAAAGAAGATTTTAACTACCTATATCAAGGTCCTACCTAGGTAGTGTTCTGTAGTTACCGCGTACCTCTATTGGAAAAAGGCGTGAGTTTATGTATGATATTCCTGAGCGTCGTCTCGCACATGGCCAGTTGCCAATCTCTCCCGACGATTAAGGCGGTACCGTTGCAAATAAAAAGTCATAGTAAGCCAGCTGTTGTTGATAACGACAGTTGATATCATATGACTTATAAGTGAACCGAACGTCAGCTGCTCAATCAGCTATGGGTTTAGTAGGAGGTTGCGAAAGTTGTAAAAGCATAGTTAAAAAGTAATAGTACGCGGGCTGAACCTTTTTTCATAAAAAAATTGACATCATACTGAGCTGAAAAAAAATCGTCAGTTGCATCGTGGAGGGGAATATGCGTTAGCTGCTCGCATGAACTTGTAAAAACACGTAAAAAAAAAATCTCCCATACAAATGTTAAAAAACGGGGAAGGAAAACATCGTTAGGAAACCGGCATGTCCTAGAACCTAAAATTCGAAGTCATGTGACATCCATCAACCCGCACTGGGCCCGCGTGGTGTATTACGGCTCATTGCTTCCCACACAGAGAGGAGGCCTGTGTCCCAGCAGTGGTCTTACCAGTAAGATTTGGTAAATCCTATGATTTACCGGTAAATCGTAGGTTTTACCGTAGTTTGGGTTTTTACAGTAACATATACTTGGGCAAATGCAAGTTTTATGATGACACCTTTTCGTTTTATCCTGTATACTGCCCGAGTTTATGATTCAATTGTCACTAAGCCGGTTAAAATTTGTCAATATGATAGTTTCATAGTTACGTTTCGAAAATCTATCAGTCAGCTGAGTGCGGGCAGGGGCGTTCTGTCACTGAACCCTGAAAGATACTCTACATTGCTCAAATAATCTATATCTTTACTGCGTCAGCTGACGGTTTTACCACCGCTACCCACGCAGCTGATTATCGTTTTCGTACTTTTAATTATTTAGACAATCACCTAGTAAAATTTCATCCGGATTACTATAACTTTATTTTATACTAGCTGACCCTGACTTTGCTCCCATCAAAATTACAGCCTATGTTACTCGTAAATAATGTAGCGTTCCATAGATGAAATAATTTTTAAAGTCTTTCAACAAACGTCGCCACATTGAACGTTCCCATGCGTCTCACATCCAGCGGAACCCCGCAACCTTCACCAGCTGGAGTGGTGACCGGGATCCGGAAAATGTTGCATTGGAAAGCATGTAAAAAAGTTTCAGCCAGCGTACAATTTTTTTTTACCACTTTCGCAACTGCCCGCTAGAATTAGTTTCGCGCGGCTCAATATGAATGTATTGGCAATCCCTATTTATATCAATTTCCTAGTCTTATCTTTCTGTGGTTTTATTAATAAAAACATTTCCTTACACACCACATACATTGGAACTCTGATACACAGTAAATAACCAAAAATCATCTTGACATTCAAAGCTTGCTATCTTGTTAGCTTTTAATACTTTTGTGTAGAGTTCCATTCATGATTCTAACTCACGTATAGGCGAAATAGTGACAGCGATAGTGTAGCAGATAGCCCAGTCAGCGCATGCGATGACTCACCCGTGACAACAGCTGATCTGAGTTTATTGATTTTTGGTGTCACTTAATACTTCGATATCTTCGGTAATCGTAACCAAATTTATTGAGCATATCACAAAGCATAGGTGTACTTGATTTGTGCCTGAAAAAGTATCTGTGTTTGCACGATGCGCAGTTTGGTTTTCAACCTAAACTTTCAACCGAGAGTGCTGTGCTGAGTCTGGAGAATACTGTCCAATATTATACAGAGCGAAAAACGCCGGTGTATGCCTGCTTCCTGGATCTCTCCAGAGCCTTCGACCTGGTGTCATATGATGTGCTCTGGAGAAAGCTGGGTGGCAGGAATGTACCGGCGCCAGTTATTAAGCTCATGCAGTATTGGTATGCGAACCAGACCAATTATGTAAAGTGGGCCGGAACATTCTCTGAATCATATGGGTTGGAGTGCGGTGTGAGGCAGGGGGGGTTGACGTCTCTACGGCTCTTCAACCTTTATGTTAATGATCTCTTGGTCGAGCTCAGTAGCATGCGTGTCGGCTGCCGGATTGGTGGTGTTAGTATAAACAGCATCAGCTACGCGGACGACATGGTGTTGCTGGGCCCGACTGAGGGATCTATCGGAGAGATGCTGAAGGTCTGCGAGAAATATGCTGCCTTGCACGGCCTTGTGTACAATGTCCGTAAATGTGAATACATGGTTTTTAAGGCCGCCGGTAAGTGCCCGAATCATGAACCTAGATTTTCCCTAAATGGTGCAAGCATAAATAGAGTTTACCAATTCAAGTACTTGGAGCACATACTTACCGACGACCTTAAAGACGATGTAGACATTGAAAGAAAACGTAGGGCACTAGCGGTCCGAGGTAACATGTTGGCCCGTAGATTCTCACGTTGTACGGACCAAGTCAAAATCACCTTGTTTAAGGCGTTTTGTCAACGTCTGTACGCGGGGGGTCTGTGGGTCTGCTACACCAAAAGATCCCTAGATGTCTTGCGCGTCCAGTACAATAATGTTTTTAGGATGTTGTTGAAACTGCCCCGTTTCTGTAGCGCATCGGAGATGTTTGCTCAGAACCGAACTGACGGATTCCATGCGGTAATTTGTAAGAAAGTCGCATCACTGATGCGTAGAAAACGGGGCAGTGACAACAGCATCCTGAAAGCAGTAGTAGAGAGCCCTTACTCCCCTTTTCTGAGACACTATGTGGGGAGAATGGTCAGGTAGCTTTTTCCTCGCCTTATCGTTCTCTGCACATCCTGCCTCGGTCACCTGCTCTATTTGTTTTGTTTTTATTTATTTTTTATCCTTGTTTGTGTAATACTAACACTAGTTATAAGGTATTTTTACTAACAAAATGGACTCAATTGTTGTCTGAATAAATTAAATTAAATAGGACTCTTCTTACATTGATGTAACATTCAACGATATAATATATCGTTGAATGTTACATCAATGTAAATGTTTCATAAAGTCTATATATTATATAGACTTTATGAAAACTTTTTAAATTAATAAATACAGAGAACAGAAGTTGTGCTACGCACGCGAGTCTATAGTAGATCTTCGTACATATTCGCGGGATAAAATTTCCTATGTGCTTTTCTGACTATATTCTATCTCTGTGCCAAATTTCATGCAGATCCGTTCAGTAGTTTTGTGCGGAAGAGTAAATGACATACAAACACACTAACAAACTTTCGCCTTTATAATGTAGGATAGTAGGATGGATGCAAAGGAGCAAACATGAAATAACATTGATAGCATTACGGAAGGAATGGAAGATAACAGATGTTAACAAACCCCAAGTATCATTGGTCAAGGAATGGAAGTTCATGATGAAAAAAAAAAAATAAAAAAAAAAAATAATTAATTACTATTATGAAAGCAATCGTTGGTTAGGATGGATGGGCTGATGAATATATTTATTTATCTTTCTCAACGTAAAAGCAACTGAACGGATGTTGATCAAACATTGCAGTTTTGTAGCTTCGACATCAGAATAATAAGTAGGAAAACGATTTTTCATCCCATCTATTCGAAAATGACGACTTGGTTCGCCTTTATGTGCACACAAAGATGGTGTTTTCTATAAGAAAGTTTTAGCGGGCAGTAATGAGTTTTTAATCCTCTTTATAAGTGCGCTGCAATTATCTTTGCCGCGCACTTTTTGAATTTGGAACATCTTAGTGTTCAGCACCAAAGAAATCGAACGCAAATATTGTTTTCAAAATCAAAATCAAAAAATCTAAATCAATTTTTTTATTTCATATAGGCCTACATGGGCACTTATAAAACGTCGACAAAAGGTGCACGGTTCGGGTTGGTCGTTTCCTATGGAGAAGAACCGGCAAGAAACTCCATGGTTACTCTTTTAAAAAAATGGTTTGGTTTTACAATATTTCCTTGTTACAGCATTAGTACTTAGATATGTGGGGACAACGTAAGCCCGACAATAAGTCGTAACGAAAAACAAAAAAAAAAGATTACATATTATTTAAACAAAAGAAAATAAAACGAGTTATAAAGTTAACAAATGTTAACAAGCATGTAGAAGGCCTACAATGTTCACACATTTACAAAACAATCGGTAAAGGAATCTATACAAAAGTAAAATAAAAAAAAGACTAAATCTAACATGTGGCACAAATATTGTTATCAGTGCTGTAACTATTCTTAGCCCTTTGGCTATGAAGATGATTGAAAACCATTGTAAAAAGAATAATCAAAATAAGGAAAAAAAAACAAAGAATTAATGAGATTGAGAATAGTTAGAGACAACCACATATTTGTGCCGTTTATGAGTTACCAGGGAAGCCGCATGCGCAGAAGGAGCTAAAGCCAAATTTTTTATCTTCAACGTAGTCCTTGATTTTATAATATGCTTTTTTAATAAGGACACGTTTGATGTAGTTTTTGAACTTTCCATCGGTCAGTTCTATAACTGACTTTGGCAACTTGTTATAAAAGCGTATACTGTTTATATAAAAAGACTTGCTAGTTTTTGTTAATCTGAATTTGGGTATTACAATTTCGTGCTTACTGCGTGTATTTAAATTATGTAAGTCGCTTCTAGTTTTGAAAATCCCTCGATTTTTGCGGACATACAAAATACATTCCAAAATATAAAGTGAAGGTAGAGTCAGTATATCGATTTCTTTAAATTTTTCTTTAAGGGACTCGCGAGGACCCATTTTGTAGATCGCGCGGATTGCCCTCTTTTGTAAGATGAAAATTGAGTCAACATCAGCTGCTGATCCCCACAGCAGAATGCCATAAGACATAATACTGTGGAAATAAGCATAATATACTAACCTAGCTGTGGCTACATCGGTTAACTGCCTTATTTTCCTTACTGCATATGCAGCTGAACTTAACCTACCCGAAAGAGTTCTAATGTGCGCGCCCCACTGCAGTTTTGAATCGATAGTAATCCCTAAGAATACAGTTTCAGCTATAACTTCAAGACTTTTGCCGTCAAGATTTAAATTTAGGTCACGTTCTGGTACATTTGGTAAAGAGAACTTAAGACATTTAGTTTTTGTCGCATTCAGTAAAAGATTGTTAGCTGCGAACCATTTTGTGAGAATAATAAGACTTTCGTTGACATGTAAGACATCCGTATCTTTTCTATCTATTTTAAAAATTAGCGAAGTATCATCAGCAAATAGAATTATATCCGATAATTTGGCCATCATAAAAGGGAGATCATTAATGTAAACAAGAAAAAGGAAAGGGCCGAGAATTGAACCTTGGGGCACGCCCATCTTGACGAGAGACCCGGAGGACGTCACCCCATTAACATTCACTTTTTGCTGTCTGTTTTAAAAATATGAAAGCACAAGATCAGCAGCTTGTCCTCGAATTCCGTAGTGGTGTAATTTACAGATCAGTGTGTTGTGGTCGACGCAGTCGAACGCTTTTGAGAGATCACAGAAAATGCCAATGGCATCCTGGGACTTCTCCCAAGGTTCCAAAATGTGACTGATGAGTCTTACTCCCGCGTCCGTTGTCGACCTACCTTTCGTGAAACCAAACTGCTGACTATGCAGGATACCATTTGAATTGAAGTGAGACAACATCTGATCCAGCATGATTTTTTCATAGATTTTAGTCAATGCTGGAAGCACGGATATAGGTCTATAATTAGAGGAATCACTCTTACAACCTGATTTGAAAATTGGTGCTACTTGGCTGTGTTTCATTAAGTCAGGAAACGTGCCGCTGTTAATTATTATTTGAGATTTTGCTTGAGCGCAGACTCTTTTAAATATTTTGGAATAGTTTCTAACATAAGTGTGAAAAATTTTATCGGAAGTCAAAGATTTTTCGTAATATAAATTATATAAGATATCTCGGCTTTTTCTTATGCCCACAGTGGCCCATTCACTAAATTTTGATTTGGAATTGTTGACTTTAACTGTTTTTACAGGACACGTTTTATTGAATTCATGGCAAATTGTAGAAAACAGCGTGCCGTAATTTATATTGGGGTCTTTTGAATCATAACTGGCGTTACAAAGGTTACTAAAAACGTTATTATTAAAAGAATTTAATTTATTTTTTGTAAGAGGTCTTAGTCGAATTGATTTAACTAGGTTTAATTTTATATCCGAGTTCGAATAAAGACTGGCTGGTACGACGGCCCATAGTCACGCCGCCGGATGAATGAAAAAAAAAACAAATTAAAAAAGCGCGAACTACAGCCCGCGTTTTCGTAAATTTTCACGGATTGTTAGAAATTTATTGTTTTGTTTTGAAAAATGAGTTTTTCAAGTGACAGTGAAAGTATAGAATTAACTCCTGAAAGCATTAGAACTGACGCAAGAAATGTGATGTATAATCTATTACCTGCAAAATCCCGGGAGAAATATATGAAAGCCTATGGTAATTTTATTGAATGGAGAAATGCAAGAGGCGCCAAGAATTTTTCAGAATCTGTGTTTTTGGCCTACTTCCAGTACTTAGCCAAAACTGAACAACCTTCCACTCTTTGGAGTACATACTCAATGCTAAAATCAACAGTCAGTTCTAATAACGATGTAAAACTGGACACATATTCGAAATTAATAGCGTACCTGAAGAGGATGTCTGATGGATTTAAACCTAAAAAATCCAAAATGTTCTCAGTCAAAAACGTGGAGACTTTCCTTAATGAGGCACCCGACAAAGTCTTTCTTGCCGTAAAAGTAAGTAGGTAACTATGTTTACGGTGGATTAGTAAAATATAATCATAGTGTATAAAAATGCACATCTTATTGTAACCTGTAGGTACTTTGATAGATACTTGTCTTATTCACATTCGGTTTTGTTACAGGTGGCTTTAATTTTCGGATTACATGGAGCTTGTCGTGGCAATGAACTTTAAAAAATAACTGTTGATGATGTCGAAAATCACTCGGATGATTTACTGTTAGTAAAGCTGACCGATACAAAAACCAAAATTGACCGATCCTTCGTAATACGAGGAGAATACAAAACTATTGTACAGAAATACCTGGACCTGCGTCCTGCTGCTATGAAGACCAATCGGTTTTTCATCCGTTATCAAAATGGCAAGTGCTTCAAACAAGTGATGGGAAAAAATAAAATTTCTAACATGCCACAAGAAATTGCTACTTATTTGAAGTTACTAGATATCAAGCTGTATACAGGACATTGTTTTCGTCGTACTTCTGCTACCCTTTTGGCAGATACTGGAGCGGACTTAACTGTTCTCAAGCGACATGGAGGATGGAAATTAAGTGCTGTAGCAGAAGGGTATATAGAAGATTCCATTGAGAACAAGGCGAAAACATCTAAACGCATCGTGGAAAACATTAAATTGCAACCTTCAGTTAATCCATCCATACCACTGTCGCCGCGCCCATCTACATCCAAACAACGAGATTCACCGTCACATTTTCCTCAAAATTATCCAGATTCGGACATTTCAAACACGCAGAATATAAAATCTACAACAATCTCTATTCCTAATAAAACTGTAACAATAAATTTTCATAATTGCGAAAATGTCTCAAATGTAAATATAAGTTTTTAGTTGTTTTAATAAAGGATACTATTTAATTTCAATTTAGTTGTTACTCTATGTTTTATTAAATAATAATATTACAATAAAATATGAGGCGCTTTTATTTTCTCATAGTGGGTGATGAAAAGTAGAGTGTATCACTCGGGCGCAAAATATATTTTTGGCTCGGGCGACGTACTTTGAATCCCTCGCTACGTTCAGGATTCTACTAAAGAATCCCTCGCTACGCTCGGGATTCTACTCTAGAATCCCTCACTTCGCTCTGGATTCAAAAAAGCGCCCTCGCCGTAAAAATATTATTTTGCTCCCTTATGATACAATCTACTATTGAGCACAATGGGTGTAAAATGGGGAAAGTAATAAGGCTACTAGTTAAAAATAAGACACTACAATAAAAATAAATCAACAGCATCATTTATTAAATAATAATATTCAGCAAAAAAAGAATTTTTCGGTATAAAAAATATTTTTACCACATTTAATCACTATGTATCATCAAACCCAATCGGTGTAAACTCCCCAGAATTCTAATCTAGTGTAAATGCCCTCTCCCTCCGCTGATGTTAGCCTGATAGTGAGGTGGTTAGTGCCCAGAGCCCCAACATGGGAATGTGCCGGAGGACTGCTGGAACGTAAGGAGGTTATTCTGGTGGTAGAATTGCCACGGTATACCACATCTTCGCGCACCACTGTACCCGGAATGCCTGGAACGTTGCAGGTGTGTCTGAAAAGAAAGAAATGGTATGGTTAGATACTTATTTTGCCAAGAAAGAAAATTTTTGAAAAGAATGAGAAGGTATAATTAGGAACTTATTTCTTCGATATAAACCATAGAGGCATTTGACTAAATACCCCACATTTTTGTCTCAGCTTTGCTGTATATCGGGCAAAATAAATTTACAAAAAATATATAAAATGATTTATCCTTAAAAATACTATCGACTATTCAGCCCAACAAAATTTGAAGTGTAACCAGTTTGGACATTAGCAATCGGCGAGGCCAATTGAAATGCACTACCGCACTTTCTCATATGCATACCTTTTGGTGCAGCCGTGAGGCACACTTTTCTGCTAAATTCTTCTATCAGACTTTATACATTTATCTATATTGTCGTGTGTATTTTAGTCTGTGCTATATAAATGTAGTTTCTATCTATAAGTCAGAAAGTTGACAAAATCTGCATGAACATCTGAACTTATCCCAAGGAAATGTAATCCCGGGATTAAAATGTTCAATCAATCTTTATACAGTTCATCAAAATTGATTCAGTTGTATAAACTTGAAAACGTAAAATCGGAAGGACAGAGTAACTTTGCCATTTATAATATTAGTATGAATCAGGTAACCAGAGGTTGAATAGTTGATGGTATATGGAGATAAGTACATTCTTTTTGGTAGAGTAAATAGTGCAAAGCCCCAATCCAAATTTTGCTTTCGACTACAAGCTCAACGAGGCATTTTAGTTTTATGTTATTTTTAATGTATTATGTTAGAGTTTTACGTTTTATGTTTTTCTTTTTACTTACGTATGAAACAAAATATCTCCTGGTCCAACATTTCCTTTTTGGAACATATTGATATCTTTTTGATACACAACGCCCTCATCTTCGTATTGAGCAGCTTCTTCTGGTATGGAAGCTTCGGCATTGCAGACTGTCAGTGCTGCTAGCACTGCGATGAGGATGAAGCTCTTCATCTGAAAGGTAAAATTTCAATATTGAACTTCCAAACGATTTTTTTAAAGAGAAAGAATAATTGTCTTTATTCATATTATGTTTGTAAGGATTGAATGATATGATTGAGTGAATGATCCGAATCCAATGCCGGAATACGCGTTGGAAGGCCTCTCACTAGACCTAATGAGATGCCTTCCAACACGTATTCCGGAATCGAAGACCACCGTCTGATGGCATGGTTAAGGCGCAGATACCCCTCAGTAGCTGATTTTTAAATAAGAATCACGTCCAAACGGCTAGCCGTAATACTTGACAAAAACACGACAATCGCACCAAAACCGCCAGGCGTATTTAACTGAATTTGTTACCATCTCAAAAACAATTTTACTATCTACATTTTTATCTTAACCTTTTTTTAAGTCTAAGAATAATAAGGAAAGTACAAAAAACTACAGAATTTTGGTTGAGCGGGTTTAAAACGAGTGCGCGTTTTGTTCCCTCAAGATCGTTGGTGACTGTCGTCGTCTTAAAGTTGCGGGAATCCAGTGGATGCGAGATTCATAGGGCCGGAAAATATGCCAACACTTGGCAGAGGCGTATTTTCAGCAGTGCATGTATGTCGGCTGAAATGATGATGATGATAATGATGACTGACACATGGTTGTAAAAAATCACGCACTGATAGTAATCTACACTATCCCCGAGTGACATAGGCTAGATTTATATCGAAAAAGTGCACAGTTTAGCCTATACCACGTTTAGGCTAAGGTAGCAAAGCCGCGAGCAGAAAGCTAAAGTCTCCGCCAGGTACCAAAAAATTTAATTTGTAAATCCGACTAGTACCAAAAAGTATAATTAATAAAAAGAAAGAAAGAAAAGTATTTCTAATGGTTCATAGAATTTTGTAGCCATGCAGCTCAATACAATTGCTGCAAATAAAGTCAATAACTTTAAATGGTACTTACATTTTAAATTTCTCACTTTATTCAGTAACACAGTATTACCTGTAACTTTTCACAATTTAATGCACGATTATCAATTTTTACAGTTTATATACTGTTGTGCTCGTACTCATATCGATATAATGATAAGATTATGCCTAATTATCAACGATTTATTGATGCATTGGTTTTTATTAATAACTGTACGGGGTCACTAAAAGGTTTTTAAAGACATTATACTCATGCTATTACACATTGCAAACAGTAACTTGCTTCTGTTATATCGTCGTAGTTTGCTCAAATGGCAAGATAAAATTAATTTCTATGCGTATGTGAGAATAAATCAGTTCAACTCACCTTTGCGCGCGGTGCCATATGTGCGTGCGATGTGCGTACGATTGTAAGCACGCAGCTTTAATTAGTGTGGAAGTGACGCGGTAGGGAAAACAACCACCCACACATAGCGCCGCGAGTAAAGATGACTTGAACTACGAGCAGGTGGCGTTCTGTAGTTTCTGCGTACCTCTATAGGAAAAAGGCGTGAGCTTATGTTTTTATGTATGATATTCCTGTAAGTCGTCTCGCTCTTGGCCGGTTGCCAATCAATCACACCTGACGAATAAGGCGGTACCGTTGCAAATACAAAAGTCCTAGTAAGTGGCTGGTCTTGACAACGACAGTTGGTGTCATATGACTAATAAGTGAACCAACCATGAACTGCTCAATTAGCCATGGGTTTAGATGTGGAACGGTGCGAAAGCTGTAAAAAAAATAGTTAAAAAAGTAATAGTACGCTAGCTTAAACTTTTTTTTATAAATAGTTGACGACATACTGAAAACATCATGAGGACTAATATGTATAGTTAATGTAAGTCAGAAATAGCCAAGTCAGATGCACACATCATTACACGAAAAAGAAGACGATCATACTGAGCTGGAAAAAGGCATCAACTGCATCGTGGAGGGGGCAATATGCGTCAGATGTGCGTATAAACTTGTAGAAAAACATCCAAATAATTCCATCTCCCATACAAATTTCGGTTAGCTGAAGACAACTTTGTGTATACAGGTGGTAACGGAAATATGCGATTATATCTTCCATAGAAAGTTCTCGACAGCTGACCAAAATTTGTATGAGAGATATTATTTTTTTGGGGACTGGCTATGACATCCATAAAGAAATTTGTTCATATACTTTATACTTATATATATACATGGGCAGAAGCAGTATTTAAGATATGATCACATCTTTCCGTTTCACCATGTATACTGCCCGAGTTTATCATTCAATTGTCACTATGCCCGGTCGAAATTTGTCAATATGATTGTTTATTACGTTTCCGAAATCTATCAGTCAGCTTGGTGTGGGCAGGGGAGTTCTGTCACTGAACCCTGACCCTGTGCATTTCTCGAATAATCTATATGATTTCTACTGCTACTGAATTTCATGTTGTTTATGTTTGCTTCTCCATGCGATCATAGACGTCTTTCAGTATTTTAGTAAACTGCGTCAGCCGACGTTTTTTCCACCGCTACCCACGCAGCTGATTATCGTTTTCGTACTACGTAATTTAAAAAATCACCTAGTTAAATTTCATCCGGCGTACAATAACTTTATTTTACTTGTGTTTTTACAAGTTCACGCGAACTGCCGACGCACATTCCTCCACAATGCAGATGACAATTTTTTTTCAGCTTACACTTCAGATCATACTGATGTCATCTATTTCATGATCATCATTATCATATCAGACGAAAGACGTCCACTGCCAAACAAAGGCTTCCCTCAAGCGTCGCTACATTGACAGTTCCCTTTCGTTTTGCATCCGGCGGATGCCCGCAACCTTCACCTGCTGGAGTGAAGACCGCAAACCGGAAGACATTGGGTTGGAAAGCCTATTAAAAAAGTTTCAGCCAGCGTACTATTACTTTTTCAATTAGTTTATTAACACTTTCGCAACCTCCCACACCAAAACCCACTACGGGTGCGTCAGCTGACGAGTAGTTCACTTATCAGTCACTCGAGATCTATTGAAAAAGATGGCAATCGATCAGCGTAAAAACACAACCTAAAATAAAACGCTACCTCCAGGACTAAACTAAAAACTAAAATCGTCATAATACATTTATTATGACGATTTATTTTATAATTAGCACGCAAAAAGCTTTTCAACAAAAAAATAAACCGACTGCCCAAGCAAATTACTACAAAGCAAAAAATAACTTTGTTTTCCACAGTTTTCACAGTTTAATTTTCGCTTTGTAGTATTTTGATTTGGAAGTCGGTTAATTTTGGTTTTGTTAAAAAGATTTTATTTTTTCTTTTTTAGTTTTGGTACCTCATATTACCATGAATATCATTTATAACCAGAGTACATATCATTTCTATTCCAATAAGCCCAAACACGACTAGGATACATTGGTTCATTATGGAGTTCCAGTGCCTACCTTCCGGCTTCATCTTCAGACCAGTTGGATGGTACCACTTTCATCAGTACCTACCATTTATTTATAGACTAGATTCTGACGTGGTGACAATGGGACCACTTCGAAAGTATATCTGTAACCCAGAAGTATACAATAATAACTCCACTTTTTTGAAAATACGTTTTTGTGCTCCAGTAAAATTGCAACAACCAGTTCTACAATATGGTGTACGATATTAAGTCCTACGACTACTACGAAAAGAAATGTCAAATCGTATTGGACATTAAATCCACAAACGTTTAACAAGTATAGGACCTTAAATGATGATAGAATTATTTACCTCTAATCTTGCTCCTCCTCCTCTAAGCGTGCTCGTTATCCGTATGAACCGTCGCTTGCGTCAGTGCGTGTACAGTCGTATCTACTGTGCGTGCAAAACTATCCGTGTCATCATAATTTCAGCCGTCCACTGATAAACATTATAGGCATACCCCAGGCGTCGATCGATCCCGTGGGCCTGGCATCCAGCGGTTTCCCACCACCTTAACCAGGTCATCAGTTCACCTAGTGGGAGGCCATTCAACGCATTGTCTTCCAGTTCCCGGACGCCACTCCAGAACCAACAACGAGCATAGACCTCTCCATTGCCCTTTGGGTGACTAAACCTTCTGCTGAGGCCCATTGTGAGCGACCACGTCTCAGACCCATAGGTAATCCCTGGCAACACATACTTAGACATTGCGAATTAAATTGGATGAAAATATACCGCGTAACTTCCCAAACGCTGCCCAGCGGAGTCGGATTCGAAGGTTGACCTCTTTCTCGAAGTTGGATCTATCTAGCTGGACCGTTCGTCCCGGGTAGACATAATTGTCCACAACATAGAGTATAGAGTCTCCGACCTCGATAGGAGTGGATGTAACATGGGCATTCAACATCACCTTAGTTTTATTGATAAAGCCTTTTTGGCAACCGGATGTTCGGGAGGCTGGCAATCGACACACCTGCGTGCGTGATGATTCGTGATGACTCTTGAAAACAACTTTAGGTCCATTTCTTATGCTCACGCTTTCTGAAGAAGGAGTTTATCATATAGAGGCCCTCGTTCTTCACAAAACTGGCCAGTAGGTGACGACCTGCAGCAAATATCTCTGTGGTACAGATTTACCATACACATACATACATACTTCTAATCACGCCTTTTTTCCATGGGGGTAGGCAGAAACTACAGAACGCCACCAGTTACGATCCTTACATACTTCTTTTGCTTCACTCACATTCATACATCTAGTCGTACACACACACTGGTTGTGAGTACTGCGCATCTGGCCTTTCCCCTCCCGGCGTTTCCATTCACGAATACCTTTCGTTAGTCGCCTTTCATTCATCTTCTCAATATGGCCAAACCATCTTAACATACTCTTTTCATTTTAGTCACTACATCTTCTTTTAAATCACAACGTTGTCTTATTACATCATTCCTCAATCTATCATTTAAAGTAACACTACACATACTTCTCAAGGAGCGCATTAATTCTACTGCATTAATCCTACTTGCATGTCTTTTTGACAGATGGTACTTTCAAACAAAAAAGTATTTACAAATACGTCTATTTATGACGGAGTTATAAAACATACATTCAAATATAATATATATATATATATGTAAAAACATCCGAATTGAGAACTTGTTCCCTTTTGGGAAATCGGTTAAAAATATTATGTATCCTAACTTGATGATTCTAAACTATATTGACCGATTAATAACAGTAAAATCATAATTACTCAAATCTAAACTAATATTTAATCTTTCTAATCTAAAGTGGTAGTGGTAACACCATTTACCATACTGATTTAAGTGTTGTCAGCTATATTATCTTTTGGGGGTTTTGTCATAATTATCTGAGATATCGGCGTTAAAATCGTTAAGTAGGTTATCTATACTTAATTAATACAAATATTATACAGAGGTAAAGTTTGTGAGGTTGAAGAGGGTAACCTCTGGATCTAATGAATCGACTTAGATGAAATTTGGCATAGAGATAGTTTGAGACCCATTTTTTTTTGTTTTTTTTATTCGATTGGGAAACCATTCAATGACTTCTCCCGCTCTGGGTGAAGCGGGAGGGCGTGTCAGACTTTTACTGACTAAAACCCAGCCGTGTTCCTTCAGTTGCTTGCGCCAGGGTCGCGGTGACTCTTTTTCAAATTTATCTGCGACCCAGACAGGCATCGGCCCT
Source organism: Orthosia gothica (assembly GCA_949775005.1). NCBI lineage: Eukaryota > Metazoa > Arthropoda > Insecta > Lepidoptera > Noctuidae > Orthosia > Orthosia gothica. The sequence goes on from OX459035.1 coordinate 39,599,800, forward strand.
ATCAGACCCCGCCACTTTTACTGACATCTCTTTGAGGTGCGCGTGGTACACTACGCGCCGTAAACATGGGCTTGGTACTTATCGGACGGGGAGCTACCCATATCTTGCCGCCCGCAAGCACGCGCCTACGGTGGCCGGGAATTGGCTTGCGACTCCCGACGCCCGGGGCTTCTCCTGCGGTGGCTAGGGGCGTGAGGGCGTCTCCTTTACGTCTCCCTCACGCGTTCCGATTCCTCCTTTGCGAGCATTACTGCTTCGCAGAAGGAGGCGACAGCTGCTTCCCATGCCCTCTCGCTCCGTACCATGGCCTGGACCAGGGCCGGACGTGATAGGTCACCACCACCAATCGCCTCCATGAAGACACGGCAGTGCTCCGCCCAAGCGGAGCAGATCTCCACCGTATGCTCCACCGTGTCCTCCGGGTGGTCCACACAATGGTGACACCCGGGCGTTTCTTCCCACCTTATCTTGAACAGGTGTCCGGTGAGGACCTGCGTCAGGTGGAAGGTGAGGACACCGTGACGCCTCTCAAGCCACTCCTCAAAGAGGGGTCTTACCGCCGCAATTGTGGTGTGCTCATAGTTTGAGACCCTGGGAACGAGATTCGGCCAGCGGCTTCGCCCGTCAAAACTGTTTTATCATCGCAAGGGAACATAATACTAATACCAGGACGAAGAGTAGCCCTTGTGCTATTCCAGACTCTATATCTATATCTGTGCCAATTTTCATCCAGATCCTATCTCCGTTTTGGTGTGATTGAGTAACAGACATAGATCCATCCAAACTTTCGCATATATAATATTACTAGGATAAGTAAGATAAGTCCAGATTCAGTGATGTCCAAGATAAACTTAGAAAGTGCACAGTAATATGAATTTGAAAATGTCACGTAGGTACTTGCCCGGATTTGAACCCGCGATTTCAAGCACGAGAAGTGTGACCAGTGACTGTGGTGTCCCACCACGACATTCAAAATTATGTTACAATAATATTTTTTGATTAGAGACTCAGACACTCTTTTGAACGTTTTGATTAATTTCTCATTAATGGTACCTAAATTAGAAATGGGCACAGCCATGTTGAAAAACATTAAATCTACCGCTGTCTTTAATGATGCCAAATGATGCAATTTCGTACAAGTATTAAATAATACTTTTCCAGATCAACTGAGATAAGATTACTTAATTACAAAACGCAGAATATTGCTAACTTATAAAAATGTTAGTCACTTTTATAATCTTATTATTGTTCTTAGATTAGGAACCTTAATAAGATTGTGTTTTATTATTCTATTTGGATATCCTGGTTACGAATTTTTTGTGTATCGTCCTGGTATTTTTTTTTTGTATTAGCCTGGAGTTTCCTATTTGCAATCTATCATCACCGTTAACTTCAACGAATATAGGTATATTAGCTACGGTGAGCATTTGAAAGAATCCACAAACTGACTATGGGCATATCTATAGACATATCATAAAGGCATATCCTATAGACATATCCTGTAGGCATATCCTATGGGCATAGCCTATAGGTATAGCCAATGGGCAAAGCGTAACTTATCCCCTCCAAAAACGGCGTCGTATCGTAAGCGTATCGTAATATGCGCGTACGACGAGACAATACTAGCACATACATGTTCAAATAAGTCCGCATACGAAGCGGTGCTGCAGCGAATCGTATGAGATTTTATTGTCATCATTACGATAGTCGTAGCGTACTGACGTAAAAAAACCGGCCAAGTGCGAGTCGGACTCGCGCACGAAGGGTTCCGTACTTGGTAAATTGCGGTTTACGATTTATGACGTATTAAAAAAAAACTACAGACTAGATCTCGTTCAAACCAATTTTCGCTGGTAGTTTACATAGTAATGTAGATCATATATTTTTTTCAGTATTATCATTCTCTTATTTTAGAAGTTACAGGGGGGGGGGGGGCGGGACACATTTTACCACTTAGGAAGAATCTCTCGCGCAAACTATTCAGTTTAGAAAAAATATATTTTAGAAACCATTATATCATTTTTGAAGACCTATCCATAGATCCACACGTATGGGTTTGATGAAAAAAAATTTTTTTAGTTTTAGTTTCAAGTATGGGAACCCCCAAAATTTTTTGTTTCATTTTTATTTTCGTGTCAAAATCTTAATGCGGTTCACAGAATACATCTACTTACCAAGTTTCAACAGCATAGTTCTTATAGTTTCGGAAAAAAGTGGCTGTGACATACGGACGGACAGACAGACAGACAGACAGACATGATGAATCTATAAGGGTTCCGTTTTTTGCCATTTGGCTACGGAACCCTAAAAAGCAAGAGAAAAATACTTTTTATCAAAAAATTATAATTTTAAATCTCTGATTTTTTAATTTCGTAGACTACAATGTCATTTGGGAGGTTGCCACCTTATCGTAACTAAAAATAGTGTTGAATCCTGAATTAAGTCGGTTTTCCTGTTTCCGTTTTTTATCACTGACTGCCGAAATTGAAGAATTTTTCACTCTGTAGTGTTTTTATTTGGAAATCGGTTGTATATTTTTTTGGAAAAAAGAATTTTTTTTTTGTTTGACCATGTCAGAAGTGAAAAGTGAAGTGAAGAAAATTTTATCTCAAAATTTGAAACTGATTTATTCAGGATACAACGGGTGTGGTGCGTACTTGCACCCAATTGCATTTACGTTTATAAGAGCCATTAAACAACGCTAGTTGTAAAACGTGTATCCATGGCGTACTTATTGTGATAAGGATACTCTTATTTCTGTGGTAAATAAATAATTTCACCATTTAAGGGTGGAGACAGACTTATAACACGCAACCTGGCAAGGGCTACGGGATGTGAAAAAAGCGTCCTCATTGGCTACATTCATTTAATTTCTAGTGAAACAAAGCTTTGTTATTTAACCAATCAACGCGTAGGATGGCGTCAGGTGTTACGTATATTGCGGTCTTATCGAAGATAATGCGCTGTATAGTGTAAATAAATGGAAAAGATATATCATGTTAGGCAGAGATGTGACTTATTTGAAATACTGTATTTAAAATGCAAATACGAAATGCAAGATAACTATTTTGTATTTTTTTTTTTAAATGCATTTAGTATTTTATTTGAAATACTTTTGTATTTGCAATATACTTTACGGATAAATTTTGCGTCTCAACTCAAACATTTGGTCAACCCCTTTTAAATGTACTCAACCGCATTGTGGCATATTATTCAATATAATTAAATAAAGTATTCAAAACTGGTTTGGAAAAATAAAAATTATAGCAAAAAATAGAATTTTACCAAAAGTGGTCTTCAAGTTAAAGTGGGTGCCAAAGATATAATCGGGAGCATATAAAACAGTTATTTATTATAGAAGTTTGTACAGTAAAACATTAAGACTTGAAGTGGCCCCAGTCATCAGAAAGAAAAATTAGTCTTACTACATGTTTCAGGACTCTGACTCCTCTTACTGAGGAGTCAGAATCTTGAAACATGTAGTAACTGACCAGAAAAGAAAGATAGAAGAAAAGAAAGATGGAAGAAAAGAAAGAACGAAAAAGTATTTATTTGCCACAAAACGACATACAATCATTGGCAGTGCAGTAGTGGTAGTAGAGCAAATAGCTACTACCACAGACTCAGAAGAAAAATCTTCAATACTTCATAGATGAGGGCCTGGTGATATTACACACTTCATCATCATCATCATCATATCATATATTTAGCTCAGGATTAATCAGATAACTCATCTTGCGCCACCAAGAGTTAGACATAAATCTAGAGTAAAACTTCTATATTTACTAAAATGTTTAACCCACGGATGTGGGAGAGTTAAATTGCTGAACTAACAAAGTCAGTGTAAGAATTACCTTCACTATGATCATCATTTCAGCTGGAAGACGTCCACTACTGGACATAGGCCTCCCCCAAGCGTCGCTACATTGACTGGTCCCGTGCGTCTCAAATCCAGCGGATCCCCGCAACATTCACCAGGTCATCGGTCCACCTGGTGGGAGGCCTCCCAACGCAACGTTTGCCGGTTTGCACTCGTCACTCCACAACTTTTCTGCTCCATCGGCCATCCGTTCTGCGAGCAATGTGCCCTGCCCACTGCCACTTAAATTTGGCTTTTAAGTAAGTCTATATCAAATTCAAGACCAGTAGAGATTTTTTTCATATAGTGGTATACCTATGCGACTACACAAGAGCAAGATCATAATCATCAGCCTATGAATGTTCCCACTGCTGGGCCTCCTCTCTGTGCGAGGGGATGGGCCGTCAGAGGAAAATGAGTAACAGTATTTCTGAACAAGGTGTTTTTTTTAAAAACGGGACCCAGCTATTACTAAGACTCCGCGGTCCGTGCGTCTGTCTGTCTGTCTGTCTGTCACCAGGCTGTATCTCATGAACCGTGATAGATAGACAGTTAGAATTTTCACAGATGATGTATTTCTATTGCCGCTATAACAACAAATACTAAAAACAGAATATAATAAATATTTAAGTGGGGCTCCCATACAACAAACGTGATTTTTCGTGAACAAACAGTCCAATTAGGTAGTTCTAACTTCAAGAAAGAGGTCTCTCGTTGAATCCGACTCGGCTGGCTAGCGTTCGGGCAGTTGCGCAGTATATTTTCGTCCAACTTACCGTAGTGTCTCAAGACGAAAGTACGACCAGTGATTACATAGAGGACAGAAATAAACTAAACCTTTAATTTTTTAAATAAATATACGTACTTGTCAGGTTCACGACGTATGATTAAATAACGCCCTACGGCAAGTTCATGATTGGTTCACTGCCAATTATTTAGTTTTAAATGGTAAAAAAATAAGTGCGTAAAACTTGCCTTGCCGAATGTCAATATTACTGATTGTGACATAAAATTATTAAACAAGGAGAAGCTAGAATTCATCGATAAAGCGGTTTTCCTGGGGATTACCCTAGACTTAAGATTACAATGGGGTCCTCAAGTAATATCACTTGAAGGGCGGCTAAGTTCGGCTATAGGAAAAAAGGCAATTTTCTGAAGTAGATACCGCGAGGCTGGTCTAAAACTCTTAACAAAAATTTGTTACTTTCTTAGTATAATGTCTTACGGTAAGATACCGTATACCGTATACCTATGGGGAAGGGATGCAGACATTGAGTAAATTTTTCTTTTGCAAAAACGAGCCATCAGAGCGATATACAATCATCGCCACCGCGATTCTATAAGGAAACTGTATAAGGACATTACGGTTCCTTGTCATCTATCACGTACGTGAGAAAGAATTTACATCCTATAAGTAAAAACCAGCCAAGAGCGAGTCGGACTCGTGCACGAAGGGCTCCGTACCATTATCGCAAAAAAACGGCAAAAAAATCACGTTTGTTGTATGGGAGCCCCCCTTAAATATTTATTTTATTAGGTTTTTAGTATTTTTTGTTATAGCGGCAACAGAAATACATCATCTGTGAAAATTTCAACTGTCTAGCTATCACGGTTCATGAGATACAGCCTGGTGACAGACAGACAGACAGACGGACCGCGGAGTCTTAGTAATAGGGTCCCGTTTTTACCCTTTGGGTACGGAACCCTAAAAACGGCGACAGATATATTTAAGTTACTAGAAATAGGAACCAATTAGTTCAACCAGGTTTCAGACTGGCTAAAGTAGCCTCATCTTTTATGGGGTACTGTATAAAATGTTACAATAAAATGCCGCCCCACATTCTAGAACTGAATGAGACGAGATTTAAAACTTGTATAAACGCACCTTATGCATGCAGGCAATTATAAGTTGGGGGATTATATCACTGATAAAAATGCTTGGCTCGATGCTAGTCCTGCTCCACAACCACTAGAGCCCAAAAGCAAGTGATATGCTTAACATTATTGTTTTGACCTATTGTTGGACCTGCTGAAGACTGTTTGAATATATTTGTTTTGTATAAATTCAATATCTATTAGTATTAAATAGCTGCAAAGGGCGTTAACTACTTTGTTTTCATTTCTTGACTCCTCCAATGCTACTAGTTGTCTGGCCCCTCACTTTCAATATATTTGATATTATATACTTGTCGCATCAAGGCTGGCCGATAGATGTAAACCATCGGGAAGTCAGGATGTATTTCCTTAGGTTAAGACATCGTGTGTGGGCAAGTCGGTGGGTACTATCGTGCAAATGAAATCACATACATTATTCGATACACTGGGTTTATTCAAATATTCACAGTTACAATCTTGCTTACTAATATTACGGATCGACACTGATTCTACGACGTGTTAGCTCTAAGGCTGTCAGTATTCAACTGCCATATCCTACTATCCCCACTACGCAAGCGATTAGAATAAGCGCGCCAATGCGTAGTTGTTCTTGCTTTGCCGCCAGATGGCATGCTTGCGATTTATTTTAACGTCCGTACTATTGACTAAACCCGACATACTGAATATTTACAGGATTAAAATATTATATAATGTTACTCTATACGATTTTTATCTCAATACATAAATAATATATTTTTACTGTTAAATTCTAGTTTTAAAGGATACCTGTGTATTTGTTTAAGATCTTTTCTTTTGTACCCATATTCGAATAAATGATTATGATTATGGCGCTTGCGAATGTGCAACTAGATTCATATTATTTTTGACAATTCAGAAGTACCTATGTATGGTTTAGTTGAATTTAAAATATTTTGAATTATAATAGTATTCCGGATTCCTTCGTACGTGAGTCCGACTCGCACTTGGCCGATTTTCTTATTTGATTTCGATTTTAAACGTGGTCGCTCACAATGGACCTCATCAGAAGGCTTAAAGTCGCCCAAAGGGCAATGGAGAGGGCTATGCTCGGAGTATCCTTGCGCGATCGAATCAGCTATGAAGAAATTTGCAGAAGAACCAAGGTTACTGACATAGCCCGAAGAATTGCCAAACTTAAGTGGCAGTGGGCAGGGCACATTGCTCGCAGAACGGATGGCCGATGGGGCAGAAAGGTTCTGGAGTGGCAACCGCGAACCGAAAGTCGTTGCGTTGGAGGCCTCCCACCAGGTGGACCGATGACCTGGTGAATGTTGTGGGGATCCGCTGGATTTGAGACGCACGGGACCAGTCAATGTGGCGACGCTTAGGGGAGGCCTATGACCAGCAGTGTCAGTACCAATGTTATTAATTTTATACTTTTTATCATTGTTACTTTTTATTATTGTTTTTTCTCTTTTGTTAATGGGCACATAGAACTTTTATTTTTGTTGTTTTATTATAATTAATTGTATACTTATTATAAATGTTTGTCGGTGTTTTCGAGCGTATGGCACTCGTGGGCTGCAGCTGAAAATCAGCGTCAGGTGGTATACCCTGTGTTACCATTTGGCATTATGCTGAGCTGAGGCCCTTTTGGCATTAATAGTTTTAAAAATATTTTGTTTAATTTTAAGGTGTTTTTGTTTTTAATGCAAATAAACTCATTTTCTTTCTTTTCTTTCTTTCTTTCTTTTCAGTGGACGTATTTCGGCTGAAATGATGATCATGGTAAAAGTAATTCTAACACTGACTTTGTTGGTTCAGCAATTTAACTCTCCCAAATCCGTGGGTTAAAGATTTTGGTAAATATACAACTCTAGGTTTATCTCTAACCCTTGGTGGCCCAAGATGAGTTATCTGATTAATCCTGAACTAGCTGTATACTCCGAGTTATATAGGATTACCCAGGAACGCGCAAGCGGCCCTAAGTTAATTATTTTGTTATAGAAGTTAAGTACTTAGTTTATTCTATTTATTAACCCCCGCCGGAAAAAGAAGGGGTGTTATAAGTTTCACGTGTGTTGCTGTGTATCTGTGTGTCTGTCTGTGGCATCATAGCGCCTAAACGGATGAACCGATTTCGATTTAGTTTTTTTTTGTTTGAAAGGTAATTTTGTCGAGAGTGTTCTTAGCTATGTTTGAATAAAATCGGTTCAGCCGTTCAAAAGTTATGGGTATTTTACTGTTTGAATCGGGGTGTTTTCGCAAGATAAATGCGTCGGGGGTTTTTTAAATTGTAAATTTTACTTGTATTTATTTATTACATGGTTTGTATTTAAAAAAATATTACCTCATCAGGTATTTGTCTCTGCATCACCCAAAGGTTGACTGGTAGAAAATGCCTATGGCATTCAATCTGGATCTGTACGTTTGTGTTCTTAAAATATTAAATAAATAAATAAGGTATTGGTCACGTGACATTCGATAGCGTTTGACATTTCCATACATTTTTGTAATTTTTTCCATCGCTTTTGCTCATAATTGTAATTCTAAATATTAAAAAACACGCTTGCATGGTAAATTGAACTAAAAAGTCGCTAACCCTGTAGATCCTGGTAAGGATAATGAGACAAATTATTTAAATTATTGCATTGTCATCGGTCCTTCATAAGTGTGCAAAGTTTCAAATCAATCCGACGTTTTGAAGGGGGTGAAAATCACGTTCAAAGATTCCGTTACATTGATACATATATTCTTTACATACCAAGCTAATAAAAGCGAGTTAAAAACATGGAGGCGCTGCGATATTGTATACATAAATAAGCTTAAACGAATATGAATGAAATACGATACAGAATGTGAAACATCGTATTGTTTCATTCTTTCTAATGTAGTAGTGTGTAATCTATAATATAAAAATGAATCGCAAAATGTGTTGGTAAGCGCATAACTCAACAACGCCTGGACCAATTTGGCCAATTCTTTTTTTTTAATGTTCGTTGAATTTTAATAATTGCCGGAAAAAAAAATTAAAACAGCCCTTTTCTTTTTCCCATACAAAATTTTTCCAAAACGTAGAGTAAATTTGAGCTTTATTGCTATTGTAAAAGCAATTTTTGCTTTGTTTAGGGTAGGGTAGTGTAGGGTAGGGTAGTGTAGGGTAGGGTAGGGTAGTGTAGGGTAGGGTAGTGTAGGATAGGGTAGGGTAGTGTAGGGTAGGGTAGTGTAGCGTAGGGAAAGTAGTGTAGGGTAGGGCAGTGTAGGGTAGGGTAGTGCAGGGTCGGGTAGGGTAGTGTAGGGTAGGGTAGTGTAGTGTAGGGTAGGGTAGGGTAGGTAGTGTAAGGTAGGGTAGGTAGGGTAGATAAATGTTTGGGGTTTTTATGGCAAAACAAAGTTTGCTGGGTCAGCTAGTATTTGATAAAAGAGACGACAATATTTCAGTTGTTGCTCATAATGGCAACATTTTGTTGTGACGTAGTGACAGTTATAGGTAAGTACCATACCCGCCATAAAATGCGAAGAGTTTCGTGGTTGTGTTCTTAGAAGTTATGGCTAAAATTTCCATTATGGGCCGTTGATTTGGAAATTCATAATTTTTTTGTAGGTAGTAGTCATAAATAGAAAGCTTTTTACAAATTTTCAAGTCTCGTATGTTTTTCGTGAGGTAAAAAAATGAGAATTAGTCCAAGAGCGAGCGAAGCGAGCTCAGGAACTTAGGGCATCCTGACACGGATAGGTTAGGTTCGAAGGATACTGACGGATTCATGTTAGGTTACTTTAGAACCTGAAGACAGAAATAGGAGCCCCGTCGACTTTGTTGCTTAAATAGTAATCTTAAACTTTAACTATGGATATCTCCATAACCATGGGGTTCCATAGGGTGGGGATGATGCAGTAAGGTAGCTCCTCTAACCCCCTATCCCTTTCCCACCTCCGCGCCCCTTAAATCTATGGACATATATGGAAATTTTTATTTTAACCTGAAAACTTTAACCACGGATATCTCCATAACCATAGGGCTCCGAGTGGTGGGGATGGTACTGGGGGATAGCCAAACCTCCCCCTCTCCCCCTTCCACCCTCCCCGCGCCAAAAATCCACGCCCATAATCGAAATTTTGATCTTTTTTGTAGGTATTTCCAGTACATACTATTTAATATGTCTATGCTTTTGCTACGCTTTCGGTATTAGAATTTCAATTGTCTATGACTTTTGATAGAGATAGAGTAAAGACGTCTAAAAACTTTTTACAAAAAAATACAACCGACGGTGCCGGTGTTATAAAACAAAGAAATGAAAACAGGACCACTGACTGCTGAAATTCTGTATTTTTTACCCGACTGCCGAAGGAGGGTAATGTGTTTATCAGTCTATGTATGTATGTAAGTATGTATGTATGTATGTTTGTTCCTATATGGCGTTCCAGAGACCAAACGCGTTGGCCGATTTTGATGATTCATACGTCAATCGATGCGTTCTAACCCTGCGAGTGTCATAGGCTACATTAAAATTGGATAATAGAAAAATGCCGGATTTTGGGTGCCATATTGTGGGGGCCCAAATAATTTTTTTTCTTCCAAACCCATCGTGTGGGGTATCAAAATTAAGGGGTTTAAGAGGAGATTTCAAAAATATATATCACTTATATGTTTAAATGTATCTTATTCCAAAAAAAAACTAACTAAAAAGTTATAAATAAAAAAACTTAATTCAAAAAATCAAAAGACCCGACTGAAAAAATCAAAGAATCATGCTGTGCAGTCGGAGGATACATATTCGCGGGCTGGCTGACCAAAATCTGGTGTATCCTCCGCCTGCACAGCATGATTCTTTGAATTTTTTCAGTCGGGTTTTTTGATTTCTTGAATTAAGTTTTTTTTTTGTAAAAAAGTTTTTATCTTTCACATTTATTACAATAACAACTTCAAATATATATGAAATAAAAAAAAAAAAATTTACATCGATACAAATTTACATAGCATAAAATACTTAACTAAAAAAATATTGTGGAAAAAACGTCCAATATAAAATATAAAAAAAAAAAAAATTGTCTCTACTATTCCCGAAATATATTCACACCCAATCGGTGTAGTGTCCCCAGTACTCGAAGCTAGAAAAAAGCCCAGCTCCTGGTGCTGACATCACCCTGACGTTGAGGTGGGTATTGCCTAGTACTCCTAGCCAGGTATGTCCCGGGACAGGTGGAAGGTTGCTCATATAAATGGTGGTGATTCTGGTGGTAGAATTGCCACTGTACCGCACATCTTCATATTGTACCGTGTGGGGAATGCCTGATAGGTTGCAGGTGTATCTGGAATGCAAAATGTTAGAATTAGGTACCTCTTTGTTTACTGTCCAAGGTTGAGTTCATCTACAGTCTATGAAAAGGACAATTTTTTTATGTTGTGTCCTGAGATACAAGTACTTTTTACTTAGTTCAGGAGCCAGCTATTCAACCTGATTCTGATCACCTTTTATACAAATGTTTAGTGTATAATTAACCTTGTGTTACAGTTTTGTACAAAAGACTTTTTTACACCTACCATTAACACCACGTCTGAATTCCGCTATAGGTTAGGCAGAATTGCACCTACAGTACAACCGCCAGGTCAGGTTAAATTTAAAGGGTAAGGATTGCACATATAGGTTTTTTTGTTGGTTAAGCCCAAACGATTATACCTTGTGTTCTAGTAAAGCCCTATGTCCACAGAACAGCCTATGCCTTATGGCAACTTTCATGAAGCCTTATGTGATTTGTTTTAAGTAAACAGTTATGTAACTTACAAATATTATTCTGACATACATACATAAACTCACGCCTTTTTTCCATGGGGGTAGGCAGAAACTACATAACGCCACCTGCTACGATCCTTACATACTTCTTTTGCTTCACACACATTCATACATCTAGTCATATACACACGCCGGTTATGGGTACTGCGCACTTGGCCTGACCATTAAAATTGAAATTGATGGATTACCATAAAACTTTAATTTCGAATTCAACCCTTTCTTCATAATTTCTAGATTGACTTAGTGCTCATTTTTGTCACTAGCCTGGTTTTTAGATCATCATCATTTTTTTTTTCCTTTTAGGTTACGAAGGCACAATATATACAACATCTACAAAAATTAAAAAAACAAACTGATTTTTTTTATACAGCGTGAGTTTTTAAGTGGGCGTGGGTGGCCAAATCCGAAACTATGAGGAATAGCGAAAAACACTCAAAAGAGTCACGAGCCCGATTTTGATAAAAACTAAAACTGGATTAATGGAATTTTGAAAAATATAAAATATTCCTAGCCCGGAATTGAACCCGTTGATCATGAAAGAAAACAGATGCTGCATTATTACACCATTCGAGTGTCGCTAGTAATCAAATTCTGGGCAGATTTAACAAAATACTTATTTTTCCTACGTTAAGTACGTGCCTATAAAATCGTAAGAGATGAAATGATGGCCTTTATTTTCAACAAATAGCCAGATTCGTAAACTCAAGCATTGTAATAAATTCAGCATTACAATATTTTTTTATTCCGTTTAGAATATTCTACAAAAAATTGTACATGTGATCGTAAAATCCGAACAAAAAAAAAATCGTTAAAAATTACGCCTGTCCTCAAGTTTGCCATAAGAAGTTACTTCCCAGAATTGTATCCTTGTAAGCGATACCATCGGATGGTGTAATTATGCAGCGTGTGTTTTTTTTTTCGAAATCAACGGTTCGATTCATGGCCAGGAACATAAATTTTTCAAAATTCCTATGATGCAGTTTTGGTTTTCATCAAAATCGAGCTCGTGACTCCTTTGAGTGTTTTTCGCTATTCCTCATAGTTTCGGATTTGGCCATCCACGCCCACTTATAACACTCAGCCTGTATAAAAAAAAACTAGTGCAACATTTTATGACAGCGTTTCCTAGATTCAGTAGTTCAGACTGTACAATTGTGCAATTTCTGTCAGTGAGTGTTTTTTTTTTTAAATTAAGTATATTACGTAGTCTTTCGTAGAAACCAATTATTTGCGATATGGACACCGACTTCCAAAAATAAAGTTATTTTTCACTTTGTAGTTTTTTACTTGGAAGTCGGTAGTATTTTTTTGCAAAAAAGTTTTTTATTTTTCCCTTTTTAGTTTTACCTACCTAATAGGCAAGTTGTTTAGTAAGTACCTATTACGCCAGAACAGATTACCCGAAAAACATAAAACTTGAACATAACCGGTGAAATAAGTTCTGCGTACCAAGGGGTACGCAGAACTTATTTAGTATACTGGCGTGATGTTATGTTATAAAATGGTATAAACAATAAAGAGATATGCGATTGAAGCAATCCCGAATGATTTGCCGTTATTTATTGAAGAGTTCTGTTGTATATCTCCGAAGTTCTTCATCAGATCTTTAACAAATTAAAATGGGACCAATTTCGGAACATGTTCTTTCAAACAAAAAAATAATTTTCAAAATCGGTCCACAATTGGAGGAGATATCGGTGAACATGCATAAAAAAAAAAAAAAAACATACAAGAAGTCGAACATAGAACCTCCTCCTTTTTGGTAAGTCGGTTAAAAAAGAAAAACTATGGTAAATACATAAACGGTCACACGTTTTAAGTTGGTACTTACGAATAAAACATAACATCTCCTGATCTGATTTGTCCTTTCTGGTACATTTTAATATCTTCTCGGTACACAATGCCTTCTTCTGCAAACAGAGCCGCTTGTTCTGGAGACAGAGCGACTTCTCCTGGGATGGAAGCTGCGTCATTGCAGACTGTAAGTACTGCTAGCACCGCGATGAGGATGAAGCTCTTCATCTGAAAGGCACAACGTTAACAATAAACGAGGGTTCGATTGGCGCATTTGCTGAGAGATTGATTTATTTGCTACAGTAATTCTTTTTCATTTCTTTGCCACAGTCAGATTTTTTTAATGTATCACATTGTGCAATATTTACCTAAACAATATCTTCGACAATCTCGGCGCCCTGGCGTCCTGGACCTTTGAAATACTTGGCAGGGACCGAAGCCAACTCGCAGAGGATGTATCAAGAAATGTGACACCAATCGACGATTATCTCTTTATGCACTCCATAAGTACACCCGAGGAGAAGCCCCAGTTGGTGCCGAACTATTGCAAAATATGGAGACAGAATAGATTAAGCTTTGGGTTTGGGAGATTTAATGGACCGATTGCCTAAACTATTGAAGGCCTATTGGCCCCTGTTGCCGGTCCATTGCTTAATTACGCGGCTATAAAATGAAGGGGTGACTAATAATGGGGGTCAATTTATTAACCCCCATAAACGGTCGCTAGCACTTGAGTGACGTAGCACCAAGGGGGAAAACTTATCTGGAGGTGTATGCGGTGTGGAGAGATATACGAAGGCTATCAGACAATCTTACTGGGTCATCCCTACCAGCATCTTACTGGGTTAACTTCCTTCCTCCGAGCACGTTTGCTCTTTCGAATGTCCACTCAAGCCAGAAAATTAAGGCAAGAGAGAGGTGGGGGCTCCCCGCTGTTTCCCGTCAGTGTTCACTCCGACCGGCCGATAAGGCAAGCCGGAGATGAGGAACAAGGCTTCTCACGGGAGATCGGGTCCGTGGGGTTGGTCCTGCCCACCTGCTCGCTACAATGCTTGTCTCGGCTTGTCATTGATTGTTCTCGGCTCTTCATCCTAGGTTTTTTACGGCAACGTAGAATCTACCGGCACAGACATAGGGTTCATTAGAGCGCGCAAGCCCCGTTACGACGACAACTCAGAGATACTGCACGGTAGGGTATTTACCTAATTATTCAATATAAGTATTATGGTATTTATAAAATATTCCTTCTAGTTTACGCCCATTACCATTATTTTATTTTCTCCCTAGAACATAAAGGAAAACGAGGTCATCTATTATTATAGTTTAATGTTGCTTTTTTTATCAACCGGTTTTTTATCAGATTGCACAATTATTTAGGGGATTTATTTCGGGAAGTTCATGTGTTAAGCAAAGTAATGTTAAACGTACGAGTACATATACGGAAATCTCAGTGCTTAATGAAGTCATATTTTACAATAATTTCTATGGGTACGCAATTACTCGGCAACAGATAAGCAAAAATTATTAAAATATGTGTTTATTCAGGGAATACATTTTATCACTTTTAAAAGGTAATAATCTGAAAATACTTTATATTTATACAAGTGTGACTGTTCCTAAACGACCCTAGGCTGATAAAAATTTCGTTTTTCCTAAAATTTCCTAGATTTAGTGTTAATGTCGGCCCTTTTATAAAAGGGGTGAAGCGCCCCTCCATTCCGCGCTGCACAATGAATCTCGTCACCTAGCTTGGTCAATTCTCTTCCGACATAAGTGAATTCCAAATTATGTTTTTGTTTTGTCTTGGAATTCACAGTTATAAAATTATAACTTGGAAGTGATTTAGAAGGATAAAATATAACTAAAGGGATATAAACTAAATTATTACTATTAACTAAAGCTTGTGTGAGAAACTCTTTACATTAATGTATAGAGTATTTATCAAAGACCGAATAATGGTCGCGGATAATGAACTTACATTCATGAATTACTACAAATACAAATAACTAAATTAGCAGAGAGTTTAACTCAGGAAGTAACTGGAGTTGATAATATCAACTCGCCTACAGACAGCCCCAAAAGCGCCCACCCCGCCATCATTTTGTAGTGTAATAGCTGGTAAGAAGAAATGATGAAACAAACTTCCAGCACACATTTCTGTCTGATAGCCTTACGGGCTAAATAAGTAAAACAATAGTGAAGTAAGAAGTTAATTTGACAAAGGGATTGCAAAGTGCATTATTTACCTAACCAAAGGAAGTTGGTAGGATCGCTACGCTTGCATTCATTAATACGTTTATTTGAATTACGTTAATGAGTCAATTGGCAATAGTCTAGATTCCCACCCAAGTGACGTGAGATTGCCTTTCAAAAGCACACACGTCGTATACGTGTACTGCAGGGCCTCGAATGCGCGTCCTAGGAAGGATTTGCGGCGGTCCATACAGTACAAGTTTCCCTAAACTTAAACATGTCTTACACAATCCTAAGACAAGGACGGTTTTGTGCCTAAGTGTCCTGCCATTGAGCGAGACATGCTTCCAGAATTACTGGACGCGCACTATAATAAATAGTTCACCCTCGACCTAACACCCTTTACTAAAACAATACAAAACTAGCAAGCGTATCGTAGACTCAATCTGAAACAGGTTCACTACAATTGCCTTGTTATACGTTGAAATGGAATAATTCGTCATTTCACACTTTTTTAAACTGCCCAATTTCGAGGATGCTCCAGTGTAAATAACAGCCGTGCGACGTCAACAGCGGGGTCTTCCACTGGGCTTCCATCGTGTCTCGGCAAATATTATTTTTTTATTCAGATATTGGCCCGAAAGCCTGGTGCGATTTAACGAGACACGACACTAGCATTCATTAAATTGATCATATCCCAATTTGTGATGTTCAGCGATGACTACCCCCTTTAGTTTATAAGTGTACATACAACATGGCAATGCAATGAGACCTTAGTAGTAGTCAGACCTTCTATAGGAAGCAGTATTTAACAACTAACATTTGGTTGTCCTACGTGCTCAATCAAGAGCGGCCATATTTAGCCTATTTTATACAGAAATGAGTTTTAGCGGTTCCGCCTTCCATGTATGTAATGTCAGTTAAAAGTCAATAATAGTCCATAATCAAATAAGTCATTGTGTAGTGTATAAATTATGAATTAGGGCATGTAACGTGTGACGAAAGGCTTCGCCGTTTCCCTAAACCAAATATTAGCCACAAATATCTGCCAAAGGGTGGATTCAGGAAGTAAATACAAGGGTTCGCCACACTAGAATAAATAGTACATTAGTGAATTGTCCCTACCTATGTAATATAATGATTAAAACTTACCTCATTCATACTGGCACTCACTCACACCATATTAATACGAGATTAGACTAAATTATAATTATCTTAATAATTAACTTTGTTACACGAAACTACTACGACTCGACTTTAGATTATTCGTTTCCAAAGCTAAACCCTATGTCTCTAACACCATCCGTACGTCTCCTTCCGCTCCTCCGAAAACCGACCGTCTTCTCTCCCTGCCTCAAATCAAGTGTCTCACTCACGCCTCTACCAGCACGTCGCCCATCTCTACCAATCTCCTCTTCAGTTCAGTTTTTTGTGCATCGTTTAATTGTTTTGGGTCTGGTTCGTGTTAGAAATCAGATATTCCAAACCTCTTTAGAATTACTTTTGTCTTGACAGCTTCCACTTTGAAAGGCAATTTATGAGCATCTTGAAAAGGTTGGGTTCGTGTTCCATAGTTTATGACATAGCCTGTCAAACCTGAAGGTCCGCGTCTCAATGTGTTCAACACATCTGGCCGGCCATGCGTAGCTTTAAAATATTAAAATATAGAGATAAATGACATGTAGTCACACAAGCAAATAATAGTAATTATGTAAAAGTGGGCATAAAAGGAGAAGAGGATAAACTCAGTGGGCATAAAAAATCTTCCACATCGCTATCAATGGAAAAATTGCACAAGACACTGGTAGCATTTTAACGTTGAATGGAAATGCTGATTAGCTGCCCAAAATAAAGGGGCAAGCCCTCTCTGGTCACGTAAAAATCTATTCGGTATTACTAAATAAAAATAACTCACATTTTTAATTCTTTCTTTTGTATGTGTCCACTGGACTTTTTGATTTACACTAAAGTGTTATTGTATTTATATATGATTTATAAATATAAATGACAAATAAAAGATAAGATATTAATATCACTAGCCAATCACCTACGCATTATTTATGGATTTGCGATTATTTGCACTAAATGAGGGTGTGTCGTCATTTAGTAGGGGAATAACATTTAAAAGGCTGAAAAGTCGAAAACGGGTCATTGATCTGTTTATTGATCATCATCATCACCTCAGCTGAAAGCCATCCATCCATCATCGCAACACTGGTCGGTCCTGTGCGTTTCGCATCCACCGGATTCCCAAAGACTTGACTAGGTCATCGCTCCTTCTAGAGGGAGACCTTTCAACGCTACGTCTTACGGTACGCGGTCGCCACTCTAGAACTTTTCAGCCCCATCGACCATCCGTTCTGCGAGCAATGTGCCCTGCCCACTGCTACTTAAGTTTGGCAATTCTACGGGCTATGTCAGTTACATTATTTTTTTTGTTCGAAAGAAGTGTATGCCGAAATGGGACCACTTCAGAATACACTTTTAAATTTGGTAAACATCTGATGAAGAACTTCGGAGATATACAACAGAACGCTTTAATAAATGACGGCAAAACTCTTGGGATAGCTGCAATCGCAAGTCTGTTTATTGTTTACACCATTTCATAACATACCATCGTTTAGATGTCAATGTGTACGCTTTTATAATAAGCTTCCAAACCACGTACAAGATCTAAGTCTTGATAAATTCAAATCATTCATTAAACGTAAGTTGTGCCAGAAAGCGTTTTATACTATTAAGGACGTAATCTTTGAGGACAAAAAGGCTTAGGATTGAGCTGCTCCAATTATTTTAGATTTTTTTATATTTTGCACCGTGAATTTTGTTTTTAATTTTGATATTTTCTTTTTTTTTTTGTTTTCTTGCAATGACAAGAATATTTACTTTTTAAAGTATTATATTATTTTATTTTTATTATTGTGAATGTGAAGACTATGTGGATTTTTGTTTTTTATTATAACTTAGATAGTTTTTAATCATGGTCTGGCAGTTTGAGTAGTTTATGCGGCCTACCCGAATGTCCTTTCTTTGGTATTATTCGTCGAATCGTTGAGCTCCTTAAATTCTGAGTTGAGCTGCTCGGTTATTGACAAATGCGTGCACTGACTGGATAGATCCACTCAATCTGGCTGGTTCTTTCCTCAAAAGACATTTTCAGACATCTGTCTACATTGTCTTCACATGATTTAACCAAGATTTTGTCAGGACTTTAAAAGAGACTGTGACCTCTGAGTTTGTTTCGGCCTTTCTTTTTAGAGTAGTCAAATAAGAAACGCCGACCTCATCTAGTATTAAAAAATATGATCGACATGTAAAAGTGTTTGTACAAACCAACTTACAGAAATAAAATCATTTATCATTCATTTACCATCACGCCAGTATGCTCTACACGGGTTCGCAGATGTGTACTGTTCACCATAGTACACTCTCATTCCACAAGTAACATGTTATTCGTGTAATCTATTCTGGCATTACTATGGGCATTAAAGGTACCCTACTATAGAACTTGTCCATGATGTACCAAAAAAAAAAATCAACAGACTTCAAAAAAACACTACAAAATGAAAAATTACTTCAATTTCGGAAGGCGGTGTAAAAAAACGAAGAAATAAAACAGGAGCTTCTTAAGCAGTCGGGTTTTTAATTTTTGTAGTGACTGTTTTTATTTATAACTTTTAAGTTAACATTTTTATTAGAATTAGGTACATTTGAACATTTATGCATTATGTATTTTTGAAAACAGCTCTTGAAATACTTTAGGTTGATACCCAACATGATGGGTTTCGAAGAAAAAACATTGATCACCATATGGCGCCCAATATCCGGCATTTTTCTATTTTTCCAACACTCGCAAGGTTAAGACGAATCAATTGACGTAAGAATCATCAAAATCAGCCAACGCGTTTGGTCTGTAGAACGCCACATAGGAACAAATATACATACATACATAAACTGATAAATGCATTACCCTCCTTCAGCAGTAGGGTAAAAAGTAGGTAAATGTATGTAGGTAATTACATGTGGCGACGCCTGGGGGAGGCCTATGTCCAGCAGTGGACGTCTTTCGGCTGAAATGAATGAATGAATGAATGAATTACATAAGTCTGAATTTTTCCTAATTATTTATTCTTTCAAAGTAAAGATTTTTATAACTTGATAACCTATACTACAGGGCCACGGCGTGTTGGCGTGATGTCGTTATGTTATGTATACATATTTTCTTTTTTTTTTAACTTTTCCACATATAGGAATTTCTCCTGTATCGTAAGTGCGTTTACAAACATAGTATAAATTCACATACGCGACAGCCAGATCCGGAACAACTATCAACTAACATTCGGTCTTACAAATATTTGTTCAGTGCGGATATTAGGTACACTGTAAATTTAATGTAAACACGATTTAAAAGCACTTACTTATAAATTTCTGAAGAAGTCCAAAAAATCACAGTAGCTATCTCCTTAGAGTACAAAGTGACTATAGACATAATTTCCAGGCAATATGAATCAATTCAAGCCAAATCGGGCAATGTAATGAATACTAATTTAAATTTCAATATTTATCAAATTTTCTGGTCATTTGCTACGTTACTGATGGGCATTTCGTTAATTATGGTACATTAGTATGGTTTTTATTTAAATATTCGGTCAGCAAAAAATATCTGCGAAAAAGATATTTTCACATTGAAAGATGGTTAAACTTACAACTAAGTTAGTAACACAGATATTAACAAACTGGCACTACAAAAACAAAACAACAAATAACAGTGGATCTCCGTTGCTACAACTCAGTGAGATGGCACAGCAGCGACCCACGAAAACACTGTCTAGGCGACACGATATTATATTTAGGATACTGTAGGAGCTGCCCCACACCCTGCGCACCATGGATACGCACCTTTTGTACATGGTTGTGTAGAAACAATCTACATGCACATCCGCAAACATCTCCGATGCACTACAGAAGCGAGGCAGCCCCACTAGCATCCTAAACGCATTATTTTACTAAACACGGGTCTTTTCTTTGTCTTTCATCTACCCCAGATGCCGCTCGTGTAAAATGGATGTACAGTAGGCTCGAAAAAGCGTTATTTTGACCGAATGTGAGCTTAAAGACAAAGACAAAAGATATTTATTTCAACTGGGCCACCAAGCGGCACTTTTGAATGTCACAATTTAAATTTACATGGAATAAAAGTTGATTCTACCGTGCATTCGAAAAGTAGCTTGTTATGTAGAAGAATACACAAGAAACTCCATACTTTTTAAATTTACATGGAATAAAAGTTGATTCTACCGTGCATTCGGAAAGTAGCTTGGAAAAAAAAAGTCATGAAGCTACTTTATTGTCCCTGTTCGCAGAGCGACAAATGTAATGTATTATTGTCTATTATAGAATTAACAAAAAAATTAAAATGTGTTCTCCCAAAAATGAAAATAAAAAATAAGATAATGACTCGGGCGCCAGGGAGATTCACACAGTACAAATACAATAGAGGTTGCCGGAAAGAATTAATCAGCAGAGTCAGGCTTTTAATCTGCCGGTGGGGGGCTAAATAATGAAAATTAAAACAACTTGTTTGTCTTTTCTCTAATTAATGGCCCGTAGCTTCACATCTATTGACCATTATAACTAAAAATACAATAGTTCTTATGTTAACTTTAATTATTACTAAGCGTGATATTACTGCATCTTGCACTAATTGAAGCATTAAAAAAAAAATGGAAATGTCCTACCAGATTGCTGGCTTTAAGAATAAGTTTAACATAACCATAGAAGCGATGATTGATGAAGGATTCCCGTAGTGCAGTCCAATAAGAAAATAATAATTTTGGATATAAAGGAGAAATCCAAAATTTAAGTAAATAAAAATACTAAAAAAGAAAAAAAAACGCCAACAAACGGCTGGAACAAACATTAAAATTTTAGGAAATGTCAATATAATTTAAACACGTGGAAGCGTGCGTTTGAACAAGAAAACTTACCGATTTTCTGCTTCAAACTAATATTGATGCGCTACGCAGCCAATAACATCCAACTGTTTGCGATCGAAAATCATCAAAATCTGAAATCAACAATCCGTCTAATGAAATTCCAACACGAGTTAGACTCAGACATTACAATGTCTAGAAGAATTCCAACTTACCGAAAATTAAGGTCAATCCTTCTCACAATGTCGTTCTAGTAGAATTTGCAAGTATTTACTTCATTGCGAAGGCAAAAATATCTATGATAACTTCGGATTAAATAAACAATTGACGAGACGTTTAAAATTCGCCATTTTAAAACCAGATCGTAGAATGTTTCTGTCAAAAATGACAGCTCACAGCACAGATCTAGAGTAGTGTCGTTCGAAAATCGACTAAATTCAAATATCATGTGACGAGGTTAAAAAAACTCGTTACAATATTTGTGATTGGGGGTTAAAATATGATCTAGATATTTAAACTTATGCACTCTTTTTAAACGCGTGCCATTCAGTAAAACAGGTGGCACGTTATTGGGGCTCTTACCCCCAACCTCAAAGACCATGATCTGCGATTTCTTGATGTTATGTGCCAGACCATGTAACCTAGTATACGCCTCACAATGGTCAATCAGTTTTCTCAACCCACAGATTGACGCACTCAGCAGCACCATGTCGTCCGCATAACTGATATTATTAACGCAGATACCGTCTACGTAACATCCAACCCTGGTACTGCTGATCTCGACAATGAGTTCGTTCACATGCAAGTTGAAGAGAGTGGGTGAGCTCAACCCACCCTGCCTCACACCGCACTCCAACCTGTACGCATTAGACAACGCCCCAGCCTATCGTACAGTGTTGATCTGGTTTCAATACCAAAACTTAAAAATATTTATTAGTTCTGTGGGTAAATCAACCCGCTCTAACTTACTCCATAACACATCATAGGAAACCAAATGTATGTAACTATGACTCATACAAAAACTATACAGCATAGCAAGTACCCTACCCTAGGTAAGTGAGGGCCAGCATATCGGAGGTACTCGATGCTAAGCCCGTCATGGCCAGGGGACTTACCACTTGACATACATCTAATCGTTCGAGTAATCTCTACGGCCTTAAATTTAACCCCCATTTAGGCGCCGATCGCAATGGGCCCAGAGGAGATTTGACAAAGAGCGACTATTTAAAAAGATTTGCAATGTCTTCGCGACGCTCACAGGGATGCCCGGCGTGGCCTTCAATTTATTTGTATGTTTCCAGAAACTACGAAAATAATTCTTAGCATGGTGAGGCTAGAATATCCATTTTAACATGGTCTTCATTAGTTAAGCCTGCACGTGGTTAAATATTAATATAATATTTGATAATTAAATAGGGATAAAAGACACGGTAGTCACATTATGTTATGAAATAGTGTAAACAATAAACAGACTTTCGACTGCAGCAATCCCGAGATAATGGCCGTCATTTACTGAAGAGTTCTGTGGTATATCTCGAAAATTCTTCATCAGATATTAACCAAATTTTATTTAATAGTACCAATTCGTGAACATTAGCATTCAAACATTAAATAATTTTCGAAATCAGTCCACAATTGACAGAGATATTGCATACATATATTGTACATATATTGCATATATATATATATACATATATATACCGATCCGGCCAAAACAGGAATTTTATTTTGAGTCGTATTTTTGTTTTCATTCTTAGAGCCACCTTGTCATAAAGTATTATTTACTATCTACTGTTATAATGTATTGTTAGAGAATAGCAGTGGTCGTATGCTAATACGACTAATGCTATTCTCTAAGGGAATTTTCTTGTTTCAAACACTTTTATTTATCTATAAGATTTAATGATGTCCACTGCTCAATTACTCATATTAGGCTCTTCTAAAAAAATACACTTTTATTACTTTCTATTTTTTGTGTTCTTCTTATTAATTATAATAATTATGCTTCTTATTTTTTTCTTAT
Organism: Orthosia gothica; assembly: GCA_949775005.1. Classification (NCBI taxonomy): domain Eukaryota; kingdom Metazoa; phylum Arthropoda; class Insecta; order Lepidoptera; family Noctuidae; genus Orthosia; species Orthosia gothica. Next base: position 39,623,248 of record OX459035.1, read on the forward strand.
TCTTATTATTCTATTAATTTTTTTGATTTATTCTTCGTTCGGCCTGAAGTTTTGTCCCACATTCCAAAAAATTCTTAGTTCGTCCCACATCATCATTGAAGTTCTGTTTCGTCCCATATTACAAGTACTTTAAAGGTACAGTCAATAAAAATAACATACACACATGTACACTGTTTACAGTTCATATGAAACAATACACTTTTTAAGACTAGTTTTAGTAGTACTAGTCTTGGTAAGTTGGATGGTTCCAAAAGATTTTTGCATCACCTTCAATGTGTCATGTTTCTATAACGAGAGAAGAAAACAAAATAAAAATTAATTACCAAATCATTTATTTCAATACCAACTTCAAATATATCTCAAATTAAAGAAAAAACAATATACTTACATATATACAAATTTACATACTATAAAATACGAAAACGGTTGTCTGTAAGAAATTGCCCTGTGCGATAAGACCACCCATTGTACACTTATCTTTATAAATGTTTTGTCCTGTAATTTTTAAGTGGTCTACAATAAAGTATATAATAAATGAATACTTAAATAGAACTAAAAAAAACTTGCGCAAAAAACATCCGATGCCAATTTTTTTTTATAATATTTTTGTCTCATCTATTCACGATGTATATTCACACCCAGTCGGTGTAGTGTCCCCAGTATTGGAAGCTAGAGAAAAGCCCAGCTCCTGGTGCTGACATCACCCTGATGTTGAGGTGGGTAGTGCCTAGTGCCCCTATCCAGGTATGTCCTGGGACAGGTGGCAGGTTGTTCATATAAACAGTGGTGATTCTGGTGGTAGAATTGCCACTGTACCTCACGTCTTCGTATTGTACTGTGTGTGGAATGCCTGGTAGGTTGCAGGTGTATCTGGAATGCAACATTTTAGATTTAGGTACCTCTTTGTTTACTGTCTAAGGTTGAGTTCATTTGCAGTCTATGACAAGGTCTAATTTACACAAAATATTGACATCACGTATGTATGCCGCGATGAGTTGCACTTAAAATACAATCACCAGGTCAGGTTAAATTTAAAGGGTAGGTAGGTAAAGTCTAATTTCTAGTAAAGCCCTTTGCCATATGGCAACTTTCACTATGTGATTTGTTTCAAGCAAACAGTGATTAAACTTACAAATATTATTCTGACTCATTAAAGATTAAAAGTGATGTATTTCCATAAAAGCTTTAATTTCGCTTTCTTCATCATTTCTTGACTAACTTAGTGCTATTTTTTGTCATTATGCCTTATTTTTATATCATCCTCCATTTTTTTCTTTAAGGTATCAAAGACACATACAAAATCAACAAAAAAATTGCCAAAAAATTGGAGAACAAAAAACCTCGACAATTAAAAAAACATCTTGAAAATCTGCTTTGCCTTTGAAATGTCTACAATAGAATGAGGGAAGTTTATAATCTTATGAATTCATGTGGAAATAAATAGTTCGTTTATTTTAACGAAAATTTACTGAACACCTTTTTTCTCATATAGTAGGTATATACGAGTATGATACTTTAGTGGAGAGGTCACCAAATGGCGGACCGGGGTCCGAATCCCGTTATTTTGAGCGGAACTATCGAAGATAGATTCCGACATCATCATCATTATCATTTCAGCCGAAAGACGTCCACCGCTGAACATAATAGGCCTCCCGCAAATGTCCCCAAATTCACCGGTCTCGTGTGTCTCGCAACCAGATACAAGTAGTTGTAGTTTGTAGTTGTCTTTAGATACAAGTAGTTGTAGTAGTTGTAGTTTCCAAGATGAAGTTGCCGAAGAACCCATGATTTAATGACAGTAACCGGCACCAACTTTAATCTAAACTTTCAAGTTGTTTGCCTTGATCTATTTCAAGGCAAAACATTTTTTAAGTAATATTTGAAAAAAGATCTTGGTACTTACTTTTATTGATAACATTTGTTTATTTATAAGCGTATTATTAAAAAAAAAACCTAGCCAAGTGCGAGTTGGACACGCGCACGAAGTTTTCCGTACTATTATCGAAAAAAAAACAGCAAAAAAGTCACGTTTGTTTTATGGGAGCCCCACTTAAATATTTATTTTATTCTCTTTTTAGTATTTGTTATTATAGCGGCAACAAACATCATCTGTGAAAATTTCAACTGTCTAGCTATCACGGTTCATGAGATACAGCCTGGTGACAAATATGGTCCCGTTTTTACCCTTTGGGTACGGAACCCTAAAAACAGACTCCAAATGAAATTAATTTGTGACTCCTAACTAGTGCGACATTTTATGACAGCATTTTCTAGACTCGGTAGTTTAGGCTGTGCAATTGTGCATTTTCTGACAGTGAGTGATAATAAAAAGAAAAACTATGGTAAATACATAAACGGGAACACATTTTAAGTTGGTACTTACGAATAAAACAAAATGTCTCCCGTTCTGATTTCCCCTTTCTGGTACATCTTAATATCTTCTCGGTACACAATGCCTTCTTCTGCAAACAGAGCCGCTTGCTCTGGAGACAGAGCGACTTCTCCTGGGATGGAAGCTGCGTCATTGCAGACTGTAAGTGCTGCTAGCACTGCGATGAGGATGAAGCTCTTCATCTGAAAGGACACAAAGTTAACAATAAACCAATAAACGAGAGGTCGATTGACGCAATTGCTGAGAGATTGACTTCTTTGCTACAGTCTGATTTATTCATGAAACAATTCATTGAGTCTTACATAATTCATAGTGTAGTTGCTGACCCATTGAATTCTTGTTTTTTTAATGTATCTCACTGTGTAAGATTTACCTAATCAATGTTATTATGGTATTTATAAAATATTTCTTCTAGTTTTCGCCCACTATAATTTTTTTTTTTCACTCTAGTACATCCAGGCAAAGGAGGTTCTATTATTACAGTTTAATGTTGCTTTTTGTATCAATCGGTTTTTTATCAGTTTTCACAATTTATTCAATTGATTTATTTTAGAAAATTCATGTAGGTATTAGGCAAACATTTGGTAAACGTACATTTACATACAGTTTTGGTGGTGTGGTAGAATTAGGAACGACTGATACCTAGGTCACTTTTGGATAAAAAAGTTTATTTAAATTTTAAATCAATTTAATAAAACAAAAAGTTTGCGAAAATGTAGTCAAGCATGGAGGCGGAAACATAAAAGTTTGGGGGTGTGTGTGTTGTGTGATGGTTTTGGGCGGGTTAAAAGTTGCGAACATGTTAAACCAAATTCAATACAAGAAAATATTGGAGGAGACTATGTTTCCTTATGCTGAGGAAACGTTGCCTGTAGTCTGGTAATTTCAACATGATAACGACCTTAAGCACACTACTCAGTCAGTGAAAACGTTTCTTAGTGATCAACAAGTCAGTGTAGCCAAATTGACAATCTAAAATCGATAACGCTGGTAGAAAACAAATCAATGTATGAGAATCATTTGAACGTTAAGCCACGTGGTCAGTACATCCATACAAGTAGAAGACGGTAACGATTGTAGAAAGAGATTGTAACTTGGCTAGGGGGGTAAATCTAAATCCAATCGAAAAACATTTGCGAGAAGAGAAAGAAGAGTGTGGCTACTAAAACGGCGAATAATTTGAACGATCTGTATGATGCCTTTATCGAATTTTGTAACACTATTTCTGGTAAACTATGTCGCTGCAGAACAGTTATTGTAAGCAAATGACAACCTACAAAATACCTATTCAGTTTTGTAAGCAGTGGTGAAGCCTATTTTTACCCGACTGCCGAAGGAGGGTAATGTGTTTATCATTCTATGTATGTATGTATGTAAGTATGTATGTATGTATGTTTGTTCCTATATGGCGTTCCAGAGACCAAACGCGTTGGCCGATTTAGATGGTTCATACGTCAATCGATGCGTCTTAACACTGCGAGTGTCATGGGCTAAATTATAATTGAATAATAGAAAAATGGCGGATTTTGGGTGCCTTATTGGGGGGGCCCAAATTTTTTTTTTCTTCCAAACCCATCGTGTGGGATATCAATATAAAGGGTTTTAAGAGGTGATTTCAAAAATATATAACACTTATATGTTTAATAGTATCTAACTCGAAAAAACTAACAAAAAAGTTATAAATAAAAAAACTTTATTTCAAAAAATCAAAAAACCCGACTGCTTCAAAAGCGAACTAAAAAATCGTAAACAAGGAAAAAATCATGCTGTGCAGGCGTAGGATACACCAGATTTTGGTCAGCCAGCCCGCGAATATGTATCCTCCGACTGCACAGGTTGTTTTTTTCCTTGTTTACGACTTTTTAGTTCGCTTTTGAAGCAGTCGGGTTTTTTGATTTTTTGAAATAAAGTTTTTTTATATAAGTATTGTTTATTTCTTAAAATTAATTCTTATAACGTTTTATAAATTAAGTTATTTAAGCTGTTTTTAATTATATGTCTAACAGCTGAGAAGTTTCTAATATGTAGTTCAAATGGGGCACAGCTAAATTTCTAATAGAAGTTCAACTATTTTGCATATTAGATTGTATGTCGTATTAAAGCCTATTAAATTTGCTATTTATTTATGCGGTTTAAATTAATTATCAGAAAGTTGATACAAAGGTTACAACGACATCAGACATTCCTAAATATATAAACACTAGCTGACCCCCGCGGCACACATCCCTAGCAATGGAAAAATTGCACAAGACACTGGTAGATTTCAACGTTGAATGGCAAATCTGATTCGCCGCCCAAAATAAAAGGGCAAGCCCTCTGGTCACGTAAAAATCTATTCGGTTTTATTAAATAAAAATTACTCACATTTTCAATTATTTCTTTTGTATGTGTCCACTGTACTTGTTGCTTTACACTAAAGTGTTATTGTATTTATATCTGTTTTAAATAGAAATGACAATAGATAAGATATTAAAATCACTAGCCTATCACCTACGCATTATTTATGGCTTTGTGATTATTTGCACTAAATGAGCGTGAGTCGTCATTTAGGAGCGACATAACATTTAAAAGGCTGTAATCCGAAAACGGGTCATATACCTGTTTATTGATCATCAGCATCATCTCAGCCGAAAGACGTCCACAGCTGGACATAGGCCTTCCTCAAGCGTCGCAACATTGGTCGGTCGGTTTAAAAAAAATATATATTCATTATTGATTCATGCACATAATTTTGAACACAAGGTTTTTTCGTGTAACTAATAGTTTTGCTTTAAAAATATATTTAACAACACGATATTTTTTTCGCAACTTTTGGAAACTCCTCCAAAACGACTTTGATGTTTAAAAATATTTTTACACAGAAAAATTGATGGCTGGATTTTCTTCATAACTAACAAAGTATATGTAAATCTATACCAATACTATAAAGAGGAAAGATTTTTTTGTTTGTTTGTACCGAATAGGCTCCGAAACTACTGGACCGATTTAAAAAAATCTTTCACCAATAGAAAGGTACATTATTCCTGAGTGACAAAGGCTATTTTTATTTTTAATCCCGAAAACGGGTCCCGTGGTGTGGCCCACGTGAGCGAAGCCGCGGGGAACAGCTAGTCAAATAATATATTGCAAACAAAACTGTTCAAAAGGAGGTTCAATGTTGATATTTTGGCATCGAGCGGGCGCACGGCCAATACTGCGGGCCTTAAGTTTGGTAATTCTTCGGGCTATGTCAGTAATCCTGTTTATTGATATTTTAATAATATTATTCACATTTTTACATACACGATATTTCACGGCTGTATCCTCCTAAGGGGTTCCCCGAAACTTTTATTGGAAACCTAATAAAACTTCGCCCGATCCAAGTATCACATTTTTAAATATTTCTTGATAAAAATAAATCATTAAAAAAATATTTAAAAACTATAAAAATAGTAGTGCCACGGTGTCAGAAGCAGGGACCAAGCTACTGGTGGTTAAGACTCCAAAGACAGAAACCTTCTCACAATGCAAGCCATCGGTCATTGATCTCGTCATTATGACAAACTTTTACTAGAACTATGAAAAAAAATGTTAGCAGACTGTTTATGTATATAGTAGTTTTTTTCCAGCGGCTTCACCCCCGTGGCCTATATTGCAGAAACCGTGAATTTTTCCAGGATAAAAAGTAGCCTATGTCACTAAGCAATAATGTAACTTTCTATCAGATCATTTTGTTAATCTGAATTTCGATCACGCAAGGAAAATCCGAGCATAAACCTTTCCATTGCCCTTTGGGGGACTGTAAGCTTTCTGATGAGGCCCATTGTGAGCGACCACGTCTCAGAGCCATAGGTCATCACTGGCAACACACACTGATCATAGACTTTCGTCTTGAGACACTGTGGTAAGTTAGACGAGAACATACCGCGCAACTTCCCGAACGCTGCCCAGCCGAGTCGGATTCGACAGTTGACCTCTTTCTCGAAGTTGGCCCTACCCAACTGGATCGTTTGTCCCAGGTAGACATAGTCATCCACAACTTCGAGTGTAGAGCCTCGAACTACTATATAGTCGCACTATATAGTCGGCAAACCGAAGGTGAGTGTTGTACTCGCCATTGGCGTTGATGACTTGAAGACATCCTCCAGTGCAGCGGTGAACAGTTTCGGAGATATGACATCTTCCTGTCTCACACCTCGCTGCAGAAGGACAGGTTCCGAGGTCTGATCCTGAAGTCGAACTGATATGGTGGCGTTTTTGTACAAACACTTTAACACCTCGATGTACCGGTAGTCGATTAAGCGAATCAGGGCGCACGGTTGGCGCAGTGGTTGAGCGATTGACTGCTGATATACAGATAGTTGTTCCGGCTCTGGGTGTTGTGTATGTGAGTTAATATGTTTGTAAACGCACCTACGATACAGGAAGAAATTTCTAGTGTGGGGCAATGTTTAAAAAAAAATAGGGTTTCTCACAGTCCACGAACGCTTAGTGGAGAGGCAGGTTGTACTCTTCGGGCTTCTATGTAACCTGCCCCAGCGTCTGTATGTGGTCCACGGTGTTAAAGCCTTTACGGAAACCGGCTTGTTCGGGAGGCTGAAAATCGTCAAAACTGCGCGTGAGACGATTCGTGATGACTCGTGAAAACAGTTTGTAGATATGGCTAAGAAGTGAGATGGGCCTATAATTCTTCAGTAGGGCATTGTCGCCCTTCTTGAAGAAGAATACCACCACATCCCCGCACCATGCCTGTGGTGTTTTCCACTCGAGTATAATGGAATCAAACAGCTTCTGAAGGGCCTTAAGTATTGGTTTTCAACCCGCCTTCAGGAGTTCGGCTGTAATTCCGTCATCACCCGGCGCCTTGTTGTTTTTAAGCTGTGTAAGAGCCATCCAAATCTCGTACAGGCTGACGTCTGGAATGTCTTCGGTATAGTGTCGGGTCAATCTAGCTCTAGGGTCTTTTGCTAGATTCGCGCCGGGTTTACTGGTCGACGTGTACAACTGCCCATGGAATCTCTCGATCTCTCTCAGAAGCTCCGGTTTGGCGGATACGATGACGATGACAACGGTGAAGTGAGTTTTGAAACCATGCATGGCTCAAGAAATATCCTCATACATGGTCTCTACCTCGTCGTCGGGGTGTGCCAAGGTCGGGGCGTAAACCTATATGACCTTCAGCGAATATATCGAGGATACTCTGAGTATAAGGTACGCCACCCTGGTCGACATACTCTCGCTCTTCACCACGTTGTTCACAAGGGACTTGTGGACGATAAACACGAAACCACCCTGGGACTGCCGGTCACCCTCTCGGAAATAGAGCAGGTTACCGGATTTAAGGATTATCGTGTCCTCCCCCTCTCTTCGGACTTCAGATAGCCCTATAATACTCCATCGTAACCTGCTTAACTCTTCCTCGAGTTCGGTTATCTTCTCGTCGTTCCGGAGTGTTCGCGTATTATACGTTGCCTGGTCCAGTAGTCGGTGCTTATTGGTGTAGCCGGTTCCACTCGGGGGATTCTCAGCACCCCTTGCCACGCCATCGCCTTGACTGATACCGTAGTCGAGGGTAAACGGGCTGCCGGGCACTCGAGGCGGTTTTTTACTTGCGCTTTTAATTTTGTCTTGGGAGCGTTTGGCTTAATTACCACGTTTGGCAGGTGGATTGGCGATCGCAGTTTGTTGTTAAAGTGCACAGAGAACGCTGCTGCCCATTCTCTGGTGTGTCGTTTATTCGCCTTTTACGACACCCACGGGAAGATATGGGTTGGTGAGATTCTTTACGTCCGACACCATTTGAACGATTTTAAATTTTTTGATAGTAAAATAATTCTTGCAAAATATTTAGAACTCCAACTCCACATATTTGAAAAATAATTTGCAATCAATAGGGATGTTTCCTGGGTAGAAAAATTATAATTCTGTTGAGTCCGTCAGTGAGATTATCAAATAATATTGATTGACAGAGATAAAGCGCATCAAAATTCAGCAGTGGGTGCTTGTGACGTCACTTTGTCAGTATAAAGTGTACTAACGGCGTACGCATTATATCGCCATCTCTTTAAGTTTACGAGTCAAAAGAAAAAAATACGTGTTCAAAATTTTTATTAATCTACCTGACGGATAAAAATAAACAAATTTTCATTTAACATCCCTATTGTACCTACCAATATATTCCGTTTAAATAATTGTCACAACCACGTGGAGATAGCGCAATTATGTGGGACTCCAACCCACTAAAACTCAACGGTGTCCTTCTGTGCCGCTTATGGTGGGAACACGGGCACGGTTTAGCACAGACAGTCACTTCAAACTCAAAGTTAAATATATTTATTTCAACTAGGCCAATAGTGGTTTGAACGACAAACAATTAAAAATTTAAATTAACAGGTAATAAAACTTCATGAAATATACTGTTACTCAGTTATATCCAGTGAACAGTTTCACGGGGTTATACTGTTTCACTGGATACACTGAAGCCGGCCCCAACTAAGTTGGGAAAAAATGTTAGAAAAATAGGTCCCTGGTGTTCTCTGATAATAATTCGTTACACAGTATGACACAACAAGGTCCGGTTTTGATAGGCCTATCTTATCATTAAAGATTCGTTTAATGCTGTTTATTCTAAGGAGATAGTACTGTGATATTTTACTGGAATTATAATCGTGACAATCTAAGAAGTCCGATGACGTTTCTAATTTTTCAAGCCGCGATAACTTTGTATGTATAAATTGAAAATTCAAATTTATAATCCTTATTAATTAGTATTTTACCCATACATTAAAAAAACGAGTATCATTCGAAAGCATCAAGTTTAATTATTATTAAGTATTTTATAGCTGTCAAATCCGACTTCTTAGATTGTCTCGACCATAGTGAGAAATTTATAAGTACATTTTATTAAACTTTTATAGTTTACCCTTCTGTTAGACTTATTAGAGGCTTGCAGCAATTTTATACATAATTAAATTAGAAATATTTTTGTAAGATTAAGAAAAGTGGGCGAGCAGTCTAGCCCACTTTTCTACACTTCCATGTTTTGTGAAAGACGTAGAAGTGAAGTTTTAGAGAATTTGTTAGTTAAAATTTAAATAATAATCAAAATTATTGTAGTAAAAAGAATATAAATTTATTCAAGTAGACATAAATCTAGCATTGAATTGCTCATTAGCCATGGCTTGGTCATCTACGGTGAAGCGAAGAGGAATGCGAGGACCCGAGGGCCGCCCGTCAAAGGACGATTTAAGGGTGTTAAAGTTTTTTGAAGAATGTTATTAGTTCACTTGAAACTTGTCACAAATACCAATTTAAATAAACAATAAAGGTTTTCATAATTAGTTTTTCGAAAACTTTAGGGATTGTTATTTTTTTTATCTTTAGGTTCGCGTTTGACCACTATCTCGCCTGATGGTAAGCGATGATGTATTTCTTGGGTTAATAAACATGAAACTTGACATAAATATCAAACTCAATAAACAATAAAGGGTATCATTATTAGTTTTTTGATACTTCCCCCAAAAGACGATTTAGGTGTTGTTAAAGTGTTTTGAAGAATCTTATTTATTGCGTTAATACATTTGGAAACTGACATGAATACCAACGTGAAGAATCATATTTCTTCATAAACACGAAACTTGACATAAGTACCAACCTATGTAAACAATACCTAAAGATGGTCATTATAAGTTTTTCGGCACTAATATAACCCCAAGCTAAGAATCTTACTGGTTTCGTTTTCGACGTAGGGTTCTAGGGGAGCATTAAGCAGGAATTTTCGAATATTTAACCTTTAAGGGAGTGAAAAGAGGCAAAATTTGTTTGTATGAAAACTCTAATTTCTTGGGCATGAAGTAAAGAATCCAAATTTACATAAAGGTTTTCAAAAACTACCCCCCAGATAGGGTTAAGGGGTTTTACAGTTTTTATTAGAAATCATACTGCGGAATCTTACTACCATAAACGAAAAATAAAAAAGAGAAGAAAATAGTGACTAACATATTTGGGTTGTTCCAAACTCGACCCTCAACGGGGCAAAATGGGGTTATTAAGTTTTTAGGGGAGGATTTTACTTTTGTGGCGGTAACCTAAAATGTATTATTCTATAAGTCAAGTAACGAATGGTTCCAAACCAATAAAACTTGTATATCCACGATACACCATTTTTTATTGATTTAACTTCTTTTTGTTCGCCTTCACTAACTGCACATAAGCGAGCCATTTATAAGATAAAAGTATAGTATAGTCGCGGGTGAAGTGCTAGTATAATCTATAATGATAAGATATAGGACTACCTATCAAAAACCGGACCTTGTTGAGTCATGCTGTAACCAATTATTATCAGAGAATACCTAGGACCTATAACAATGAATCTATCCGCCTTTTTTTGTGTTGGAAAACATCCATTGACTTCTCCCGCTCTGAGTGAAGCGGGAGGACGTGTCAGACTTTTACCCACCCACCCGTGTTCCTTCAGTTGCTTGAGTCAGGGCCGCGGTAACTCTTTTTCAAACTTATCCGCGACCCAGACATGCATCGGCCCTAGCGGACCCCGTCAATTGGCTGATATCTCTTTGAGGCGCACGTGGAACATTACGCGCTGTCGACTCGGGCCTGGTCCTTCTTATAGAACGTCGAGCTACCCATGACTCGCCGTCAGCAAGCCCGCGCTCCCGGTGGCCGGGAATCTGCTAACGATTCCCGAAGCCCAGAGCGTCGCCTGCGGTGGCGTGGGGCGTGAGGGCGCCTCCGTTGCGTCTCCCTCACGCGTTCTGCCTCCCTCGCTCTCTCCCTCTCGCTCCGTGAATCTATCCGCTTACCTTTTACTTAACTTAGTTGGGGCCGGCCTCCAGTCTCACTGATTCACCGGATACATCTCAGTTCCAGTATTTTACAGGAAACGACGGCCTAACAAGACAACACTATCTAAAACACATGTTGTTTTGTCTTGGGTCTTATTTTCTACCCGACTGCAAGGAAAGGGTTTTTCGCGCGTATCTTGTATGTATAGAATAGAATAGAATAGAATATACTTTATTGTACACCATAAAAGTTACACATCTATTTTATAAGAAAAACTTAATTATACGGGTACAAAGGCGGTCTTATCGCTGACAGCGATATCTACCAGACAACCTTTGGATGGACTGAAAGAACTTACAATGAAAAACGGGGTAGTCTGTGGTGTACTGCTATTACATTAAAAACATATATATATATATTCAAAAAAAAATATTGTTATAATAAATACTATCCATAAACTTAAATATACATATACTTAGATATATACTTACATACATAAATAATATTACATGTTAACAAATTCTAAGAAAGGAGGGACAAAAAAAGAAAATAAAATAATAATAATGATGAAAGAAATTAGATCCAAATATAAAAGCGTTAGAGAGAAAGGAAGTGGTTTTTAACTAGGTTCTTAAAAGAAGCCAGTGACTGGGCTTGTCTAACAGACAACGGCAACTCATTCCACAATCGCACAGCCTGGACCGTAAACGATTTGTCGTAAAACTTAGTGGAATGAGCAGGCATCAAAAGTTTCAAATTCTCCGATGATCTCAAGTGTCTAGAATGTGTGTCATGAAGGAACTTAAAGCGTTCTTTGAGATAATAGGGGGTTGTAGGAACAAACAGAATACTGTAGAGTAAAGATAAAACATGGGCATTCCGGCGAAAGCGGATTGGCAGCCACTTGAGCTTAATTCTAAATTCAGAAACATGGTCATATTTGCGTAAACCAAATATGAATCTAATACAAAAGTTCTGGAGTCGCTCAAGCTTATCTAGCTGCACTTCATTCAGATCTAAATAACTGACGTCGGCATAATCGAGGATTGGGAGAAGGAGGGACTGGGCGAGTGCAGTTTTGGTGGCAGTTGGAAGGAAATTGCGCAGTCTGCGCAAAGACCCCGCAGATGCAAACACCTTGCGACTAACCTCCTGCAGCTGAGGACCCCACGAAAAGTCCCTGTCAACTAAAATACCCAGGTCTTTCACTGAGTCGCTGTATGGAATAGCTGAGCCATCAAAGACAATCCGGGGGAGCTGCGACCAGTTTATTTTCGAACGCAACCTAGGACTGCCGACAACAATGACTTGAGTCTTCGTAGGATTTACCTTCAGACCGTGAGTCAAACTCCAATCAGAAATACGATCTAAATCTTTATTGACCATATCAACTGCCTCAGACAATTCTTCTACCGGAGCTTGCGAATAAATTTGCAGATCGTCAGCGTAAAGGTGGTAAGACGATAGAAGTTCATTGGAAATTGAATTAATAAAAATAGCGAAGAGCAGAGGAGATAGAACGCCCCCCTGTGGTACGCCTGCAGAGGTATTGCACCATGACGAAGAAGAATCTTCAATGCAAATACGTTGTCGGCGGCCACACAGGTAACTACGAAACCAATCAATTGCCGTTGGAGATATGTTAAGAGAGCCAAGTATGCCGAGTAAGATATCAAAATCGACGGTGTTAAAAGCATTGCTGAAGTCTAATAAGGAAAGAACCGTCAGATTTCCATTTTCCATACCAAGTCTAATATCGTCCGTAATGTTTACAAGAGCTGTTGTAGTACTATGTCCTGGACGAAACCCGGATTGGAAAAAATTAAGGAGGTGGTTCTTGCACAGGAATGTACTAAGTTGGTTATGGATAAGGCGTTCAAGGACTTTGGAAAGAAACGGTAATATGGAGATAGGACGGAATTCAGAGAAGGAAACAGGATTATGCTTTTTAGGAAGAGGGGTAATTTGGGCTTCTTTCCAAGAAGAGGGGAAAACACCGCTGGATAGGGAATGATTAAGGATATGGCAGATGATAGGAAGGATTTCGTCAAGGATAGGGAGTATCATCTTGCGACTGATGCAGTCACTACCAACAGCATTAGACGAGATAGATTCTATGCTCTTCTTAACATCACAATCGGAGAACTGATTAAAGACGAATGGTGAATAATCAGGAGTGGGAAGAGACGAAAGATCATTTAACGTTTGTGCTTTGATATTACCATTGAAGTTAGAGGAAGTACAAAAATGTTGATTAAGTAATTCAAGATCTATATCTTTAGGAATAGAATCTTGGCGCGATTTCCCCACTCCCATTGATCTAAGAAATTTCCAGACTTTAGCTGGGTCACCGTTATCAACGGACTTATGAATGTGGCGGCGTTGAGCATCCCTACACACCCGGTTGCTGCGATTGCGGATTGCAATATATTTCTCTCGAGTAAAAGAATTTGGTCTGCTTTTAAATCTTGTTCTAGCTGCTGCTTTCCTCTGCAGTAAGTCTCGTAAACTATCTGTAAGCCACGGCGCCGGAAAGTGCTTCATTTTTACCGGTCGAACAGGGGCATGGACGTCGTATAACTGGAGAAGCCTGACACTGAGTAGATTGACTTTGACATCAATCGACTCTGTGCCAATGACATCAGACCAGTCAATGTTGCCAGCATCCTCACGGAGGCTCTCAAGGTCCATACACCCAAAACTACGCCGGAGGAGTATCTTAGGTTTAGCCTTCGGAGGGCGAATTTTGTAGGAAAGGAATAAAAGGTCATGGTAGGAAAAGGCATCAGCTGTACATTGGCCATGCTTAGCGACATGTTGAGTAGAAGAAACAAGTATAAGATCAAGAAGTGAAGGAGTACAGTTAGGAAAATGATGAGTGGCACCTAAGGAAAGAAGTGACAAATTGCATGAATGTGATATAGAATGGAGAGAGGAAGATCTTGAATCCTGTTTAAGAAGACAAGTGTTGAAGTCCCCCATTATAATAGTGTGACTGTAAGAAGGAATTATGTTAACGAGGAGATTTTCAAAAGAAGAAAAATAGTCGATACGTAGAGACGGACAATAATAGACACCAAGCAGAATCTTCGAATGATGAAGATTGACTTCTAAAAAGAGATGCTCACCAGCGTTCTGCGGCGGTGGCTGTGATGACATATGAACAACTGAGAAAGGAATGTTAGCACGAAGATATATGGCAACACCGCCACCACCGCAGCCCGTGCGATCATTTCTAATTAGTTTGTATCCGGGTAAAGAATAGGAAGTGGATGGAAGGCATGGCTTTAGCCATGATTCAGAAACAAGGATTGCATGAATGTTCTTACAGTCAAGATTAGCCAGCATGTCATGGTAATGAGCCGGGATACTTTGGGCATTAATATGGACTACATTAAGATTCCTTGGAACATCGGAGAACTGAGACTCAAGGGTGTCAGCAAGAGACGGGATACTGTTAAAGCTGTCACTGTCACTATACGTTGATAAAAAGCTGTCATTATCACTATCCATCATTATTAACACGTAAATTTATAATAAATAAATAAAAAATATAAAAACGAAAATGTATAAAAATATGTTACAATATAAAATATGAAGGTAGGTTGAAAAACGTCCACCTGCCAGTTGTGTGTTAACAAAAAATTCAATTACATTATAACAAACAATTTACAAGTGCATCGCTCGGGTATCTACCTACATCGCAATAACAAAACGATAAAATTAGAAATTCCTAGAATGGGGCAACTCTTCCCTTTTAATATTACAACTTTCAACATTCCGCCCTCAAAATGTACTTTTGTCGTGGAATCACCACGACAAAAAAAAAAAAAATTGCATCCAAAATCTGTGATAACATAGACTAAACATGCTCAAAGTGTCACTTATGGGCATGCCATATCAACTACCTGGAACGCAACTATTGACTTGACAGCAGTCAAATGTCAGACCCAGGTACGTATTGATTTGATTGTCAACAAGCGAAGAAACTAAATTATAATAAAAAGATTTTAAGTTATAAAGGTAGGAGTAAAAATCAATCAAAAGATTTAAGTACGAAGGTAAACAAATAAAAACAACAAGATAGTTGAATAAAAATACCCGAACGACGCTGGAAGTAAAATGGATCATCACTTTTTGGAAGTAGTAACCGCAGCACGCCTCTTCTTCAATGCAACAGCGGCTGGCTTACTGGCCACCACTGTCTCCTGTTTATCGGAGTCCTGCTTAGGCTCACCGATAGAATTGAACTCGCTTTGGGTGACGACACGATGCTTGATCCCATCAGGCCCCAGAATGTTTATATGGCCTTGTTTAGTCCAGCAGTTGGTGACGCCAAACTTTGCACGCGCAGCCATAAAAATCTGATGCCGCGACCTAGTCAAGAATTCTGATAAGGTTATACCAGAACCTTTTAATTTGGTTTTGGCATACCAGATCCTGTCACGGATCTCCACGTCCTGCAGCTTCACGAGAATGGGCCTCGGCTTGCCAGTGCCGGCCTGATTGCCCATTCTATGGCACCTCCGTATAGCGGCAACAGAAAATGCCTCCAGCTTCAACTTGTCACGCACAACTTCAGCAACGACCAGAGCCGTCTCTTCCTTGCTCACCTCACCAACGCCATGGATAAGAAGCATTTTTCTACGACCCCTCATCTCAAGTGCATCTACATCACCAGCAACCGCCTCCATCTGTCGTTGAATACAGCTAAGGGCCTGGAGCACAAAGGTTTTGAACAATGTATAATCAGCCGCTAGTTCATTTGGGTTGCTGGCTTGCAGTGTTGGACGTCCTAGCCAGTTCAGCTTCAAATTTTGACATTCTGTCGTGAAATTGGGTCATTAATTCAGCCATTGACCCCTTCAGTGATTCCATTGTTATTAATGTATATAAACTTATAATCAGTGAAATGTCGGAATAACACAAACTAGCAGGTAGCTATTATTAGGCAGTGTAATACATATAAAATTATGTATTTAAACTATTAATATTAAATTATAATGATTTAATTTCTAATGAGCGACTTTTTACGTGCTTCTGTCACAACTACCCGCCGCCGAAAAAAAAGTACTGTATGTAATTATGTATGTATGTAATATTCTTTATTACCTTTGTTTGCATAAAACATGAAGGGGGAGAAATGCGTGGAGTGTTATTTTTTTATGTAACTTCTTATCATGCAACTTCTTCTTATTATGTACCCATTTAGATGAAATTTGGTATGGAGAAAGTTTGAGACCCTGAGAATGACATAAGCTACTCACATAAAACACGAAGGGGAGAACTGGGGGATATGCCGTTAGATTTGTATAAAACTTCTTAATAGGGCTTAAAGATGCACCGATTTAGATGTAATTTGGTATGGAGATCATTTGAGACCTTGCATAGGCTACTTTTTTTTGCTTAAAAAACGAAGGGGAAGAAATGGGAGAGAGGGTTCATTTTGTATTTAACTTCTTATCATGCAACTTCTTCTTTTTATGAACCGCTTTAGATAAAATTTGGTGATACTTTGAGACCCTGTGAAGGACATAGGCTACTTCTTTGTGCTTAAAAATCGAATTGGGAGAAATGGGAGGGGTTAGTTTTGTATGAATCTTCTTATTATGGGGAAGTATTGCCGCAATGTTTGAAGTGAATCGATATTCACTTCAAACTTTGCGGAAATACTTCCGTAACAAATAATTAAAATGTATTGTGTTTTTAATTACCCCTAAAAGGGGGTTGGGTTGTAAAGGCAAGATGTACAAATATTCTTCATGAAGCTGGCAGGTTCTTTTTTTTTTGGCTGGTTAGCACCTATATAGTATAAAGATAAAAGAATTTACAAAAAACATTTAAATAAATTCGAATTTAAAGGGGTTAAATGGGGACAGCTGAACTTTGTATGAAAATTTTATTGCGGGTTCCGATTTGGTTGAAACTCTGCTGGCATGTTTTTGATAACAAATGATTGAGATCTACATAGAAAAGGGGAAAGCGTGTTCATACGTCGAATCCCAATAATTCCCACTGACCTAGCATTTCAATTCAAAAGACGCCAGTTTCTAATCAAACTTAGTTTTGCTATTACTATTGACAAAGCTCAAGGGTAGCAGGGGTGCATTTGGAAAAGCCATGCTTTACCGACGGCCAGCTGCTGATGTTCGCGTATGTGTGTGTATTAGCATTAAATGACAACATAGTATATAGCAGCGTCTTAACATATTCTACCCATGATTAACGTCATAATTAAGGAATGCCAATTAACTATAGATACAATTTATGATAGCGAGCCTATGAGTCTACAGTTTATTTGTTTCCTTTTGTAACTATTTAACCTATACCTGTATTGACTAACGTCTTCAATTAAATAAGTTAATCATTTTTACGTTAATGCTTCCTGTACCTATACAGGCTGAGTTTTCCAAGGGGGCATGGATGGCCAAATCATCACTATTAAGAATAGCACAAAACAATCAAAGAAGTCAATAACAACAATTTTGATTAAAACTAAAACTGCAGCATTGGATTTTCCTCTCCCTGTATGTCGACAACCAGAATTGATTGGTAAAATCTATATTAACGCGGGCGAAGCTGTAGGTAACAGCTAGTTTTATATATAATATTAAATTATATCTCAAAAACTGGGCAAGTGCGAGTCGGACTCGCGCACGAAGGGTTCCGTACCATTATCGTAAAAAAACGGCGAAAAAATCACGTTTTTTGTATGGGAGCCCCACTTAAATATTTATTTTATTCTGTTTTTTAGTTGTTGTTGTTATAGCGGCAACAGGAATACATCATCTGTGAAAATTTAAACTGTCTAGCTATCACGGTTCATGAGATACAGCCTGGTGACAGACAGACAGACAGACAGACGGACCGCGGAGTCTCAGTAATAGCGTTCCGTTTTTACCCTTTGGGTACGGAACCCTAAAAACGGCAAAAAAACACTTTTGTTGTATGGGAGCCCCCACTTAAATATGTATTTTATTCTGTTTTTAGTATTTGTTGTTACTAAAGCGGCAACAGAAATACATCATTTGTGAAAATTTCATCAGCATGTTTTTTCTTGTGTAAAGATTTTTAGATCGCTTCTTAAACAGTCGGGTTTTTGATTTATAAATTAACATTTTTTGCGTTCCGGTCCAGTTTTATACAAGCTCAACATTTCCGCAATCATGGAATTGAAACATGCTTATTCACAATGGGTCTCATCACAAAGTTAATCACTTAAGACGGTACCCTGACCAAAAAATCGGCATGAGATATGAGCGTTCCTATTGGTCTAGCGGCACTGGTGGCGCATGAATAACAGTAGTGAATACGCCCAGATTTTAGAATAAAATCTTTATAAAATCGAATTTTGGTCTTTTGAAAAAAATAATTCTACAAAAATGTTCGTTATTAAATTGTCTATCCATTAGTGTTAGTACAAAAAATAATCAATGAACACTTTACGAGGAGATGCATAATATCAATAATTATTTCTCATTTTCATGTTTTTTTGGAAGTAGATTAGTGAAATATATACAACATTTAAATCTACCATTTTAGAATCAATATTATGAAGAAATTTAATGTATTTTTATTAATTGATATTTCTTTTTAAATAACGAGTAGATAGCTCCTAAAAACAGCACAGAAAACGGCTTGCGCGGCGTTTTGCTCGGGGTACCGCCTTAAAGGGCAATGGCGAGAGTTTCTTTGCGTGACCAGAGTTTCTTGAGCTAGCGTTGTCTTTAATGCGTGTGCCTTTCAGTACGAGAAGAGGCTTTTACCCTTCAGTGGTTGTAACAGGGTGGTATCATTTATATCCATAGCGACAAGAGCGACTACAGATTAACATTCTATGAGCATTGTGCAATGTACTTATTACAGACTACCTGTGCCCGCGGCTTCCCTCCCATCAACTGACTTCCATACCATACCTACCTACTCTTGCTACCTACCTTACTTACCTTCCTACCCTGTTTTTTATCTAGGGTCGTTCTTCCAAAGAGAATCTTGACACCGCCATTCAGAAAATGACTTCAAATGCACAACGCCATCTATAGAATATGGAGTTCAACTGTCCAAATATCTGAATTGCGTGTGTTATGATATTTTACTTCATGAACACTTTAAATTCATAAATCTTTTGATAGTGTGAACTGATTGTGGTGAAACAAAAACTAAGTAATATTTCAAACTAGCTGAATGGGAAGAAATAGAAGGGGATAGTTTTGTATGAAACTTCTTATTATGGGGAAGTATTGCCGTTAGATCCGTTCAGCCGTTTGAGCGTGAAGACGAAACAAACATACAAATACACACACTCACAAACTTGCTCCTTTATAAGATTAGTTTGATATATCCATACTAATATCCTCCGACTGCACTGCATGATTTTATCCTTGTTTACGACTTTTTAGTTCGCTTTTGAAGCAGTCGGGTTTTTTGATTTTTTTAATTAAGTTTTTTTATGTAACTTCTTATCATGCAACTTCATCTTATTATAAACCCATTTAGATGAAATTTGGTACGGAGATAGTTTGAGACCCTGAGAAAGACATAGGCTACTTGCATAAAACAAAAGAGGAGAAATGGGGGATAGGCCGATAGATTTGTATGAAACTTCTTAATAGGGCTTAAACCGATGCACCGATTTAGATGTTATTTGGTATGGAGATCGTTTGAGTCCTTGCATAGGCTACTTCTTTTTGCATAAAACACGAAGGGGGAGAAATGGGAGAGTGGGTTCATTTTGTATTTAACTTCTTATCATGCAACTTCTTCTTTTTATGAACCGATTTAGATGAAATTTTGTATGGAGATTCTTTTATACCCTAAGAAGGACATAGGCTACTTTTTTGCCTACCCTACCCTACCCGACCCTACACTACCCTACACTACCCTACACTACCCTACCCTACACTACCCTACCCTACCCTACCCTACCCTAACCTACCCTATGTCCTTTCCCAGGTCTCAAACTATCTTCATACCAACTTTCATCTAAATCGGTGCAGCGGTTTAAGCGTGAAAAGGTAACAGACAGACAGACAGACAGACAGAGTTACTTTCACATTTATAATATTAGTATGGTTTACGCACAATTTTTATGTATCAAAGTTATCTATATTGGTTTCATACATTTCACGGAATGTGTGCACATCTAAACAGATAATGGGTTTGTTGGTTATCCTATGTACAAAAACGATTTTTCTACGGATTTATTATAATATGTATTGATTATTGTTCGTTTGAATGATTTATTTATTTATTTCTTTAATAATAACCCTGATTTTAATGATAAGATAGTAATAGCAACGGCTGAATTGAGTTGTAAATGTGCGTAGTTCGTTAATAGTTTTTTAGTCGCTTAAATGTTTTTATATGAACGGAGTAAAAAGAAACAGTATCACTTAAAGCTGTCAGAATTTAAAACGTTTATTTCATCATTTGTCTCAATTTTTTTATAAATTTTTACATAATATAATATATTTTTTCATTGAACATTTTTCTATAGTGTCCTTAATTTCCACCGAGTGGCCGAATCACCGAATCAGTGTAATACCCAAAGAATTGAACCAAGCAGAGAAGTCCTTGACCCGGTCCTGATCGTATCCTAACATAGGCGGCAGTGACATTATTGATTATAGAAGTGTGTCCAGGTTCTGGTGGGGGGTTGAATACCCTGATGCTATTTATTTCAGTGGTAGAATTGCCAATGTACACCACATCTCGGATCTGTACTGTATAGGGTATTGGTGGTAAGTGGAAGGTTTCTCTGGAACGAAGAAAATTTTTTTGTTATGCGTCATTGAGTGAGTTAGTCATTGAACTTTTTCGACACTGAACTTTTTTTTTAACTCTAGAGTTTCACTATGAGACCAACTCTAAAATCGCGAAAAAATAACTGTCACTGCTGTTTGCATTTTCGACAAATATGTAATAGCTGAAGTTGTTTTCACGATCTCAGAATTGATAATTTGCATAAGGCGGAACCACACTTACGTGGCGTAGTAGTTTGATTGGTGGATCCCGCGCCATGACACGCTTGTCGTGGCGCGGAATCCACCAATCAAAATACTCTTTTCAAGCCTGCGTCATATCACAACGAGATTTGTAGCCAATCAACTGCGTCAAAAGGCGCCACGACACGTTAGTTTGGTTCCGCCTTTTAAGTACATAATGATGGGTGCAATGACCCTTTTCAGGTTTTGAATTATTTCAGTAACAAAGCATAGGTTATTTTTGTACTAGAATAGTGTGTAGTGGAAATCCAAATCTATAAATCATACGGTTTCCCGAGTTATTCGGGCAAACAGTAAGACTGTTTGTCCGAATAACTCGGGCAACCGAGTTAGCTCTTCAAAAAGTTTTCTAAAATCAATCTATTTCAGACTCAATTTTATGTAAACATAATTTAAGTCTATCGAAAATAGACTGGGTATAGGGTATTGCAGATTTCCTTTACCAACAATGGCAACATAATATTTGATAAACCAATGCATTGGTTGCCACACATAAAAAAAATCTACATACTCATAAAATAGAAGAAAAGGAAACGGCTGCCTGCCCATAGCTCCTTCTAGGTTGTAATCTTCTTGGTACACTTGGCCACTTTTCTGGAACGTAGCGACATCTTCAAATAGATTGTCTTCTCCTAGGATGGAAACTGCGTCATTGCCGACCGTAATTGCTGCTAGCACCGTGATGAGGATGAAGCTCTTCATCTGAAAGAACACAACATTATCTGTATTTTTTTTTTGTTACGACTGATTAGCAAAGTGGACAAGAAGTAAATTTTAAGTACCTATATTCAGAATGTTATTGTGCAAGATGTTGTTACAAAAACTAGCTATAAATGACTATCCATACATATCAGGGCCGTGCCCGGGACGTGGACGGACCGTGCCCCGTCAGTGTCTCAAATACACACGTCCGTGCACAGGCCGTGCACGGGCCAATGACGAATCTTCAATGCCTGGGCCCGGCACTGTAAACGTCCCGGACACGGCCCTGAATGTGTGGATAGACCTTAAGGCTTTTGTAAAGTCTATGTAAGAAAAAAGCTTAAAATATCAGTGAGCTTAGTGTAAGTTTTTAATGGTGCTCGATTGCGTTGACAAAAACGTCAATTTGTATTGAAACTGGTTAGGCTGTGACCCGCTAATTCCTCCTCCTCGCGTCGTGTTCCTCATTACTGAGGGTCGTGATTCCCCTGTCGTCGAGGAAGCAACTTTTCCTTTACTAATTTGCGCCATCTATGCCTGTCTTTTGCGTCGTGGAGAGCATCGTGCAGTTTGATGTTCAACGATGTGCGGACTTGGTCTGACCATCTTATTACCCGGTAATTAGCAGACACAATAGAAATTACCATTGTTTTCCGCCGCTACGGGTATTCGCCGTCTGGTACCATTAAGGAAAAAGCCATATGATTTGTATACAAATTGACATATGAAAAAGTTTACGTAAAGGCGATTGATAAAATTAAAACTATTTTATTTCACTTCTTTGTTGATATGTATAATAGACATATTTGATTTATGAATTGACTCATCCGGCGTTATAACAGACACAATAGAAAATAACTTGAAACTTAAACAAAACCAGCGGAATGAGAGTATACCAGGGTGAACTGTTTACACTTGCGTGCCCCTTTAGAGTGTGATGTTATGTTATGAAATGGTGTAAACAATAAACAGACATGCGATTGCAGCTATCCCAAGTGATTTGCCGTCATTTATTGAAGAGTTCTGATGTATATCTCCGTAGTTCTTTAAATGGGAACACATCTTTATCAAATAAGTAAAACACTTAAATGGCATTCAGGTCAATAAACCTAACTAATTTGCAGACTATGACGCATAATCATAATAAAAATTTACGAATGTGTGAAATACATGTTACGATTCCTAGATATCCTACTACTTGCGTGAAATAAAATATTGTACTTACAATGCGATGCTTAGGCAAAAAGCACTTTTAACACATTTACACAAAGAGATTGCAACAAATACTAATAATGTTATTTTGTTATCAAAAATGAAAATGAATATTGCGTACTGTGGGACTGCGGGTGATTTGTTGTGAATCTACCTACATAAAAAAATAAAAGACCGGTCATCGAGTAGTTTCGTCTTTCTTAATCACAGTACTTAAGTGATGTAGGAGTCGATATCGATGGTAGAAGTCAATCTATTTTATTAAATTAATATCTAATTTAAATAATGCTATAAATAAGTTGATTTTGATGTTGGGTTAGTTATAAGATAAAACCAAAAAATATGTTCTATAAATCTATGTTGTTTATTTTTCCAATTCGTACTTCCCGTTATCACTATATTGGTGAGACCTAAATGAATGCCTTAATATTATTTTCACTGTTCGGTTTTAGATTTCATTAAGAATTTAAAAACAAATCTAACGATACCTTATTTGTTAAATCCATCAAGTAGCCTATTAGCGTACGTGCTAAAGAAATAGATATACTTACTGATGCACCAACACACACTTGCGCACCTGAACATGCACTTGAAAAACGTTACCTTTCTTCTGTTGCAGACGGATAAAACATATTTTGACTTTATTTTGACATATTTCACTTAAATGAAAATAGGCAAAACTACTTAAAAAAACGGCGTCTGGAGCCCAATGTAGGCGGCAGTTACCCTCACCACAAAACATTTATAAACCGCCGCCGGTCACTAAATGACTATGATTTAGTGATTTTATAGGTATCGTAAAATTTCGTACGTAAATAATAATGAATAAAAATTCACTCACTATTCAAATTCTGACTAGTCCAGTAAAACACCCGAGTGGCTATCTCCTTAGAGAACACATTGACAAAAGATCATTATTAACAAGAAAAATAATATTTATTAGGCATTTAATTTCTTGAAGTACGATAATTTTAAGATAATACTATCGATATATAAGTTTTTGCTGTGTGTGAAATCCCCGACCAGACATGTGGAATTCCCCACCAGACACGCGGCATTTCCCACTTAACACCTTAAATCGGTGGCCTGACCGCATTACTGGGGAAGGCTAATGCCCGATTACTGAATAAAAGATTTGAAGTTGAATATTTGTCTAAAACTAGATTAGACGGAAAACTTGACAAATTTTGGTATTGAAGTTGGGTTAGACACATTCTTAACTACTGTACTTAACTTGGAAATCGGCCCAAAAATAGTTCTTGCCGTCTCGCTTAAGACGTGCAGCAAACGTCATCAATGATGAAAAACGTAATGAACAGACCTTTTTTTGTTGTGGGGTTTTTTTGGGTAATTAACAATTTTTTTTTTGTTGTTTGGTTATTTTGGTGTGGGGTTTTTTGTGGGATCAGACCTTTTTTTGTTGTGGGATTCTTAAAGTTGAGGGGTTTTTGTTGTGAGGTTATTTAAAAAAAAAGTATATAAAAACTTATAAATAATCATGAATAAACCTTGTCTAATTCAGCAAATATCTACCTACTCATTTTGTGTTGGATAACGCAATATTTAGATATACATGAGTAATTGTGTGCTTAATCTATTTTTTCCTTTCTTTTCAGGTAAGTCTCCTCTTAACTGTTTTCAACATTGGAGCCAACCTTTTTGAATGACATCTAAAGCTAAGTGACATAATAATTGGCTTTATCAATATAATAGTGACTTTCATATTTTAGTAACATTTTATATCTACTATGCAATTAAATACATTTTCAAGGAACTTTATGGCCGAAATCTCTGCGTACGGAAATATGTTTCCCTACTTAACCAGGCATAATTTAAAAATGTGCTTATTTGCCTCATCCTGAAATAGAAACATAAAATCAACATCTTTATTTATACACAAAGTGTAAAAGATATCATCGAAATTTCAGGCGATGGTATAAACAGTTTTCTGATACTCAAATAATCATTATTCTATAAAAAAAAAAGTAAATTTAAAAAATCTAAGAATCCGTCTGCTTAAGAAGCGAACTAAAAAGATGTAAGCAAGAAGAAAATCATGCTGTGCTGTCGGGAATACATATTCGCGAGCTGGCTGACCTAAAGCAGATCCCTTAACTGCACAAAATTATTTTCTTCTTGTGTAGTAGATATAATATCGATCCAACCTAAGCAACACCTAAGTATAACGTGTATGTATGGTGTTGTCTTTACCATAAGTGTATAACCAATATATATGGAGATCCTATGATAATTGAGCCAGTAATAAATCATGTTCTGATCGATACGCGTGTCTCGTTTATATCTCCGAACCTTACATGGCGACCCTGCCAGTTAAGGTGTCGTCGCGCAGTAGTCGAATTTCAGTGACACGCAGTAATATGTGACGAACTTTTGAGTTTTTGATACGAAACATTTTCTTTTTCGATACTTTTTTTTTTCTCACCGAAAAATGTGTCAGTCTAAAATAGAGAAAGATGAAGTATTTCTTAACCAACGTTCGTCTGGAGGATCCAATTCGTCGTCAATGCAAGAATATCATTTGTCAAACATCAGTATAGTTATGTTTATAATTTGCACATTGCTTGGTGTTGCCGGATTATACGTACTCTTCAGACTATTTTATTTTATTTTATTTTATTACTTAAGAAAACTTACAGCTAGGATACAGATAGTAGATAGTTAGTGAAGGAAGGCCAATTAAAAGTTTTCACTGACAATATTAGGGTAGCATAAGAAACAGTAGACAGGAAAGAGAACGTAAGAAACAAGTCCTCGCAAAGAATAAGAGTTTCAGCGATCTTCAAAGAAGTTTTTACATAATTTTTTTTTTAGTTTCGGAACACTGGTGGAGAACAAATCAATGTCATCAATGTTAAGACACATCGAGTTGTATGTCCTGCTAGCTCTTATCATGTAAGAGTTTTGTCGATAAGTGCACCGCGCAGATGGAACGTACAGAGGTTGATGATTCCTTAAGGTGAAGGATGGAACACGCAGCCCAATTTTGCTCATCAGTTCAGAACAGTCAGTTGAACCATTAGCCAAACTGAACAGGAATGCCATGTCGGCAATTCTTCTCCGTTCAATTAGTGGAAGAATGTGAAACTTCCTGCAGCGGCTGTAATAGTTAGGTAAATAGGTTTTGGATCTATACTGAATGTACCTTAAGAATTTCTTTTGTATACTTTCGATACGATTGATGTAAGTATTGTAGATCGGATTCCATACTGGTGAGCAGTACTCGAGATGACTGCGCACAAAAGCACAATACAGAATTTTAAGTGTTTTTATGTTTTTAAAATCGGCTGATATCCTCAAGATGAAACCCAGTGCCTTAGAAGCTTTTTTAATAATATTATCGATCTATATAAAAACTGCCATCATTCTTGGATGCGGAACGAGTTTATGAGCCAAAGCTTTATGCGCTCATTTCGGCGGCCGAATCCTGAGGCCCGCGTCTGCTACCAGTGCCATCACCACCAAGATACACAACGTCAAGGTCAATCAACAGTGTAACCGAGTGAAGTGAGACAAAAAAAAAAAAGGCTAGTGATGAGTGCAAATCAGTGCGTACATAATAAAAGTGAAGTATATTAAACATAATGTGACATTGTGAGAACCTACAATTATGAACTAAATTTAAGTTTTCTTAATTCATGTCAAATCTATATACCAATTGATATTAGAGACATTCAAATTGTTGACAAAGGCTAGAAATTAATTATAGCACTATTTACTGGGTTATGGCAACCGAAATCAAAGACATATATCATAAACTTAAACAGATTAAGGATAATTTAGTAAAATTAAGTCACTCGAAAAGGACCTAAACGATCTTACAACAAAAGTTAACAGAGGCAAATAAATTGCGCGGTCAATTTGATGATTCATATTTTATTAAAACAAATTGAGAAAAAACAAGTATCCAGTACAGTCTTAGAAGAAATACAGTCATATGGCGATTTATTAAAAGAACTATATATTCAAATTGAAACATTTTGTTCAAAAGACCACGGCTCTGTTATAGCTTCTTCTTCTAAAGCTGTAAAAGAAATTGAAAGCAAAACTACCAACATGGAAAGTTTTAACTTTAAAACGGCTGTCTCGCTACTGCCTCTAATGAATGGTGACGAGAACGTCACCAAAACCCTTATAGATGCCATAGAGTTCTACAGCTCTACGGACGGAGCAGGGTAAGGTCATGTTAATTAAATTTATATTGAAAACTCGGCTCACTCAAAATGCAAAATTGCGATTAGGGAGCTCATATGACACATGTGAATTACTTATTAACGATATGCGTCATCATATGCTCACCAAAAAATCAAGTACCGCGATACATAACGAGTTAATGCAAATACGACAGAATGCTCTTTCTATTAACGAATACGGTAATCAAATTGAGCAACTTTTTGTTGATTTAACGATTTCCCAAGCTGACGGAAATCAGGATGCGTATAAAATATTACTCCCAATTAATGAAAAAATAGCCATTAAAAGTTTCATTGACGGCTTGCAAAATCGTCAACTCAGCACCATCTTATCGGCGCGTAACTACACTGCTTTGAAGGACACAATAAGAGCGGCCAAGGATGAAGAATCGTCCTGTAATCGTCGGGAAACGGATGCCTCGATGTACTTAGCCAATCGAGGAAGGACAGGTAACTATAGATATTCAAGGAGCAATAATAATAGAGGACGTTATCGTCGCGCATATACCGATTCGTTTCGCGGTGGTGGCCAACAAAATATATCCAACGGCCATCAACAACCACACAACGATCGTGATAGTCGTGCTAATATTCGGGGACAGTACCGTGGTAGACAGAATCGTTATTTTACACGTAGCGGAACTATAAACTTTGTAGAGAATACGAATCAAAACAACTCCGAATCGATCGAAAATCCGACCGAGAACTCTGGACCGCAAAATGCACAGGATTCACAAAATACAGAGCCGATCCAGTTTTTTCGTTAATAATTTTATATTAGTCTGCCAGTCTGATAGTTCGGTAGAATTCTCAGTACAAGGTGCCAAATATGGTCTACTAATAGATTCCGGAGCATCATTATCAATTCTGAAATATGAAACTGTAGAACATTGGAATATTCCACTGCATAAAGAATGTGTGAACATAAATGGTATTGGAGGCAAAGTACGCACTATGGGATATGTTTTAGTTAAACTGCATATAAATGGGCAGGAATTTATCAACAAATTTTATATTATTGAGTCGTTACCTTGTGTTCAACATGGAATTATCGGAAGAGATTTTTTGAAAAAATACAGAGCTATTTTAAATTTTGAAAAAAATACACTGTCTTTAACAAATAATACTAATACTGTATCGATATCTATGAGTAATGCCTCCCATAATAAAACCAGTTTCCTAAGCATACCACCGAGATGCGAAAAAATATTTATGATAGACAGTAAAATAAACGAAGAATGTGTAGTCCTACCGGAAGAATTATGTGAGGGCGTGTTTATGGCTGGAAGTATTTGCAAACCTAAAAACGGCCAAATTGGTATTCAAATATTAAATACTCGAGAAACCACAGTCAATCTTAACTATTTTAAGCCAGAAATACATACCTTATCTGATTATAATATTTGCGAATTTAAAAAAAATGATAATATAGATGGGGATAGAGTACGTAAAATGCTTTCTGAGATTAATTTAAACCATTTAAATGACGAAGAAAGGTTATCAATCCAAAAAATATGCGCAAAGTTTTCAGACGTATTTTACTTGCCTAATGACAAACTTACTACGACGAATCTTTACAGCCAAACGATACAATTAAAACCAAATGCAGATCCAGTCTATGTTAAACAATATAGGTTACCTTTTGCACAACGTACGGAAGTTGAAAAGCAAGTTAACAAAATGCTCTCCGAAAATATTATTGAACCATCAAAAAGCGAATGGTCTAGTCCTATTTTACTTGTCCCTAAAAAGTCGGAAGACGGTTCGAAGAAGTGGCGATTGGTTATTGATTTTCGAAAATTAAATGATAGAATATTAGATGATAAGTTCCCACTTCCAAATATAACAGACATTTTAGACTCCCTTTCGGGTGCAATGTATTTTTCCCAATTGGATTTATCCCAAGCGTATTATCAGGCTGATTTAGCGCCCGATTGTAGAAAATATACTGCTTTTACTACTCCAACAGGCCAATACCAAATGACGAGGCTACCCATGGGCTTGAAAATCAGCCCAAGCTCTTTTTCCCGGCTAATGACCGTAGCAATGTCAGGGCTGACGTATGAAAAATTGTTTGTCTACTTAGATAACCTTATCTGTTTTGGTCGTAGTTTAGAAGTCCACAATAAAAATCTAATAGATATTTTAATGCGCCTTCGAAAGGTTAATTTAAAATTAAACCCAAAGAAATGCGATTTCTTAAGAAAGGAAATACAATTTTTGGGCCATGTTGTTTCATCAGAAGGTATACAACCAGATCCGGAAAAAATTAAAGTAGTTCAAAATTATCCAATCCCGACAAATGCCGACGAAACAAAACGATTTGTAGCATTTGCAAATTTTTACAGAAAATTCATACCGCAATTTGCAGAAAAATCATTGCCTCTTAACCGCCTTTGTCGCAAAAATTCACCTTTTATGTGGACGGCGGAATGTCAAAAATCATTTAATTCTTTAAAACATGCATTAATATCTCCACCAATACTACAATACCCGGATTTTGATAAAAATAATACATTTATTTTACATACAGATGCATCTGGTTATGCAGTCGGATCAGTATTATGTAATAGCAATGATAAGCCCATTGCATTTGCTAGCCGTAATCTTAATAAAGCCGAAATTCGATATCCAACTATAGAGAAAGAGTTACTAGCTATCGTTTGGTCGGTAAAGTATTTCCGGCCATATCTCTATGGAAGAAAGTTTGTAATTAAAACTGACCACAAACCATTGGTTTATCTATTTAATATGACTAGTCCATCCAGTCGCTTAACAAAGTTTAGACTCTTATTAGAGGAATACGATTATATAATCGAGTATGTTAAAGGGGCTGACAACGCAGCTGCGGATGCTTTGTCACGTATCCGGATAACAAGTGATGAATTGAAGGCAATGAGCGAACATATAGTATCGGTACTTACTAGAGCACAAAAAAGAAGATTAAATGACGAAAATATACAAAGCGATGACGCAAAGGAGGATAACATTACTCCAATAGAAATAAACGATCAACCTAAAGTTGTAGGAACGATAAAAAAACCAAGCAATAGTATAGAATTATTTTTTACGAGTTAAGAAAATTGGGATGCAATAAATAGGAATTTCAAACAAGGATCAGAATTATTTGTTTATGTGGTACAAAAGTCAATAATTTACGTAAACCCTATCTTCAGATCATATTGTGCACGAGATGCCTTTGTGAGGGAGTTGTGTTCGTTCTGTGGCAGATTTAAAATATGCGATTTATATATTATTTAAGATAATACTAATGCCGAACACATAAAAGAATTAACGCACATTATAAATGAGACACCCGATTGGTCCGGGCCACGTTTATTTATTATAAATGGTGTCAGAAAAATATGCGATCGCGACACACAGCGCGTCATATTAAACGATTATCATATATTGCCAACAAGCGGTCACGCTGGAATCAGACGTATGATAAATAATATAAAAAAGCGTTTTTTTTGGCCAGGACTAGACAAAGACGTAGCTGATTTTGTAAACCGGTGTGACCAATGTCTACGTCAAAAACATTTTAAATCCGTAAAGGAACCCATGGTTATAACCGACACAGGATGTTGTGCTTTCGATAGAGTTTTTTTAGATTTAGTAGGGCCCTTAAGTAAAGATAATGATAGTTATGCATATATTCTCACACTACAGTGTGATCTTAGTAAGTACGTTGAGGCTTATCCACTAAGAAATAAAGATAGTATCTCAGTGGCGACGGCTTTCGTAAACAATTTCATCTTACGTTACGGAATTCCGCGGCATATTATATCTGACCGAGGTACTGAGTTTGTTTCGACATTAATGCAAGAAGCTTGCAAATTACTCCAAATAACTCAAATAACATCGACAGCTTACCATCACCAATCAATAGGAGGATTGGAAAATAGTCATAAAAATTTGATGTCATTCCTTCGAATTCAAACTAATAATAATCCAAGAAATTGGAGTATATGGCTACCATATTGGTGTTTTGCATTCAACACAACAGTTCATAAGGAAACTAAATATACTCCGTATGAACTTGTTTTTGGAAAGCTTTGCAATCTCCCGAGTAATTTAAGTTTAGATTTAGAACCATTTTATAATCATTACGACTACCCTAAGGAACTCAAATACAGGCTCCAAAAATCGCAATACGACGCCAAACAAAATTTGATTACTAGTAAGCATTTAAGAAAATTAAAATACGATAGTTATACGAACCCAGTTACGTACAAATCTGGTGATATAATATTACTCAGAAATGAACAATCTGTAAACAAATTTGATCCACTGTACATTGGACCTTATAAAGTTATTGAAGATTGTGAACCTAATCTGAAAATTAATTATAAAGGCAAAGAAACATTAATTCATAAAAACAGAACTAGGCCTTATTCAAGTTAGATTGGGTATTAAGTGATAAGTAGTTTATGTCGCAATAGATAAGAAAAATATAATATGTAAATGTAATCACTATAGGTAATAGTAATTGAAAAATGTACTGTAATAATTAAGTTTAATTAGGTACTGTTAACATTTTGGGCCCATGAAAACATAAATAATATTATATGTAGCAATTAAAAAAAAAAAAAGAAGAAATGTTTAGTTCTTGGTTTCTTCTTTTTTTTTTAATTTTCGGTGGGCATGTAGTAGATATAATATCGATCCAACCTAAGCAACACCTAAGTATAACGTGTATGTATGGTGTTGTCTTTACCATAAGTGTATAACCAATATATATGGAGATCCTATGATAATTGAGCCAGTAATAAATCATGTTCTGATCGATACGCGTGTCTCGTTTATATCTCCGAACCTTACACTTGTTTATGTCTTTTTAGTTCGCTTTTTAAGCAGTCGGGTGTTAGATTGCTAAATTAACTTTTTTATTTATAACTTTTTTATAAACATTTTTTTTTCGAATTAGGTACATTTAAACATATAAGTGAACATATACTTTTGAAATGACCTCTTAAAAGCCTTTATTTTAATTTTCCACAAGAAGTGGTTGGATGAACCAAAAACATTGGGGCCTCCGATTAAGGTGCCTAAAATCTGCCATTTCTCTATTTTAAAATAGCCAGTGATACTCGAAGTTAAGACGAATCGATTGACGTATACGTATAATCGTATACGTATACGTAGAATCGTCAACATCGGCAAACGCGTTTGGTCTCTATAACGCCACCTAGGAACAAACATACATACATACATAGACTGATAAATACATTACCCTCCTTCGGCAGTCTTGTAAAAAGAAAAAGACGCGCTTACGCCCTGACTCATCGACGTCCTCATAACTAATAACACAGTTACTGGGTATTTCCCCCCCCCCCCCCCCCCCCGCCTGGAAAACAGACTTTCGAGCTAATCTGACTACCGCAACGGCTGTCAAAGATTTACGTATATAGATGACAGTCGGGACCGACAGTTTAATGCAGTGCTTGAGGCTAGAGGGGCCTTGTCCCAAATACGTTATTTTCTCTTAGTTTTTTATTTTAGATACTTTTATGTTTAATATTATAAGGATCATCCTTCAGCCGACTTCGACCACTGATGGGCGTAGGCATATTTTCTTGTGCTAATGCACAAGCTTTGTGCTAATCTCATCCGAGATCTACCCGAGATAGCAACAATATCATCTACTCATCTCGCTGCGGCATGACAACATTCCTTCTTTTAATCCCTGAATGCCATTCGCTCAGAGCCCTTTTAAGGAATTATCTGTAATGACAACTGTACCACCACATCTCTCTCTTTTGGTCGGTCCCTCATGTCTGAGTATTGTGGTCAGCATCAGAGTTGCATCTGGACCGGATGATCTGCCTTCACCGGTTTCTGTCCAGCGCGTCCCTTACGACCGTGTAGAAATTGGAGGTCGACGAATCCACCACCACATACGAACTACAAAAAAATCTAACGGCACACAGCAAACATTAATTGGGCAACTGTAGCCTAAAAGACGCAACAACCGCTAGGTCGGAGGAAGCATCATTTTAAATGGCTGGTGTCGGCCTTTAATTCTTCTTCTTCAATTTGTCCCTACGTGGTCACTGGACCCCTTTCAGTGGACAATCTGTCTCCATCGACTCCGATCCAAAGCTGCCTTCAACAACAGCTGAAATTCGCTTTAGGACGTTGCTTCTTTTACATGGACAGACCAAGCCTTTACACCCGGATCCTTTCATGATTTTAAAGATCCTTCAAAATATCAACGATATGCATTCATCATCATCATCATCAGCCTCATAATGTACCCACTGCTGGGACACAGGCATACTCTCTGTGAGAGAGGTCTTAATCCACCACGCGGGCCCAGTGCGGGATGGTGGATGTCACATATTTTCGTTATTTAGGTTCTAAGACATGCCGGTTTCCTCACGATGTTTTCCTTTACCGTTTTAAGAGCAGTGGTGATGAAATAATTTACACAAAGTTAAGCGCTTGCCTTAGTTCGATAGCACGACCTACGACACGTAAGTCGCGTTACCACTAGGCCACCACTTCTCTTTGTGTTATGCATAAGTCATGCTAAAAAGGAGATACAAGTTAATTATAATATATTTGTAAACCTCTGTGCAAAACATAGAGGGTATCTGTAACATCTCGCACACTGTTGTAATTAGACCTATGTTTACAAATAAAGCATTCTGATTCTGATCAATCGTGTACTATGAACCCCGGAACCTTAGCAGAACTGAATTATTCATATTTGAGTGTCCAAAGTCTTGTTTATTTGATCACAATTTACAGGAAAAAGAATCACCAACTGTTCATACAAAAATGATTTCCAATTACGATAAAAGTACATTATCTTAGATAAGGTGGCAGTGATCGAGTAATTTGTATATGTATTTAACAGATAAATAAATCTTTATCTTAGGAAAATAATGTAATTAACAAAGAAGACGTTGCCAAAATATTTCTTATTTAGATGACAATTATCTTTTTCGGTTTACCCAATTTTTATTTATTTTCCCTTATTTTGCCGGCTTTTGATTTTGGATAAATCATACAAAGTTATATCGTAGATTTTCTTTTATGCATGCATGCATGCGTATGTCAGGTGTCGTTTCTGCAGCTTATACCACAGGAACCAGTGTATATAATTTTTTGTAAAATAGATGGTTAATGATTTCATAGCGACAGGTGCTACGCCGTAGCATGTCGTAGCACGTCGTAGCTTGTCGTAGCATGTGCTACGCCGTAGCACATCGTGTGTCTATAGTGTTAGCTTTCTATCAGTGAAAGAATTTTCCTAACCTTGGTTTACTGACAGAGAATGCC
Organism: Orthosia gothica; assembly: GCA_949775005.1. NCBI lineage: Eukaryota > Metazoa > Arthropoda > Insecta > Lepidoptera > Noctuidae > Orthosia > Orthosia gothica. Next base: position 39,657,840 of record OX459035.1, read on the forward strand.
TAAGGCAGGGATGGCGAACCTATGGCACGCGTGCCTGTGGTGGCACACGACAAAATATTTTGGGCACGCTAAAATGAGGTTATTTAGAATCTAGGTAATTTGCAACAGCAGAAATGACACCAACTCCTACTTTTATTGAAAAACAACATAAAACTGTAAAAACATATTAGGATTGCTGAAAGAATTTCTGGGTGCGAATAAAGAATTGATTAATTTATAGCATTTAGAGTTTAATTTTTTGTCAATTAAGACAAAGTAAAAATTTTTTGGTGGCTCTTCATTGTCACATAAAAAAAATATAATTTAAATGGCAGGTTTTCTAATAAAGGTTCGCCATCCCTGGCCTAAGGCATTAATTCTGCCATTGTAACTCTGTGCATGGAATTTTAAATAAAAAGTAGTAGATACTGCTAGAAATTACCTCAAACAAACAGAAAAATATTGCCTATTTATTATATTTTCTTAGTATACGAAAATATATTGACCGACTGCAACTTTCTGACAATAGAGACGTTCATCGACATTTGATTCATCCAGAGTGAAACAAGAGATCAATAAATGATTATAACAAAGGGGCTGTCACATTCAACATTCTAAGGTGAATAACACGTAAAATGAAATTTAAAAGTCAGAATATAGAAGGAAACATAACAAATAACATCAGGCCTGTTTAGTCCAAAGGGAGAGACAAAAATATACTAATAAATAGTACACCACCATTACCACAGTTATATTTAAGTCCCATGGAATTAGGATCTTAATCTTCTACACTCATCATCATCAGCCTATTAATGTTCCCACTGCTGGGACACAGGCCTCCTCTCTGTGTGAGGGAATTAGCCGTAATCCACCACGCGGGCCCAGTGTGGATTGGTAGATGTCACGTGTCTTCCAATTTTAGTTCCAGAACATGCCGGTTTCCTCACGATTTTTAGGGTTCCGTACCCAAAGGGTAAAAACGGGACCCTATTACTGAGACTCCGTCTCCGTAATAGGGTCCGACTCCGTCCGTCTGTCTGTCTGTCTGTCTGTCTGTCTGTCACCAGGCTGCATCTCATGAAGCGTGATAGCTAGGCAGTTGAAATTTTTACAGATGATGTAGTTCTGTTGCCGCTATAACAACAAATAACCAACCAACAAACTAAAAACAGAATAAAATAAATATTTAAGTGGGGCTCCCATACAACAAACGTGATTTTTGTGCCGTTTTTTGCGATAATGGTACGGAACCCTTCGTGCGCGAGTCCGACTCGCACTTGGCCGGTTTTTTATTTATTTTTCCTTCACCGTTTTGAGAGTGATGTAATAATTTACACAATGTAAAGCGCCAGCCTTGGTTCGAACCCACGACCTACAATTTGAAAGTCGCGGCTGTTACCACCGGGCCACCACTGCTCTCTTCTAGACTCCGGGCTGCTAAATTCCAAAATCGGAAACCCAGATGTAAAAAACCAACAACACTTTTCCCGGGACCGAACCCTGAACCTCATGTTCAGCGTTTGTTACCAATGTACCAACAAGGTAGTTCCTGTGCAAAATATTCGTTGATTCAAAAACTGTTTAGACATTTTGCTATCATCAATATTTCAGGTAATTTAATTTAAATTTTGCGGTTTCCTGATTTTTCATAAATTCTCAACATTAAGTTAACACCAAACATAATTATATAAATATAAATATTTCCTATGGATAAATCGTCTATATAATAGTCTGATGTATTGCAATACACCTACATTATTAACCATTTAAGCATGCGCCTGACTGATTTTATTAGCAATGTCGTAGCGATATAAGGACTTAGATCTAATATTATTTACACTAGTTTTTACCCACGACTACTGCATAGCATTACAAGTACTGTAAATATGGCTAAGGCTATTTTTATATCGCTGTTTAGGTGTGTCGCCTTACTTGAGAAATTAAAATCACCCCTTCTACGTGCTGATGGTGAACACCGAGGTGGTTTTAATGAGGTAAAAATACCTCACTGGTATTATTTCCAAAAGTCCAGGTGCCTTTTGAAGGTTTCCATAAGAAAACAAAAAAAAAGTAATACAAAGTTAAGAGTTAGTAGTTGCTTCTTATAAAGTAAAGCTTGCTCTGTCGCTTACCATCACCTAAGATAGTGGTCACAGGCGAGCCTACCATCATTCTAATGCCCTAATCCAAAAATCAATTTATTTCTGCTCGACGCAACATAATTTTCTTTTTATATACTTCTTTATTCTTATTCATCTCAGTTGTCACCCCTATTCAATAAACATCTTTCACACAATTCATCTATTGTTATTCTAGTTATCATTTTATTTACATTCGTAATCCGATGTCTTTGTCGCATTCTTGTAACATACTGGCCGGAGACCATTTCTGACGTAGAGCTGTTGGAGAGATGCCACGAGATCCCGATCGACAGCCAGATCAAGTGACGTAAAAGGATATGGATTGGTCAAACATTCCGGAGAGATTCCAATCACATTCCTAAACAGGCCATGGATTAAAATCCTCAAGCAAAAAGGAAGCGTGGCCGTCCCCGTCAAACCTGGCGATGCACCGTATTGACCGAAGTGACGATCATTGGAATGACGTGGAGCAAGGTGAGGCGCGTGATGTTCAAGACCGGTCGCAATGGAGGACTACTGTGGACGCCAACTGCCCCAGCTAGCCCCAACTTAGGATATTCGTATTAGGCACTTTCCTAACGAGAATGTTTCGTCAATCCCCCGCATCACATGCCTATACTATGACAAATAATATCCTATACAATTCAATTTTTCAGTCAATGGTGGCATTTTCTGATTTTGAAAGTCGGGCCTAACAATATAAACAATTTATTTAAACTTATTAAATATTAATAGTGTAGGGTCGGGTAGGGTAGGGTAATGTAGGGTAGGGTAGGGTAGTGTAGGGTAGGGTAGGGTAGGTAGTGTAAGGTAGGGTAGGTAGGGTAGATAAATGTTTGGTGTTTTTATGGCAAAACAAAGTTTGCCGGGTCAGCTAGTTATGTATATTTTCAATGTACAAAAACGACTGAATTGGGAGTAAGACATCTGGTATTATTCTTCGGGTCAAGCCTAATCGGGTCGACTGGCCACGGACCCTTTCTTAAATAGGTAACGGTAACCGTTTCATATTAGTATATTTTGAGATAAATCGTATACAGTTGAACATTTCTTTGTCTAAATAGTTCACTGTAAATGTAATTTATTTTTAATTATTTTCAGCTTGAATTTTCCCACTAGGGCAAAGGCCCCCTTTCTTCTTTCTATTACGCCCGGTTTTGGGCAAGTGTAGACAAATCCTTTCTGTAAGTGTCAAGTTCTAGTGTGGGGCAACGGTTCTTAAAAAAGAAAAAACCCCTTAAAAAAAAAAACAAAATTCGAAATTCATTTATTTGCATAAATAAGGTACAGAAGGTTGGTAAAATGTACAAAATTGTTCTCTTATCCTGCCTTTAATTTCGGCGTGCAAATATAAATCAGAGTGACACATTTTAGTAAAAAATTGTTAATGATCATAATCATGCAGTCACTAAACAGATAAGCCCATTAAAATGTATTATTGAATTAAATAAATGTCAATATAATATGAAAAAAATAATAAAGAAATAAGTGTCAATACCAATAATGTCAATAATGATAGGTTCACCACAAATATAATAATAACCAAACACAAAACAATAACAATAATAAATTAAAAAATAATAATAACAAGGATAATAATAATCATGTCAATAACTGGCGTAAGTCGCTACACAATAATAAAAACCAATGACAAAATAATAACAACCATAATTTTAAAATAATAATACTAAAGATAACAATCATAAGTGTCAATAATGGGCGAAATTCGCCACACAATAATAAAACCAATGACAAAATAATAACAATCATAATTTAAAATTACGGTGCAATTTGCAAAAAAAACTTACAATTTATAATCCAAAAACTCATGCACACTATAAAAACATTTTTCAATTAGAAACCTCGTCAAATTATTTTTAAATCTAGAAAGTGGTAGCGTTTTTATAGAATTTGGTATTTTGTTATACAATTTTATGCACATAATGTAGCTGTTATTACTTGTTAATGTGAGATTCGTCCTCGGTTGAAATAACTTATTAGTATACATAGATCGAGGGGCATAGTAGTTCGTCGCCTGCTGAAAAAGTCTCTTATGTTTGAAAACAAATAAACAGGATTCTAATATGTAAATACATGGAAGAGTTAGTATTTTAAATTTCCTAAAGAAAGGACGACATGACTCTATTTGCTTCAACCCAAATATAGCTCTTAGACACTTTTTTTGCATTACGAATGCTTGATCAATCTCCACACAACGACCCCACAGGATAATACCATACCTTAGAGTGGAGGTTATATAGCCATGGAAAGCCGTTATTGCGGCACTTCTAGATACCTCGCAGCTAATACGCCTCAAAGGGTATATGAATTTATTTATTTTAGCACAAATATCATTTATATGATTTTTTCATGAGCAAAATTTATCTAAATTTATTCCAAGAAACTTAACAGAGTCAGTTTTTAACAGGGCAACCCCTTTATAAGATATATTTAGGTCCAGCGGTTTTGATCGATAAGTGTGAAATTGCATAAATTTTGTTTTATTAATATTAACTTTTAAATTATTAGTCTCTAGCCACTCTATAGTTCGTTGAAGAGCAATATTTATTTCTTGTTCGTACGAACTTTTATCATGTCCTTTGATTATGATTGTAGTATCGTCGGCAAACAGTACACATTTATGATTTATAATTTCTGGGCAATCGTTTATGTAGAGCAAAAACATTGGCGGTCCCAAAATACTGCCCTGTGGCACGCCATATCGATTAAACATAAACGAGGATTGGAATGATTCTAACGTTTTAGTTTGGTCATTTTATTCGTTACTTCCACTGATTGTATTCTGTCGGACAAATATGATTCCATCCAGTTATATGCCGTTCCTCTGATTCCATCTGGAAATCTTTTCCAATAATCGTTCATGAGAAACGTGATCAAACGCTTTACTCATATCCATGAATAAAAATGTAACCGGTATTTTCTTGTCAATACAGTCTGTTATTTCTTTTATTAATTGAAAGGCTGCCAAAGACGTACTTCTATTTTTACGAAACCCATTTTGCTCGTCCTTAATAATCTTGTGTTTTTCAATGAAGTATGCTAATTTGTTATGAAAAGCTTTTTCAAAAATTTTAGAAAATATAGGTATTAAAGTCACGGGTCTGTAATTGTCCATTTGAGTGCTATCCCCTTTTTTAAATATGGGTTTCACCACTGATTTCTTTAATAAATCGGGAAATATTCCTTGTTCTAGAGAGAGGTTAACAACATGTAGAAGTGGCTCTAGAATTATATTGACTGACAGTTTTATGATGTCAGTGCGAATACTATCATAACCACTAGCTTTGGAATCATTTAGAGACATCACTATTTTTTTAAGGTCACTACCATCCAGTGGGTACAAAAATATTGAATTACTGATTGATTCAATATGATCCATTTGTTTTAATCTTGTATCTTCTTTATTATCATGGCTATCATTGGAAGCCGAGTTAATGAAAAATTTATTGAAATGATTTGCAATAGAATCAGGACTTACACAGTCAATGTTGTCCATAGTAATTTTTGAAATACATGAGCGTTTAAAATCTGTGCCGGTATGCTTTTTTATTACATTCCACGCTGCCTTACACTTATTTTGAGCTTTATTTATGTATTTGGTATTATTATTTTTCCGAGACGTTAAAATGCATTTTTTTAATAAATTACAATAGCTTTTGTACTTGTTTTTATGGGATTCAGTATTTTATAATTTAATTTATAGTGTAATTTACTTTTATTCTTACAGCTTATTTTTATTCCTTTAGAAAGCCAGTTTAACTTGTTTAATGCTTTATTTGTAACTTTTACGCGAGTCGTAGGAAAACATAAATTATAAAATAGCAGAAATGTATTGATAAATTTGCGGAATGCTTCGTTTGCTGAGTTTTCATCAAATACGTCACCAAAAGATAGACTTGAGATTGAGTTTAAAATTTTTTCCTTGTTGTCATCACTGTAGTCTCGTTTAAATTGATACCACCATTTTAAAACGGGTTGATGTATTTTTGTAACAGCCCAAGAATATGATTGGGCTGTGTGATCCGATAAACCTAAATTATGCAATTTTGCACACCCTTTTTCTATGCTGGTTATGATGTGATCAATGCAAGTTTGTGTCTTTTCTGTTACTCTAGTAGGTGTCAAGATAGCATTTTTTATGTTGTAACTATTTAGCAAGTAATTATATTCCCTACTTTCCTTTGACTGTTTCAAAATATCGATATTTGTATCCCCACATATAACAATTTTCTTTCTTGTATTACGACACAACATCCTCAATAGACTCTCGAGTTTATCAAGAAAGATCGCTACCTTCGACGAAGGGGTTCTATATACACATATTAATAATATACCGTATTTAGTAAGTTCTAAACCACAACACTCAAATACACATATTTCGCTTATTTTTTGGATTTCCTGTATTATTTTAAATTCAATTTCGCTTTTTACAAGAATAATAACGCCCCCTCTTTTTGAAGTTTTCCTTGAATAGTAAGCTGCAGTCGTAAAGCCTTTTAGGCGAAAGTTTTTTTCCGTACCTTCAAGCAAGAATGTTTCAGTAAGACACAGTACATCTACGCTGATCTCGTTATTTTGCAAATCTGATGTGGCAAATGAAATTTCGTCACGTTTGTTTAAGGCGCCGGCTATATTTTGATGTAGAATTGTTAAGCGAGGCTCATTTTTTGTCACGAAAAAAGTCATCTGGATTTTGAGCTATTATATTTATATCATCCGTTCGTATACTAATATCATTTAAACTACAGGTCTGTACAGCAACATCCTTGGTGCATTTTAAACTATTCTGAATTATTAAGTTTTCAGTATATTTTTGAAAATTACTTTTATAATTTACACGCATCGTTTGGCCTGGGTCAGTTGAGATATTGTCGTACCTTTTCTGGGACCCACCTTGTGGTATATTTAGCCCATGAATCGTTCGACATGCGGCAAACGTGGCTGGCCCAGGCCCACCTTTTGCACAGCACAGTTTTAAACAATGGGCTTTTTTATTTTTCGCGAAAACCTATGCCTTATTGTGTTCATTATATCACTGTGCACATTTGTTAGATCATGAATATAACCGAATGCTGATTTATATTAGCATCGCGCATTTACGAAGTTTCAAGCATTTTCATAAATTTCCGAAACTTCCAAAGTCATGTAAAGGGTTGTTATGAATGTATTAATGGCAAAAAAATTTAAATTAAAAAAAAAGATCTAAGAAACAGAAGTATGAAGTATGAGTATGGAATGAGTATGCAGTGTTAGAAGTATGTAACGATCGTAGCAGGTGGCTTTCTGTAGTTTCTGCCGACCCCCATGGAAAAAAGACGTGTTTTTACGTATGTGAGTATTTTAAAATTTTACCCTCATCTAGAAAAAAAAAAGGATTAAAAACATAAAATATATTTAAAATATTTTATTGTTATCAGATTTTTAATCAGTTAACATGTTTATTTACAAAATTATTATAACAGAAAAAAAAAGATCCCCAAGCTGCAAAATTTAAGACCCCCTATTTAATGTAAAACCCCATTAGTGAAAAAATTCTTTCGACATGAAAGTTGTCTTAGAATGTTATATGTAAAAAAAACATTCTTAAAGAGCCAAGTAAAAGCAATCCAGTCGTTGTAGAAGATATCCATTTGTCTTTACAAAAATTAACGGCCATAGATGCGGACCAAGTAGTTGTATCCGTAGCCTCTGGCGGATGTCAGCCTGATGGTCGCCTGGTTGAAGCCAACGCCTCCTGCCCTGAGAGAGGGCATTCCCCACTGGGTTGCTCCCTGCTCGATGGCTTCAAGGTAGGTGATACGAACGTTGTTGGCACCTCGGTAAGTGATGTCCTGGTACTGCACAGCGTTGAAAATGGGGTTCTTGCGGTAGTAGGCACTGAAAAGGCATTCAAACGTTTATTATGATTTCAACTAAACTTACTACTTTTACATAAAAAAAAATAACTAGTACAATTGGTAGATTTCTACACACCCTTAAAACTGCTAACATCTCCCTTAACCTTTGTTTCTAGAATTTCCGTCTAAATCAAGAGATTTGGATAAAGATATTTATTCAATATTCACGAATAATAATAGTCCTCCAGGCCGAATTTCGGTCACGGCAGCCATTCTCAGTGGAAACGAGCCAATAGCGCAGGAGATATTATAGTGCGCAAGTGTGTGTGTGCAAACGCAGGTGCTCTCTGTGTTCCTCACACTCATCAGTAGCAGCCCGGAGTTTGGGTGGCGTAACTCCTCCTTACCTCGGCATGCACCTTAGGTCGTTACGTACACATGTAATCACTCCCATCTTGTCAGATTGGCATTTCATTTCGAATAGTTATGTTGATACACACCTGTGAAGTAGTCTGTCTCCAGGCCTGTAAGTTCCTTGGTGCATGTTGGCCCTGGCGGCCGCATTCTGGAGGGCAGGCGCCTCCTTCGGGACAACAGGTGCGTCATCGCAGGCAACAAGTGCAGCGACCACAGCGAGGAGGAATAGGCTGGCCTTCATCTAAAAAGTACATTAAAAACAATTTAATTATGGCTCCAGTGACAAGACAGCACCAGAAGTTAGTAGTAGTACAGAGTATGGATGTTTGCGTGGCTGATGGCAATAGGCTCACTCCTTACATGGGACTTAAAAACATAACTGGGGTAATATGGGATACACTTCTGCCTTACCATTCGGGGAATAGACAAGTTGTTTTATGTCTAAAACAGGAGTGGTTTTATGTCAAATGACGGGATACAGATAGCCCACTGTGCAGAGCATGCATGGAGGAGGACGAGACAGCAGCACACCTGCTCCTACGCTGCCCAGTAATCGCTGGTTACAGAGCCAAACTCCTCGCCGACCCAGGTACCGTACAGGGGATAGTTGGCAACACCAAGGCGTTGCTGGCTTACCTCGAGGAGCTGGGGTGGATCGAGTGAGGAAGACGAATCCCACCCGTACGCAAAATACGCGCTTAGACGTGAAATTGCGGACAACAGCCCGTCTTAACTTAATTTATGTAGAATGACAAAAATATTTAGCTCTAAAACAAAAACTACTTTTTTTTTGAATATCTAAAGCACTGATTTAAAAATTATATTGGTGATTGATATATAAAAATGATTAATAAGATACTTACATTTTATTTTTTTATACAGTTTCGTAAGAAATCACAGTAGCTGTCTCCTTAGAGTACAATGTGAATTTAAGTAACCATCAGCTGGGGTTAGTATATATAGTGTCCAGAGACATGATAAGATAGTATTAGCGATGATAAACTCACTAACAAGTGATAAGTGATGCCACCTTGCATAAAAAATATCTCGTTATCTTAAAACAATCTTTGTTAATTAGGAGAAACCTTAAGGAAAATGATGAAGAAAAACATTAGGTTTGAGGAAACTGTAGTGTCGTGCCGTAACACTTAAAAGTTGTTGATGCCTACTTTCAATTGTTAGCTTCCTGAAAATTCATGTTCTAATTTAAAATAAATATTGCACATATGTTTAGTTATTTTGCGCTGTTTAAATAAAATAAGTCTTGAATTCTATTGAAATGTTTTGGTTGTTTAGGAAGTTTGTATTAAAACTAATATTAATTACTGTTAAATTAATACCATAAAACATGTTGATTTTATGTGGATTTTCTGAATATGTTTACATTTTTAGTTTGTTATAATTTTTGATATTTTTCATTGTAAGTAGCTCAATGCTGACTTCCGGACAAAATGTCGTGTTTATTTTCCATTGGCTGATGCTGGTCTTTTACATCGGTGTCAACGAGGAAAGGACAGCCAATCACAATCAGTCATCATTGAGCTATAAAAGATTGTGGATCATGAGAGTCAGAAAAATTGGAGATGTTCTGTAAAGCCGATAACAAAGTATTACAATTATTTGATGAAGTACAGTCTTTGAATTCTTATATCTGGAAGTTTTTAACAAATCAGAAGCGGAATAGCACCAAGGAATTATGGTGTATCGCTACCACCTTGGTGTGATCATACGCCCACAATAAGGTATATTAAAAGTCAATTTGATTATTTAATGTGAATTTTATTTGTGTCTATTTTCTTTTTCTGTATAGAATATCTATCTGTATAATATATGGCATGTACGGGTATGCATTTGTGCACGCATGTACATAATGTGTGCATGGGTGGCGTCCCGTCAATATGGACACACGACACATACTGTGACAGTTCGACTTCAATAAAAATAATGCCATTAAATAGGTACGTTGTTTAGGTTTCTTATATTTTGAATAGTAATAGTCATGGTATTAGGAAAATACCAAATAACTAGACTAGATGCAGATATGATCAATGAAGCAAAAGCAGTATGTAAGGACTGTAGCAGGCTGCGTTCTGTTGATTTTGCCTAACGCCAAGGTGAAAGATGTGTTTATGTACGTGTACCAAACAACAGTTATTCATTTTGAATTATTGTATACTTGTAAATTGAATTGAGAAATTGAGATAGCTTGAACTTTATGCCGCGTATAGACAATTTTGAAACAAAGAAGTAGGCACACAAAAGAAACCAGATACTCGTTGTTCAAATTATTCCAGATCATTGGACGCATGAAGATGCCTAACGATCAGTCCGAGAGAAGACGGAGGTCGGCAGGGAAGCATTCCAGTGTGGTGCTGGGACAATTCTCGAGACGCAGCCGATCCCGGACTCGTGGTCGAGGCTCGGGGCAAAGTCGGCGCTCGTCAGCAGCCCCCTCGCAGCGGTGGTCGAGGCTCGAAGCGAAGTCGGCGTTCGTCAGCAGCCCCTCCGCAGCAGTGTTCGAGGTTCGAGGCGGAGTCGGCGCTCTTCAGCACCCCCGCAGCAGTGGTTGTGACTCCGAGCGGTGCAGATCCAGAAGATCACCTTCAAGGGTGGTGTTGCAGGCAAGAAGGAGGGAGGACGGTCATGAGGGGTCATTAGAGGGCAACGGATTCACAGGTTAGAGATACCTCGCGTAGAAAACATTAGACTAGAGATTTGCGAGTTTTATTTTTAGATCGCATAGTCCAGTTCGTTCTTAGAATAGAATAGAATAGTTCTTTATTTGCACAGAAAGTAGGTACAAGTTTATCATGTCAAGATGAAATTCAGTTAATAATTTGAAATAGGCGATACAATAAACAATGTGAATTTTAATAAAATGGGATTACAAATTCGTCATGTTTTAGGTCAATACAGTGAAACAATAAATAAATAAAAAATTATAAAATATAAGTCAGGCAATCTGTCAATCTTGTACTAATGAAAGATATCTGTCTGTGAGCCCACTGCATTCATCTGCCGATATAGTAATAATTATTATTTACTCAAATGAATCAAAGAGTCCTTACAATCGATATAAGCTGTAAATTCACATACTTAAGAATGATTTGCGCATAATAATGTAGATCGAAAGTTTGATCCTAAATTGAAAACTACACAATGGTTACTTGGTTGAATAAAGTTAAAGAATGCTCAGAGATCTATGGGTGGGACAGTAAACAGATTGCCCACTACGTTCTACCTAAGCTAGTCGGTACTGTGAAAAAGTGGTAAAAAGCTAGCTAGCTTGGGACGAATGGGTTGAAACATAAATCTGCTTTTCCGTCTTACGAAATCTATGACCATTTACTTACGTACATTTAATGTTTGTTAAATAGCTAAGTTTGGCGATGGTATAGAAGAGTATTATTAGGATAAGATAATAGCTTTGTATCGGGGTGGTATAGTAGGTGGGAACGCTATTGATTGCATTGTTTATGGAGTAGAGGATAGATTAGTTCGGCACGGGGCAGAGGCAATTTTGAGGAAGCTGAAAAATTGTTTGGTTATCTGAGGGATGTCAAATGTGACAGATTAGATAAGTTTTCGTACGTTAGAACGTTCAGTAAGTGAAATGCGTAAACTTGTAAAATTTATTTGGATAGACTCTTGAGGTGTTGTAACTGTCGCGAAACGAGTCATGTAGTATTAGCATGTAAAAAGCCTATCGTTAAGTGTAAACGCATTGGTCATGAACGTCCTAAATGCAGTAAGAGTGTTTGGGTAAGTGTGCCGAAGTTAAGACTTTATGACTGGTTAACAGCGCGGGCTAGAAACAAGACGACAAATTTATCAAGAGTATACATGTTAATAATGAACTTTTGATAGGGTGCGTAGATTTTGGTAGTCAGTGTACCTTGGTAAAATAATCTGCTATGAAAGGAGTTGTTCCACGCAAAATGGATAGTAAATAATTTGCCTACTCTCAAAAGCTTTGGTAGTACAATCGTGAGCGTTTTAGGTAAAACTAAGATTTCGTTAGTGATTGATAACGTTAAGATTGGCGTTGAGATCAATGTCACTGAAATTTGTTCTAAGTTATGATATCTGTTGGATAGACTGCTACTGAGCAACCTCACATATGGGTGTTTAAATATTATACAAAATTTTATGTCTTATGAGAGATACATAAGAGTGAAGTCATTAAGCGCGAGAAGGTTTATAAAGTAAATGAGGACGGAATAAGATACGTGGTGTTAAAGGGCTGTAGGTGGCAGGTTCTCCAGAAAAGTTGCGACGAAATAGGCCACGTTTGATAAAACATTAGTTAAAATTAAACAACATTATTGGCTGCCTCGCATGCGAAAGTTTGCCAGGAATTATATAAATTCGTGTTTGGATTTAGAATGTGCTCTGAATAAATTATCAGCGTGAAAGAAGTAAGGCCTCTGCAACCTATTCCTAAGAAAATTGCACTCTTTCACATCATACGAACCATGTCTGTACATTTGTAAAATCAAAAAGAAAGAATTCTTACATTTAGGTGATTGTAGAGTATTTTTATTTAAGGCGGTTAAGAGCCACTTGCGCGTTCCTGGTTTATCCTAAAAAACCCCTTGTTAAGAAATAGTTCAGGGTTAATCAGATAAATCGTCTTGCTCCACCAAGACTTAGAAGTAAATCTAGAGTTAAACTTATAAATTTACTTAAATATTTAACCCTCCGTTGTAGGAGACTTAAGTCGCTAAGTCTTGGGTTAGTGTAAGAATTGTCAGAATAGAACAAGTAACTTGAAAACATATTTTTTTTTTGTTTATATTTTAATGTGTTTGGTTTCAAATGAGAGGTAAGTATTAATGTAGAACTGTTTTGACCGTTTAAATAATGTAAATTTTTATGCGGTGTACAATAAAGTTTATAATAAACTAGCTGACCCCTGCGGCTTCGCTCCCTTTAAAATTATCACTCGGGAATAATGTAGCTTTCCATAGGTGAAAGAATTTTAAAATCGGTCCAGTAGTTTCGGAGCCTATTCGGTACAAACATACAAACAAACAAAAAAATCTTTCCTCTTTTTAATATTGGTATAGATAAATCGGTCCACGCGTTAACGAGATATTCGTTAATCAGTGTAAGGGAAATGTTGTTTTCTGATGACAAAGAAAATGTTCTATGACATTTCTATATTTTGTGACTTTGTCACATAGAATTAAAATATCACCAGATGTGAAATTAGGGGCACGAAAACGCGATTGCTTCAGATTTCTTTCCTATTGAATAAAAAAAACTTATTTTGCCGAAAACAAATAAATTGTGATGACTAATGGCGTCGGTGAACAAATGATGCAATTTTTTATAAAATACGATTAAAATAAAATATCATCTTAAAATTCAAAGACCAGAAAGTATTACGTATCGTAGTGTAGTGAAATAAAAGGGACACACATACAGTTTCGTTCATAGATTTATGCATTTGTTTTTGGTCAGATTATATTTCAGGGCCGTACAGAGTAACTAAAGTTTTGAACCACGATAGGTATTATGGTGGGTTGTAGATATTTACTGGAAAGGGGACGTCAAAGTATATAGGTGTATTTTCTGTTGATAAAATACATCCTTGCCTTTGTTTCAATAACTAAGATAGCGAATAGCCTACTAGCGAAACCGATGATGATTTAAATAATGATTTAGATAATTTATTTTGCCAATAATATTTATTTGTGTATCTAGAAATTAATGAAGTACATATTTTATCATGCAGATTACTTTTTTTTTGAGTAAAAATATTACATAACCATTTATGTAAAATAAATGTGATCAGATATCATACTAGATGTAGAATAATGTTTGAGTTTAACCAGTTTTCATAATTAGCTAAATAGTATGAATTACACAAATTGTTGATCATGCTTGATTGATTGTTGTTGTTGTTAATTGTTGGTTGTTGTTGTTGTTGGTGTTTGTTTGTTGTTGTTGTTGTTGTTGAGCTATTATTCGCTATGAGCGACCAAGTTTTTTTATGGTTAACCTACACTGCTATGAGCGTGTAGTTAACTATTATTTCGCTATGAGCGACCCTGTTTTTATGGTTATTCTACACTACTGCTATGAGCGTAAGGTGTAGATAACTATTATTCGCTATGAGCGACCAAGTTTTTATGGTTAACCTACACTGCTATGAGCGTGTAGTTAACTACTATTTCGCTATGAGCGACCCTATTTTTATGGTTATTCTACACTGCTATGAGCATAAGGTGTTGATAACTACTATTCGCTATGAGCGACCATGTTTTTTTTAGTTCATCTATGATTCTATAAGTGTTGGTGTAGTTAATTTTTTTTAAATTAAACTGCTATGAGCGTGAAGGTAGATAACTACCTTTTAGTGCAATGTACAATTAAGTAGCTATGAGCGAACATAAGTTTTGAAGTGCAAAGTGCACAATCATTGAAATAAGTCTTATATTTTATGATTCTGAAAAATGAAGTTTTTGAAATACTCTATATAAACAATTCATGTAAACAGTACTTGATTTGTGTGTAGTTTCTATTAACGAAATTTGTATTTTATAAAATGCATTTTTGATTTCAATCACTCAGTTAAAATTGTTGTCTTGTGTTTATTTTGAATAAAATCAGAATTTACTTTAAAATAAATGTCATTCGCGGGGACGCGAAATTTATCAGGATGGACGAATGTTAGCTTCCTGAAAATTCATGTTCTAATTTAAAATAAATATTGCACATATGTTTAGTTATTTTGCGCTGTTTAAATAAAATAAGTCTTGAATTCTATTGAAATGTTTTGGTTGTTTAGGAAGTTTGTATTAAAACTAATATTAATTACTGTTAAATTAATACCATAAAACATGTTGATTTTATGTGGATTTTCTGAATATGTTTACATTTTTAGTTTGTTATAATTTTTGATATTTTTCATTGTAAGTAGCTCAATGCTGACTTCCGGACAAAATGTCGTGTTTATTTTCCATTGGCTGATGCTGGTCTTTTACATCGGTGTCAACGAGGAAAGGACAGCCAATCACAATCAGTCATCATTGAGCTATAAAAGATTGTGGATCATGAGAGTCAGAAAAATTGGAGATGTTCTGTAAAGCCGATAACAAAGTATTACAATTATTTGATGAAGTACAGTCTTTGAATTCTTATATCTGGAAGTTTTTAACACAATATATTAGTCTGGACGGTGATGAGGGCTCACGGTAGCAATAGGTGCCATATTGCTACTTTGAGCCTCATATCTCCTACCGTCCTTCGACAACATTCTCCAAGAGTGGCGTGTGAAGAATTCTACGTACATAATCTTAGGCCCAGGTCTGATCGAGTACTATGTGCCCAAAGTTCGTTTTTTGTTTTTGATGAAATGCGCACAGAACTTGCGGGTTACTACAACTGCGCTCGTCCAATCCCTCCTTCCAAATCCTTGACTAGACTTATGTCAGTTAGTTACACAGATCTTACTGAAGTGTGACTAGATAAGCATTGCCACTTCTAAATTTTTGCATCACTGTTTTGGTCGTTTTCAGATATTTGGTTCGTGCAAAAATAAACATGTTTCAAAATTTCGCAATAAGCTCAAGTGGTTGCCAATATGCTTCATGGGAATAATAATAAAAAAAAGGCCTTTTATTTCATGTTTCTTACAAAACAAAATTGAATCTATGTGATTAACAAATAATGTTTGTTAAGAATAATTTTAGGTACTATTTCCACTTGTAAGAACCCCTCCACGGGTAAAGGCCTACTCCAAAGATAACCATTCTTCTCTAGATTGGGCTATTTTAACCCAATTTGTAGTTGCTACTTTCTTTATATCTTCTTCTATCTAGTATATGGTCTTCCCTTCATTCTTTTTCCTAGTGGGCACTTCCACATTGTAATATTTTTATCCATATCTGGTCCTGAAGGCGTGCTAAATGGCCCGCCCTTTTCTATTTTAAAGTTAAGGCTTGAAATAATACATTAGTTGCTTTGGTAGTTGCTCTGATTTTCGTGTGTCAGATTTTCTGCATTTTCTTTAAATTCAGCATGCTACGCTCCATTCCTCTTTGGCATGTGACTATTTTGTTTTTTATATTCTTGCTGAACTTCCATGTTTAGCATCTGTATAATAGACAAGGCAGAATGCAAGAATTTAAGACTTTAGTTGTGAGATTAGTAGGTAGGTTACTCTTGAATATTTAAACTCCAACTCCGCTTAAACTCCAATATTTGCTCCATGTTAGTTGTACTCTACGGTTTACTTCTAGGTCGTTGTAATTTCGGTTGAACCCTATTGGTTTACCAAGGTATGTATATACTTCTGTTTACTTCAGAGGTTTGCCTTCGACTGATATTCGTGCCTTTGTGATGTGAGTCATAAGCATAGTTATAGAACATTCATCCATATTTTATTTATCATTAATTTACAGAACCCACTCATCTCAAAGAACGTTTCTTCATGACACTTGAGATCATCGGAAAAATTTAAAATGTTAAAACCCTCGCAATCCACTAAATTCTGCGACAAATCGTTCACGGCCCGCTTTACGATTGTGGATCGCGTTGTCAAAACATGACAATTTCCTTTCTCTGCAATTCTATCATCATCATACCCCACCTTTATTTTCTTCCTACTACACAATTGTGTATCATATATCAGTAGGTTAATGCTAGTTTTATTCATCTACATAATTATATTACTAGTATTTTTATGCAAAATTGTGTGCAATTTTATAAAACGGAAGGAAATAAGGTCAATATAAACTAGAAAATGGAAAGGGCCAAGATTTTACCTTGAAGCAGTCCCAATTTAACTCAAGTCCCAGAGGATGTCGGATTGTTTTATAATTACGAAACAAATAATACAAGTAATAACAGCACGGTTCGGTCTTCGAGATTAATCAACTCTTGCCAAGGTCGATAAGGCCGTGAATAAGTAACTATCCATTAAATACCGATATTCTTTTGTGCCTCAGACTACACTTGAGCAACAGCTGAAAATTTACAACCGCAATCTACGGGTTCTGTTTTAAACTTGTGATCTGTGTAACTTATTTATTTATTTATAATAAGCACACCAACAGCACTGTCACTTACAATTCAAATAAAATAACATCTAAAATAAGCATTTCAGTAACCATGCAAATAACAGATTTTGACATGCGGATCTACATGATCACGGATGACTGATACTCTGCTCAGTATGGATCCATCTATATGATAATCAAATTTAATGTAATTCACTTTATTCGTGAATGTAATAGTCTGGCATTTTTCAACATTGAGCGTCATTCTGTTGTTGAAACACCATTGTTGAAGGACATCAAGATCTTTTTGAAGTTTCATACAATCACTCATGTCAGATATCCTGCAGTATATTTTTAAATCTTCAGCGTAGGCTAAACAATTGCAATTTATTAGATACAAAAGATCATTCAAGAATACCAAAAAAGCAAAGGGCCCAACTTAGAGCCCTGTGGAACATCAGAGCCAGGCGAAAAAGATACAGATTCATATCCCGCCACGGCAACTATATAAGAAGTGTCACTGTGCTTAATATTCATGGTCATCTGAATAGGCTTTATCCCAGACACAGGCATTTTATTTACTCTCCTACTTCAACCACGATACTCACAAGGTTGGTTCACATTTGGTGACCACGACGTGATCTTACAGACGTGATCGTTGAGAAATAATATATGGACAGTGCGTTAAAGTAAACAATTGGGCTTTGTGCGAGTTTTTACTCACGTTCAATCGCATTAACGTAAACGTCAGTTTATAATGCAACCGGATAAGCGCCACGATGTCTGGTGACGGTAACAAGATACCGCTTTTTTGTATACGTTTTGATATAAGAGATCGTTTACGATAAAATACTCTGCATAAGCCCACAGTAAGTGGAAAATTTTTGTTTGAGCACGCGCGGTATACGACTGGCCGCTTAACTGTAGTTAAGCGCGGGGAACACTAAATTTTGCACCGCTAACATTATTGTTACCTGTAGTCCCTACAGAGGGGTTATCGGAGGTTTCTTGAACAAGCAGGCTAAAAGATTGCTTTTTTTCATTTTTTCCTTAAATTCAAATTTAGTAAGTTCTATCATTAAGTAATCAGTTGAGGATGATTATAATTATACCGATATAATGTTTGTATATCTGATCCACGTGTTACGACACGCACGTTGTTGATGTACTGAATTAATAAACATTTCTGACACGGCTTTTCCTGTGGATAAATGCTGCTAACATTCAATTTTATTGTCTTTGTGTTGTACAAAATTACTTAATTGCAATAAAGCGGTACTTGCGGCGTTATAAAGATATGTACTTTTTCATATCGCTTCGTTGGTCCGGCGTGTTTTTTTTATAATAAGTAAATCTCTGCTTAACCCTTGGATAAATATAGATGTGATGTTACTTTAATCAGTAAATAATATAAAAACAGCAGGCACATGTTAGACTCCGAGATTGACGAATATTTATCAATAGTTTTTTATTATAATTCAAATTATGTCTATGAAATATATTGTGATCTCTTCGAATTATGGAATCAATTTTGTGTCATATCACTTGCTGAACTTTATATATTCTCAAATAGGTAAAACAATTGACAATGTAACTTGATTAAAAAATAATTTATTGTTATCATATTATTCAGTTTATATGGTTAAAATAAATCCCTTTCTCTGATCAAATTTTATATAAAACCCCGTCATAGAAAAATCATTTGTCGTTTTAGTTGTCCATTTGTCTTTTAAACTATTAACGGCCATAGATGCGGACCAAGTAGTTGTATCCGTAGCCTCTGGCGGATGTCAGCCTGATGGTTGCCTGGTTGAAGCCAACGCCGCCTGCCCTGAGAGAGGGCATTCCACACTGGGTCGCTCCCTGCTCGATGGCTTCAAGGTAGGTGATACGCACGTTGTGGCTCCGCGGTAAGTGATGTCCTGATACTGCACGGCGTTAAAAATGGGGTTCTTGCGGTAGGAGGCACTGAAATGGAATTCAAACGTTTACTAATCGAGAGAAACGTGTTGTGGATTTCAACTATTACAGGTGGTAGATTTCTACACACACTTAAAACTGCTGACATCTCCCCTAACCTCTAGTTCTTGAATTCCCGTCTAAATCTCTTTATCTATTCAATATTCTCGAATAGTAATAGTCCTCCTGGCCGAATTTCGGTCACGGCGGCCAATCTCAGTGGAAACGAGCCACTGGCGCAGGAGATATTATAGTGTACAAGTGTGTGTGCAAATGCAGGTTCTCTCTGTGTTCCTCACACTCATCAGTAGCAGCCCGGAGTTTGGGTGGCGTAACTCCTCCTTACCCCGGAATGCACGTTAGGTCGTTGGTCGTACACCTGATATCTCTCCAATCGTGTTGGATTGGCGTTCCACTAGTTAGTTATGTAGATACACACCTGTAAAGTAGTCTGTCTCCAGGCCTTTAAGTTCCTTGGTGCATGTTGGCCCTGGTGGCCGCATTCTGGAGGGCAGGCGTCTCCTTCGGGACAACAGGTGCATCATCGCAGGCAAGAAGTGCAGCGACCACAGCGAGGAGGAATAGGCTGGCCTTCATCTAAAAAGTACATTAAAAACAATATAATTATGGCTCGAACATATTTTGGTCTATATAAAAAAATATATATTTATAGAGCACTGATTTAAAAATTATATTGGTGATTGATATAGAAATATGATTAATAAGATACTTACATTTTTATTTTTTGATACAGTTCCGTAAGAAATCACAGTAGCTTAGAGTAAAATGTGAATTAAAGTAACCATCAACTGGGTTTAGTATAAATATTGCCCAGAGACATGAAAAGATAGTATTGTAGTGTGTATGCAGTGTACCTATGTGTATGTAACCAACCTTATATAATCATGTGTATCCTAAAATAAAGGAGAGTATTATTTGAGCAGTCGTGTCTATCATTTCGCTCCACAAATACCTTCGACCTTACATGGCGACCCTGCCAGCGGGCATCGCCGCGCGATCGCCTTACCGACACCGCCGTGCCATATAAGGGTTGTACAGTGTAAACAATTGGACTAAGTAGAGCCAAGCTAAGATGAATTATAATAATTATTCACTAGCGTTAATAACGTTCGCGTTTGTGACAAGTGGTATTTGGTTCGTAGCTTACGAAAAAAACGAGTTCATTAAAAATGGGAACTACGCAAACTAAAGACGAAACCGTGGTAGTGCAAAACGCAGCCGGAGGAACTAATAACACGCAGCTGGAAGAGGTGAAATTTCATATTTCCACCATCACCATACTGATGACTATAGTGGTGCTGGTTCTGGGACTCGGCGTGCTGTATTTTCTGCTGCGAATGTATCGGCGTTGTCATGTACGCTGGATAAATCAGGAGATGTACAGGAGTACAATATCTAGAAGGTCAGGAGCGAGGCAATCTGGACCATCACTGGAGAAAGGACGGTCGAAGGGCGACATAGTGTGAAAACAAAGATAGCGGATACCATCACACATCGGTTCACACATCATGGGTTTAAGTGAAAGTGAAAAAAAAGTGCTGAGTGTGTGAAAGTTCGAGGAAAAACAACAGGCATCGTAAAATGGACGCAGAACTTTATTAGATAAGTACATAATCGTAATAATAATAAACATAGTAAATGATATGTTACATTGTACTAGTAACTATAATAAACGAAGCGATTAATTAAACAACTAATGATGGTAGGAAATGGCAGATGTCTTAGAACAATTATATAAAAATTTGAAATGTATAAAAACATATTTAATTAAAATTGGCCCTAAACGAAGGCAAGGAAATGTATTAGAGAAAAAGTTGAGTGATTCAAAGGAAATTTATGACAAATATACTGATATAATAGAGAAGATATCAGACGATATAAAGAAAGGTAAAGTAGGACAAAACGAACAGATATTAATAAATACATTTTGTATTGATTTTGAGTCATTGTATAAACAAATTTTAGATTTATCCTCTACGTCAAGTACGAGTAGTAGCGAGGATACAAAAATGGAGTCATTTGATTTGAAAGTAGCTCTTAGTTTATTACCTATGATACCAACTGACAATGAATGTTCGCTTAAACAATTTATTGATAATGTAGAATACTATAGCTCGTTATTGGCTAGTGATGAGTGTAAGAAGAAACTAGTACAGTTTGTTGTGAAGAGTAGGTTGTCTCAGAACGCTAAATTGCAGTTACAGTTAGATTATTCTAATGTTGATGATTTGGTAAAGGAAATGCGTAGAGTGTTACTGCCTAAAAAATCACCGTTTGCGATACAAAATAATATTAATCAATTAAAGTAAACAGAACTGTCAATTCAGGACTACGGAACCAAACTTTCGGAACTTTTCGTGGATCTGACGGTATCGCAAGCCGACGGTAACTTAGAGACATACAAAATAATTAAACCCTTGAATGAAAAGCAAGTTATCAAAAGGTTTGCCGATGGGTTGCGAAACCGCCGTCTTTCAACTATCATTGCAGCTAGGAACTACGAGTCGTTGAAGGACGCAATACAAGGTGCGAAGGATGAAGAAACATCCATAGCGGGACCGAGTTCGAGTTCTGGCGAGATCCTAGGTATGTATTCTCCTAGAGGAAGACAACAGAATTATCGTAGTGGTTATCAAAATAATAATTGCAACAGGACATATTATAACAGGGGTCGTAACAATGATTCCAGTGCTCGTCGAGGCTACCCTCGGGGGGGCCAGCAGGCGCATCAGCAGAGCCGCGGTGCACCACAGCGAGGCCGAGGATCACCATGGCGTGGTAGAGGTAGGAGTTATTATAGGAATCGCTGTAACCAAGGGATAAGCCAAACCCCTAAAGATACAAATAAACACGCGGTTAATGTTCTAACGGGACAGGAAAATGAAGAGTATGCAAATGAGTTTTTTCGTGAATAACAGAGTTATTCTCGCAACTGATACTAACTATTATATTAACTTAAGTTCTAATAGCAAAACTTATTCATGGTTAGTCGATACCGGTGCTACAATTTCGGCTATAAAATATAAATATGTTCTAGAACAAAACATTCCAGTCCAAAAAGAGGACATAGTCATAAATGGAATTGGTGGCAAAGTCCATGCAATGGGATATGTTTGTTTAACGTTGTCATCGGGTGATCATCACCTTATTTGTAATAAGTTTTATGTTTTCGATACTCTACCATGTAGGGCTAATGGCATCATCGGACAAGATTTTATTAATAAACATAAGTCCATATTAGATTTCAGTAATAATAACTTAACATTGTTGACACAAAGTTCAATTAAAATAGTTTTACCTTTACTGAGTTATAATAACACAATGGAAGTTTACCCAAGATGTGAATCCATACATTATTTTAAGACCGAATTCACAGAAGAGTGTGTAGTACATTCTAAGGAAATTAGTGACGGAATATTATTGGCCAGTTGCATAGCAACACCAGTTAATGGGCTAATACCGGTTAAGATATTAAATACAACGGATAAGTTGTGTACCTTAACGGACATTAATCCATGTATAGAAAAATTAAGTAACTACAATGTTTGCCAATTTGACAAATCAGAACGTGATGCAAGTAGAGTAAAACAATTATTTTCGGTACTAAACCTCAAACATCTCAATAAGGAAGAGCAAATATCCATAGAAAAATTATGCGCAAAGTACTCGGATATATTTTATTTGCCAGGGGATAGATTAACTACAACAAGTATTTATAAACATACCATTAGTTTAAAACCAAATGTAACTTCTGAATTTACAAAGCCATATCGTTTACCACATTCACAGAAGGGAGAAATTAAGCAACAAATTGATAAAATGTTAAGAGAAAGGATCATAGAACCTTGTCGTAGCGAATGGTCTAGTCCAGTATTACTAGTTCCTAAAAAGACTGACGGTACAGGTCAGAAAAAGTGGCGACTAGTTATTGATTACCGAAAATTAAATAATTGTATTGAAGACGACAGGTTTCCACTTCCAAATATTTCCGAAATACTTGATTCGCTATCGGGTTCGGTATATTTTTCACATTTAGATATGTATCAAGGTTACTATAATATTGCACTAGAACAGGAAAGCAGAAAGTACACAGCATTCTGTTCAGGACAATACCAAATGACTCGTATGCCAATGGGTTTAAAAACGAGTCCAGGATCATTTTCCAGAATGATGACCATGGCTATGTCTGGCTTAACGTATGAAAAATGCCTTATTTATTTAGACGATTTAGTGGTCTTTGGTAGAAACTTAGATAGTCATAACAAGAATCTACAAGACGTTTTCGAACGACTGCGGAAAGTAAATTTAAAATTAAACCCGCAGAAATGTAATTTTTTAAAGAAGGAATTACTATATTTAGGCCATGTGGTATCAGGTAACGGTGTATTACCTGACCCGGATAAAATAAATGTAGTAAAAAAATATCCGTGTCCAACAAATGTAGACGAGACGAGGAGGTTTGTTGCGTTTGTTAATTTTTATAGAAAATTCATTCCAAACTTTGCTGAGTTAGCTTATCCACTTAACAAATTATGTTGTAAAAATGCTTATTTTATATGGGATGAAAAGTGTCAGTCGGCATTTGATAGTTTAAAAGAAAAAATCATATCTCCACCGATTTTACAATATCCGGATTTCACAGAACAAAATGAGTTTAATCTCCAGACAGACGCTTCTAATTATGCAATCGGAGCAATTTTGTCTAACAATAATGGAAGACCAGTATCATTTGCAAGTAGAACACTAAACAAAGCGGAAATAAATTATCCAACAATCGATAAGGAATTGCTAGCTATAGTGTGGGCGATCAAACATTTTCGTCCATATTTGTACGGAAAACATTTTAAAATATACACAGACCACAGACCTTTAATTTCATTATTTAACATGAAAGACCCGTCAAGTAGGTTATTTAAATTTAGGTTATTACTAGAAGAATATGATTTTACAATAGAACATGTCAGGGGTACGGAAAATGCGGCAGCAGACGCATTGTCACGAATTTCCATAACATGTAATGACTTAAAACAAATGCACGAGTCGTGTGTTTCAGTTATGACAAGAGCTCAGAAAAGAAACCTGATTGACAATAATTCTAAGATAGGAACGAGTGACACAACTACAGTTCGGTCTGATCAACCAAACGTTGTAAGCACTCCTAATACTAGTACTTTAAACGAGTCAGTGGAATTACGTTTTATTGATGCATGCAAGTTAGAAACAATTAGAAAAAGTGGTGAAACATGTAAAGAAAGTAATACATTTATGTACATTCCTAAGGAAAAAACTATCTATATTAAACATGTATCTTCTCCATCGCAAATATCGCGAGCCGAATTTGTGAGAGAGTTACAAGATTTTTGTAGAAGCTTAAATATTACGGAAATCTATTTAATAAAAAGTAATAAAAATAACATTTTTATAAAAAAGTTATTAAATGAAATAGATATAATGGAAAAGTGGACCGGACCACACTTACATATAGTAAAAGATGTACAACGAATAGAGAATAAAGAAGATAAACGAGTAATTTTGAACGATTTTCATCTCTTACCTACCAGTGGCCACGCGGGTACGAGACGAATGTTCAACAATATAAAAAAATACTACTATTGGACGGGATTAGAAGATGATATAAAAGGGTTTATAAAGAGGTGCGACAAATGTCAGAAACAAAAGTATTCACCGCAGAATACCAAACAACCTATGGAAATAACAACAACAGCACATAGTGCCTTTGAAAAAATATATATTGACTTAGTAGGTCCTCTGGAAAGGGATAATTATAATTATAGTTATATCCTCACGTTGCAGTGTGAACTCACCAAATACATTGAGGCATATCCCTTAGTTACACGCAGAACGGAAGAAGTAGCGAAAGCGTTAGTTCATAATTTTATATTAAGGTATGGAGTACCGAAGGAGATAGCGACGGATCGGGGTACCGAGTTCCTGTCATCAACATTCAAGGAGGTATGTAATCTATTAAATATTAAACAACTAAACTCAACAGCATATCATCACCAAAGTATAGGTGCTTTGGAAAACACGCACAAGCATTTGAATTCATTTCTCCGTATTCAAACCGACAACCATCCAGAGACATGGAGTACATGGCTCCCATTTTGGTCATTTTGCTACAATACTACAGTACATTCAGCAACAAAATATACCCCTTACGAGTTAGTTTTCGGAAAAAAATGCTCGTTACCAAGCAATTTGACCAATAGGATTGTTGATCCACTATATAACATTGATTATTATCCATTAGAATTAAAATTTAGATTACAAAAGTCACAGAAAGATGCACGAGACAACTTACTCAAAAGTAAATTAAAACAAAAAGAACGATATGACAGAAATATAAATCCAGTTACTTACCATCCTGATGATTTAGTTTTAGTTAAAAATAATATGTGTAATAAATTAGATAGTGTTTATTCGGGACCATATAGAGTTATATCAGATGAGTCACCAAATGTTAAAATAATAAAGAATGGTAATGTAGACACCATTCACAAAAACAGAACAAAATTGTATTATCCTAAACAGTAATTATCTTGTTCTTGTGTAATTGTAAATGTATTATAAAAATAAAACAAAATTGTAATTTTATTTTATTTTACCTCGCCATGGGAGGTGTAGTGTGTATGCAGTGTACCTATGTGTATGTAACCAACCTTATATAATCATGTGTATCCTAAAATAAAGGAGAGTATTATTTGAGCAGTCGTGTCTATCATTTCGCTCCACAAATACCTTCGACCTTACAGTATTAGCGATGATAAACTCAATAACAAGTGATTATTGATGCCACCTTGCATAACAATATCTCGCTATCTTAAAACAATATTTGTTAATTAGGAGAAACTTTAAGGAAAATGATGAAGAAAAACACGATGAAACATTAGGTTTGAAGAAACTAGTGTAGTACCGTGACACTTAAAAGTGGTTGACTCCCACTTCCAATATATTAGTCTGGACGGTTATGATGGCTCACGGTAGCAATAGGTACCCTATTGCTACTGTAAGTCATCATAAATATCCTACCGTCCTTCGACAGTACATTCGCCAAGAGTGGCGTGCGAAGAATTCTGCGTACCATAATCTTAGGCCCATGTCTAATCGAGTACTATGTGCCCATAGTTTGTTTTTGACGCAATGCGCACAGAACTTGCGGGTTACTACAACTGCGGTAGTCCAGTCCCTCCTTCTCCAAATCCTTGACTAGACTTATGTCAGTTACACCATTGTTGTATATATACATATAGATAAGCTTTGCCGCTTCTAAAATTTTTGCATCAGGCTTTTGGTCGTTTTCAGATATTTGGTTCGTGCAAAAATTACCACGTTTCAGAATTTCGCAATTAGCTCAAGAGGCTGCCAATGTGCCTTCATCGGAATACCCATAGTTTAATTATCATTAATTTACAGAACCTTTCTCAAGGAACTTTTCTTCATGACACTTGAGATCATAGGAGAATTTGAAGCTTTTAATGCCCTCACAATCTCCCAAATTCTACGACAAAGCTTTCACGGTCCGCTTTACGATTGTTCAAAAAAAAAAAAAAACATTCCTTTTTCTGCAATGCTAATATGTTCCTTATTGTTACTTCTTCATTCATCATCAACCCACCTTTTTTTTCTTCCTACGAGGTAATTGTGTATCATATATCAGTAGGTATATGTGTGTTTTATGCATCTACTAGCTGTTGCCCGCAGCTTCGCCCACGTTAATATAGATTTTGTCAATCAATTCTGGTTGCCGACATACAGGGTGAGAAAAAATCATTGTTACAGTTTTAGTTTTAATAATCAAAATCGACCACGTGACTCCTTTGATTGTGATAATTTAGCCATCCGGCTTAGTAGGCGTTTCGGCCGCTGAGTTTCGCCCGATCCGGTTGAAACAGGAATTACATTTTTATTATTATTTTTAGTGGTGTTTCGGACTAATCCTTTTTTAGAGGCAAAGTAACGTCAGAAACATACAATCAGTAGAGAGTTTAATAACATGATAAAAATAACTTCCTCATTTGCTTTTTTAGTTAGATGTTGAGCATTATAAGCATTTATACCCAAACTACCAGGCGGCCAGAATCATGAAGAAGTCTTAATATTTGCGGGGCTGGAATCATTACCGGTAAAGACTTACTTAAGTACCAGGATATTCATGAGGAAGTATTACTGAGGCTGGAATCATGAGATGTAAAAAGAGTACCGGGAGATTTTTGGTTCAGCCTTTTGCACAGATTATGATTTCGAAAAACTTCTTCATGGTTCTGGCCTCCTGGTGGTTTGGGTATAAATGCTCAACATGTAACTAAAAAAGCAAAAGAGGAAGTTATTTTTATCATAAAAATATAACTTCCTATTTTTATCATGTTATTAAACTTTCAACTGTTTTTAATTGTTTTTTATTTATTTTGACTTTCTAAAATAAATAAACGTCCCAACACCACTAGGACCTATTGATTCGTAGGTGCAAAATGTGAAAAAATATTTTAAATAATAAATTATTCCACTTATGGCACCTGCAAAAAAATACGATAGGTGCCGTACGTGGATTACCCCAAGTGCTATTTCGTACGCTTTTTAATTGATATATATAAGACTGATTATTGTGAATTATCATGTTTACTGTTGATTGTTGTAATTGTATAATATTAAGCCTTTATCTTTTTCAAAAAATTGCCTAACTTTAACATAAATAATATAACCCTACCTAAGGTTTCTAATTCTGACTGTACAAAATTTGCTTAAAAAAGGTATAGTCCGAAACACCACTCAAAAATATTAATAATAATGAAATTCCTGTTTCGACCGGATCGGGCGAAACTCAGCGGCCGAAACGCCTACTAAGCCGGCCATCCACGCCCACTTGGAAAATTCTGCCTTTATAGGTACAGGAAGCATTAACATAAAAACGATTTATTTATTTAATTGAAGACGTTGGTCAATACAGCTAGGTTAGTATAGGTTAAATAGTTACTAAAGGAAACAAATAAACTACAGAGTCATAGGTTTTGCTTTGCTGCAAATTGACTTTCCTTAATTATTCCGTTAATTATGGGTACAACATTTTAGGCCCACTTAGGTGGCAGACAAGCACACGGCCCACCTGATGGGAAGCGGTCACCGTGGCCTAGGGACGCGTGCAACACCAGGGGCATCACACTCGCGCTGCCGACCCCGCAAAAACCTTCTAATGCCCTTCTTGAAGAACCCCATATTGTAGTCGCTAGGGAAAACCACGGCAGGGAGATCATTCCACAGCCTAAGCGTGCGCGGAATAAAATTTCTTTCAAACCTTACAGTGCGCACTGCAGGCGGATGCAATGTGTGAGGATGAATTCCCTGCCTGTGGCGAGCGGTGCGATGATAAAAAGTGGGCATCATGTCGAACAATTCATCTGAACACATACCATTATATAGGCGGTAGAAGACGCACAGTGAGGCGAAATCTCTCCTCAGGCTAAGCGGCTCCACACCGCCTAAAAGTATGGGATCGTCGACTATCCGCAGCGCACGTCTTTGTACCGACTCGAAGGGGTCAAGCTGGTATGCAGGTGCCCCGGCAAAAAGGTGACAGCAGTACTCCATGTGGGGCCGGACTTGGAGCCTCTGCTATAATACTTTTTTGTATGTCCTTTTTTTGAGAGCAGTGGTGGCTCATTGGTAACGGCCCCGACTTACGTGTCGTAGGTCGTGAGTTCCAGGCAGTCGCTTTACCTTGTGTAAATTATTTCATCACCACTGCTCTTAAAACGGTGAAAGAAAACATCGTGAGGAAACCGGCATGTCCTAGAAGCAAAAATTCGAAGACATGTGACATTCAACAACACTCACTGCGCCCGCGAGGTGGATTAAGGCCCATTACCTCTCTCACAGAGAGGATGCCTGTGTCCCAGCAGTGGTAACAGGCTGATGATTATGTCCTTTCATTTGTTGTAAATACTTACACATTCTGGGCCCTGAACATACGCGAACATCAGCAGCTGCACCTAGCTGGCCGTGAGTAAAGCATGTCTTTTCAAAATCCACCCCTACTACCCTTGAGCTTAGTTAATTTTAATAGCAAAACTAAGTTTGTTTGGAAACTGGAGTCTTTTGAATTGAAATGTTAGGTCTATTGATATATAATAATAGGTATATTAACACCTATTATATTTTGCCCTTGTTGTGTAATACGAAGACTCATTCAATTACATAATCTAAATAAATGTGTAGATCTCAATCATTTGATATCAAAAACATGCCTGCAAATTTTCAACCAAATCGGAAGTCGAAATCAAACAGTTTTATACAAAGTTCAGCTTTTACCATTTACCCTCATAAAATTCGAATTTGCAAAATTTTTTTCTTAACTAACGTTTACTATCTATAAACTACCACCTGCCATAATTCAACTTCATGAAGAAAATTTCTAAATTTTATCCTAACAAACCCAACCCCCTTTTAAAGGTAATTAAAAAAACAATGCACTTTGATTATTTGTTACAGAAGTATTTCCGCAAAGTTTGAAGTGAATCGATCCCCATATTAAGATATTTCAAACAAAACTTTACCATCCCATTACTCCCCCTTCGATTTTTGTACACATATAAGTCTGTGGCCTATGTCCTTCTCAGGGTCTCAAACTATCTCCATACCAAATTGCATCGAAATCGGTTCACAATAAAAAGAAGTTGCATGATAAGAATATACATACAAACTTAACCCTTCACCCATTTCTACCCTTCATGTTTAATACAAACAAAGTAGTCTGTCCTTAATGATCCTTCACAAGGTCTCAAACTATCTCCATACCAAATGCCATCTAAATCTGTTCATCGGTTTAAGCCCTATTAAGAAGTTTCACAAAAAACTAACGCCCCCATTTCTCCCCTTACGAGTTTTTTTTTTTTAAATTGCCTTTGTCCTTTCTAGGATCTGAAACTATCTCCATACCAAATTTTATCTAAATCAGCTCAGCGGATTAAGCCATAATAAGAAGTTTTATACAAAACTAACCCACCCTCCAATTCTCCCCCTTCGTGTTTATGAAAAAAAGTAGCCGGGTCTCAAACTATCTTCATACCAGCTTTCATCAAAACAGTCAAAGTCAAATATATGTATTCAATTAGGCCAATAAACGGCACTTTTGAACGTCACATAAATTTAAATTAAAATTTACAAGTAATAATAAAAAAAATGATTCTACCGTGCATTCGGAAAGTAGATTGTTATGGAGAAAAACGCAGAAGAAACTCCAAACATACTCTTTTTTAAAAAAAATAGGTGTTTTACAATATTTACATAAGTACATACATTAATATATGTGAGGACGATGCACCCAGAATAGCTCTACACACTATACTACGTACAGATATAAAGTATTAAAAAGCATTAACAGGAAAATTAATTAATTTGATAAGTAGGAACATGGTTCTCACATACTTACAAATATTACAAACATAGGTAAAATACCTAATTCAACAACAACGGAACAGTGTGTGAGTCAATTACTAAAAAAAAACAATGAATACAATAACTATGAATAGGAATATAAATTAACAAATTTGATTTTGTCTACACCAAAGATTGCCCTATGGAGCAGGACCAGCATGTTTCCAAGCATTCTTATCTTGAATATAATCATCTAATTTGTAATAAGCTTGTTTACAAAGAGTGCTTTTAACTAAAGTTTTAAATTTACTTTCATTTAGTTTTTATCTATCACACGGTATTTTGTTATAGAATTTAACACAGTACCCCATGAATGATGATTGCACTTTAGCTAGTCTGTAAGAAGCATGATCAAACTTATCTTTATTTCTGGTATTACAATAGGTTCAGCAGTTTAAGCGTGAACAGGTAACAGACAGACAGAGTTACTTTCGCATTTATAAATTAGTGCGGCTATAAAAGTGCTGCTGTGCTTATATTACTATTTCGTTTATTCAATTCAATTTATTTTCTTATTGTCTACATTTTTAAATATTTCAGAAAAAAAAAAAAAAAAATGGAGGTCTACCGGTATCGGGAACAGGGTCGTAGGTACCGGCGGTCAGGGCTCTAGAGAGAGGAACCTCCGAACAATACGAGCCATGTCCAGAAGTATTGTTTTCTGAATCAAGCCCTTGATCCAGCTGCCTATCGAGAGCCTCCTAAGGTGTTGGTCGAGGCTCATGGCTATTAAGCCATTGGCTGACAAAACTATCGGTACAATGATCGCTGAGTCCACTTCCAAAATGCCGACAACCTCGCGAGCCAAGTCAAGATATTTGATTTGCTTATCTTTCTCGGCTTTGACGAGGTTCCCGTCATGCGGGCCGGTTATGTCAACAATCATTGCACGCCTCTCGATTTGTTCAACATGTGACAAACGTGACCGGCCCAGGCCCACTTTTTTTTGTTCACAATTATTGCACAGTTTTAAACAATGGGTTTTTAATATTTTATAAGAGAAAACATATGCACTATTGTGTGCACTGTGCACGTTTGTTTGATCATGAATATAACTGAATGCTGTTTTTATAAGCATCGCGTATTTACGAAGCTTCTGGCATTTTCATAAATTTCAGAAACTTGAAAAGTCATTTTGTCATGAATTTTATGTATGTGTTGCAAACATTTTTGAACTTTTTTTCCTCATCTAAAAAAACATAATTAAAGTATATAAAATATCATTAAAATTATTTTATAAATTTGTACTCAGTTAACTTGTTTATTTACAAAATTATTTTAGCAGAAAAAAAATCCCCAAGCTGCAAAATTTAAGACCCCCTATTTATTTTAAAACCCCAGTAGTGAAAAAAATATTTGGACCAGAATAATGTTTTAGAATTTTTTATATAATAAAAAACCATTATTATAGAGCCAAGTAAATACATCCAGTCGTTAGAGAAAAAGTCCATTTGTCTTTAATTGAATTGTGAAATCATTTTTTTTTCGTATCACTTGCTCAACTTAATATATTCTCAAAGAGGAAAATAAATTAAAAAAGGTGTTTTATAAATCATAAATTGTAATCATAATAATCCGTTTATATATTTATAATAAGTCCCTTTCTCATATCATATTTTATTTAAAAGCCCTGTCATAAAAAAACATTCATTGTTAAAGATAGCCATTAGTCTTATAAATTTTTAACGGCCATAGATGCGGACCAAGTAGTTGTATCCGTAGCCTCTGGCGGATGTCAGCCTGATGGTCGTCTGGTTGAAGCCAACGCCTCCTGCCCTGATAGTGGGCATTCCCCACTGGGTCGCTCCCTGCTCTATGGCTTCAAGGTAGGTGATATGAACGTTGTTGGCTCCTCGGTAAGTGATGTCCTGATACTGCACGGCGTTGAAAACGGGATTTTTGCGGTAGTAGGCACTGAAAAGGTATTCAAACGTTTAGTATGCCGAGAAATATGATGTGGATTTCAATTTCAGTACAGTTGATAGATTTCTCAAAATTTTTATTTTCTAGAATTCCTGTCTAAATCTCTTTATCTATTCAATATTTTCAAAGAATAATAGTCCTCCGGGCCAAATTTCGGTCACGGCGTTCAATCTCAGTGGAATCGAATCATTCGCGCGGGACATATTATAGTGCACAAGTGTGCGCACACACTTGTGCACTATAATATCTCTCTAAAAACGCAGGTGCTCTCTGTGTTCCTCGCACTCATCAGTAACAACCCGGAGTTTGGGTGGCGTAACTCCTCCTTACCTCGGAATGCACGTTAAGTCGTTGGTCGTACACATGTTATCTCTCTAATCCTGTCCGATTGGCATTTCATATCGAATAGCTAGTTATGTATATACACACCTGTGAAGTAGTCTATCTCCAGGCCTGTAAGTTCCTTGGTGCATGTTGGCCCTGGCGGCTGCATTCTGGAGAGCAGGCGCCTCCTTCGGGACAACAGGTGTGTCATCGCAGGCAACAAGTGCAGCAACCACAGCGAGGAGGAATAGGCTGGCCTTCATCTAAAAAGTTCATTAAAAACAATTTAAATACGGCTCGAGAGACAAAACAGCACCAGAAGTTAGTAGTAGTTCAGAGTTTGGAAGTTTGCGTGGCTGCTGGCAATAGGTTCACTCCTTACATGGGTACTTAAAAACATAACTGGAGTAATATGGGATACACCTCTAGCTAACCATTTCGGGGAATACAGGAGTGGTTTTATGTCGAATACAGGAGTAGTTTTATGTCGAATAACGAAAATATTTAGGTATATATAAAAAAAAAATATAGCACTGATTTAAAAATTATATTGGTGATTGATTTAGAAATATGATTAATTAGATACTTACATTTTTATTTTTTGATACAGTTCCGTTAGAAACCACAGTAGCTGTCTCCTCAGAGTACAATGTGAATTTAAGTAACCATCAGCTGGGGTTAGTATATATAGTGCCCAGAGACATGATAAGATAGTATTAGCGATGATAAACTAACTAGCAAGTGATAAGTGATGCCTCCTTGCATAAAAACTTTAAGGAAAATTATGAAGAAAAAGCCTATGAAACATTAAGTTTGAGAAAACTGTAGTTTATTGCCGTAACACTTTAAAGTTGTTGACTCCCTCTTCCAATATATTAGTGTGGACGGTTATGATGGTTCACGGTAGCAATAGGTACCCTATTGCTACTGTGAGTCATCATATCACCTACCGTCATTCGACAGCACATTCTCCGAGAGTGGCGTGCGAAGAATTCTGCGTACCATAATCTTAGGCTATGCCTAATCAAGTACTATGTGCCCAACGTTTGTTTTTTTGTTTTGACTAATTGCGCTGAGAACTTGCGGGTTGCTATTACTGCGCTCGTCCAGTCCCTCCTTCTCCAAATCCTTAACTAGACTTACATCAGTTATACAGATCTTACTGAAGTGTAACTAGATAAGCTTTGCCGCTTCTAAAATTTTTGCATCAGGCTTTTGGTCATATCAGTTATTTTGTTCGTGCAAAAATGACCATGTTTCAGAATTGCGCAATAAACTCAAGTGGCTGCCAATTTGCCTTCATCGGAATACCAATATTTTATTTATCATTAATTTCCAGGACCCACTCTTATCTCAAATAAATCTTAATAACACTTGAGATCATCGGAAAATTTAAAACTTTTACTACAACTTTAATGTCCTCGCAATCTACCAAATTCTACAACAAATTGTTCCCGGTCCGCTTTATGATTGTGGATCGTATTAATTTAAGCCATTCCTTTTCCTGCAATGCTATTATGTTTCTTATTGTCACTTCTTTATTCATCATCAACCCACCTTTTTAGGGTTCCGTAGCCAAATGGCAAAAAACGGAACCCTTATAGATTCGTCATGTCTGTCTGTCTGTCTGTCTGTCCGTCCGTATGTCACAGCCACTTTATTCGGAAACTATAAGAACTATGCTGTTGAAACTTGGTAAGTAGATGTATTCTGTGAACCGCATTAAGATTTGCACATAAAAATAAAAATAAAACAATAAATTTTGGGGGTTCCCATACTTGAAACTAAAACCAAAAATATTTTTTTTCATCAAACCTATACGTGTGGGGTATCTATGGATAGGTCTTCAAAAATGATATTGAGGTTTCTAATATCATTTTTTTCTAAACTGAATAGTTTGCGCGAGAGACTCTTCCAAAGTGGTAAAATGTGTGTCCCCCCCCTGTAACTTCTAAAATAAGAGAATGATAAAACTTAAAAAAATAAATGATGTACATTACCATGTAAACTACCAGCGAAAATTGGTTTGAACGAGATCTAGTAAGTAGTTTTTTTTTAATACGTCATAAATCGTAAACCGCAATTTACCAAGTACGGAACCCTTCGTGCGCGAGTCCGACTCGCACTTGGCCGGTTTTTTTTTCTTGCTACGACGAAATTGTGTATTATAAATCAGTAGGTATTTCTACTGAACAGTCCCAGTCACTATTGTTACCTGCTATTTATTTCGTCTCGATGCGGAAATATCCTCAAGGGCATGCCACGTTTAGACGCAATGCCAAATATCTACACTAAAATACACTACAGCACCATAGTGCTGTATTAAATTTCGCACCGATTGACAACAAAATAGTAAGCCGCGCCGCCGCTAAGTAATTTGTGGTTTGACCAAAAACTTTGTAGCTGGGCCCACGTTTTTACTAGAGTGCGCGCAAGATAAGTCTGCGCGCGGCCAAAATTGGAACTAATCGTTTGTCATTTATGTCAGGTGTCAAGAGAGTGTGTTGTATTCCGTGTTTTTATTCGTTTCCGAAGTAAATAATCGCCATCATTATGCTAAAAGTAATTTAAAGTGATGGCAGGGATGTTTTCTTGAAGTAAACAAGACAATAACGGGCTATACGGTACCGTTTTACAAAGGTAGAGCCCGCGTTGCTTATTTGACAGGTAACTTTTAGGAATACCACAATACTAAAATTTCCCTAAATTTTCGTACTACCGGTGCCCGACAGTATTGGTTTTTGGGTGGTTCATAAATATACCAGCGGGATAGGACCGGTTTCATGTAATTTATTGCATCACTGTTAGAGTCTAGCAAACGAAAGTAGAGACTGAAAAAGCGCGGCAAATTTAAAACATCTCGGCATAGCAATCCCAAAACTAGTATGAGATGTTTGGAATAACCTAATTTGATACTTTAAAATTATTAATTTTACTTCGTCTGAATAAAAATGCTATAGGTACTTTATGTGGTATATGTGATTTATCAATCCGAATTAAAAAAAAACAACAGTATTCTATAATAATTTTAGTTTATTCATTACCATAATCAAAATCTGAATCTAAGACTTCCATGTGCATAGATTCATTAGAGTCACTGGAATCACTGTTTCGTACATTAATCATGCAACTTTATAAATTATTTTCTATAATTCTATCCCTTTCATTATATTTATTTTCAACATTGTATGACATGATCAGTCATTTTCTTACACTCCTCTGCTAGATATTTCACCCAAGTACTGGTTCAGGGTTCTTATTCTATATTTCTGCTTTAAATCCGTAAGTTTTTCAATAGTTTTCACTATCTCATTAACCCCTGCTACATCCTCCAGTCCTTCTGTAAAAGAAAAAAGTGTTAAAATTACAATGCATCTTTTATTATGTTATTATAAATAGCCATAACGCATTATTATGAAGGTGTTTAACTTATTATAAAATGAATGTGAATAATAATAGAGAAATAGTTTTTGGCATCAATAGTAATTACGAATTAAAACAAAGTATCAAATTATTATCGTCATACTACTTAAGAAATCCAACACCACACGTAAACAACCTAGTTTTTGTTTGAATTCGGCGTCTTTCTCTTATTGTTTTTTTTTTAAATTCAGACATCATGCGAAACAACCTCTCCCGTAATCCACTTTTAATTGTTTTATTCGTTTTTCACTGAATAAATGCTATTATCAAGACCACAACAAACCAAAACAACACGCCATCTTGTTTTGGAAAACTGAGGTTGACATTAGTATAGCATTGCCATATAAAAAGTTTGCAAATAATGCGAGTGTCTACTTTCGTTTGCCAGACTCTATTTTTATTTTAGGCGTTTCTGAACGCACCGTTACCCAAATAACTCAAGAGGGTTATGTGGCAGCAGCTTCTTCAAAAATTGTTGAAGAAGAAATTAAAAAATAATTGAAATTGAAGGCCACTGCAGGACCATTGTTAGACCAAATTTTACAGTAGTTACTACTAAGTAATCAATAAAAGATTTACAATAATTTCATGATGCTTTTTCATCATATTCTATGCAAGTAGAAAAATCTAGTAATTAATTATTCTTAACTTAAATTACTTTAAGTTTCGAGTAATGAAAAAATACTATTGATTAAATGAAGGAAAAAAGATCAGTTATGCTGGCAACATTAAGCATGCCACCCGTCGCGCGCAGACTTAACGTGCGCGCCCTTTAGCAAAAAATCAAACGTCAAAATCAAGACTGTTCGCGAGTGCAATGTGTAAACAAGATTTAAACCTAGTCAGTCTTATTACAAAAAGCGGTTTAACTAAAAACCCAGGTTTAAATCTCTATAAACCACGGTTTAAATAAAAATGATATTACAAATAATGGTTTAGCGATAAACCATGGACCATATCATGGTCTAACGCTAAACCTCGGCGGCCCCTAGTTTAACGGTGGTCTAAGTCGTATCTGTCAAAGTTTTTCTTTTAGGTTATAGAATCTTTTTCATTGTGTTGTGTTGTTTTTACCCGAAAATGGATATTAACATGGTGGATTTAATTGATAATGAGGATATTACTTTTTCCTCGTTACTCCAATTCTCAGATGTTTTTTTTTGTTGGTCCATCACAACACTTAATATATTAACACATTATTAACAAAGAGGCAATTGTTATAATAGAGACTTGGAGAACTGAAAAATCCAAAGCCTAAAGAACTTTGTTCAGCGAGCGATGGTTTTGTTTATTGGTATATAATAGTAATCTTTGTTTATTGTTATAGTTTCATGTAACGCGCGAGAAAATTACGTTTCGTTACACGTACGTAGATGTATTATTAGTAATTAATACGAATTTAAGTAATGTGCTTAAACCTAAACCAAACTGCAATCGATAAAATAACTAAAGTTTATATACATGCAAAATAACAAAGTGTCAATATTTTAACACTCCTAAACATCATTTAATCCTTTTATCGTATTATCAAAATGTTTTCTTTTCTGGGCAAACGGAACGTTGCAATTGAACGATATTATGGTGAACGAATGATATTTGTTTTATTCTGTGGTTGATATATTGACAATGGTTCAAATGACGGTACTAAGAAGACCAGGGTTTTTTTAAGTTTTGTAATACGGACAAATTTAGACCATGGTTTTGCAGATAAGCCTGGACTTGATAGGCCAGGTTTAAACCAAGGTTTATCGAGTTTTTTGTAATAAGACTGAGTAAGTTTAATTTTACTTTATAACCGAATGGTATATGTGTTATATATCAAAGAAAACCTGATTCAAGCTTCACGAATAACTAAAAACATGATAGGTTCAAAGTGTGTTCAAAATGCCATTGTGACCCATATCTTTTTCGTAATATTTTTGTGTGTTTTACTATTAGATAATATAATAATACATTATTAATCTATTAAAATATTACTCGTTATATTGAAATTAGGTCATTATTAATATTTACACACGCTTAGACGGTAAAATACAACGAAATTCTGTGATATTGTAGGTTGTTGTTGTCTGTTGTCAGTTGATTGTTTTGGCTCAGTGTGCTTCTCAGAATATTCCATGTATAAAAAAGGTTATATAGTCTATTTTCATTTTAAATAGGTTTAATTGTCAAAAAATACAAAAAGAATGGTAAAAACTTGTTAAATCAAATATTTTCCTGTTTTTTTTGTTTTTTTTTTTTTTAAAAAACGTTGCCCCACACTAGGAATTTCTTCCTGTATCGTGGGTGCGTTTACAAACATATTAACTCACATACACAACACCCAGAGCCGGAACAACTATCTGTAGGTCATACAAATATTTGTTCCGTGCGGGAATCGAACCCGCGACACGCAGCGCAGCAGTCAATCGCTCAACCACTGCGCCAACCGTGCGCCCTTATTGTGTTGTTGTTGTTGAAGTTGACATTTTTTTTTCAAAACTTAGAACTAGTTGTTGTAATTTAGTTTTGATTTCGATTTCAGCTAGGCACAAGTATTTTTTTTTGTAGTAGCTGCAGTAGTTTCCCAGAGAATGAGTGTTTTGTTGGCTTTTTTTTTCTTCACCGTGCCATTGGGATTCTTGGGGCGGTAGACGCGCGGCGGAGCGGTCAAGTAGGTGTGTTTTTTTCTCTATATAATTATATTACTATTATATTTATGCAAAATTATGAGCAGTTTTACAGAAAAGAAGGAAGGAAGGTCAATAGAAACTAGAAAATGGAAAGGGCCAAAATTTTACCCTGAGGCAGTCTCAATTCAACTCGAGTCCCAGAGTAACTCAAATGTTGACAGGCCTACTGTTTTATCACTAGATGCCTGTAGTCGTTACTGTCTGTCGTACTAACTGTATGCGCGAGGAACATTGAATCTTGCACCGCTAGCATTTTATTGTTACCTGTAGGCCCTACAGATGGGTTATCGGAGATTTCTTGAACAAGCAAGCTAATAGATTGCTTTTCTATTCGTCTTACTCTTAAATTAAAATTTTTTAAGTTCTATAATTAAGTAATCAGTTGAGGAAATAGTTCCTATCATAACTCACATAGTAAAATATTCTCTTTTCTAAAACTCCTTTCCTTTAGGTTGGAAGAGGGCTCACGTCCTACCGCTTCCTAAAGTATCAAATCCCTCCTTACCTTCCCAGTTCCGTCCAATATCCATCCTACCAATCCTCTCCAAAGTCCTCGAGAGTATTGCTCAGAAGCAACTTTCATGTTATTTGTCCTCTAATAGCCTGCTGAGTCCTTACCAATCTGGTTTCAGACCTGGCCATAGTATTGTGACCATTCTTGTCAAAATAACTGACGATATAAGACTGGCCATGGATAATAAATGTCTTACTATATTGGTTCTACTGGACTTCAGCAGTGCTTTTAACTCAGTTGACTTTGACATACTCTTAGGAATCCTTTCCTCTCTTAATGTTTCTGCTTCGGTAATTTAGTGGTTCAAATCTTATCTTCGGGGCCGCTCGCAGTCTGTTCGATCCAATGAGGACTCCTCTGACTGGTGTGACTTGACTGCAGGCGTTCCTCAGGGTGGCGTCCTCTCTCCTCTCCTCTTCTCGATTTTCATAAATGCTGTCACTAAGGTCCTAACTTCTAACTATCATCTCTATGCAGACGACTTGCAGCTATATCGACACTTTAAAGTGGGTGATCTGGTTGGGGCTGTGTCTGCCATCAATAGTGACCTTGAAAATACTAACAAGTGGGCTAAATCCTTTGGACTCTTACTGAAACCAACTAAATCTCAAGCGCTCATTGTTGGTGGTAGATACATGCTCAAGCTTTTAAATCACCAAGCCCTACCGCCAGTAGTTTATGATTCAGTGCTCATATGTTATTCGAAAAGCGTGAAAAACCTAGGCGTCTATATGGATACTAATCTCTCCTGGGAGGTTCATGTTGCTGATGTAAGTAAGAGGGTCTTCTTATCTTTTCAGTATCTTAAACGTCTCCAAAAATTCTAACCATTTCACACTAAGGTCACTCTTGCTCAATCTCTTCTTCTACCGCTTATAGACTATGTGGATGTCTGTTTTCTAGATGCAACGGAGGTACTCCTAAATAAACTCGAGCGACTGCAGAACTTGTGCATCCGCTTTATTTTTGGCCTCCGTAAATACGATCACGTTTCGGAGTTTCGGACTAAATTGAAGTGGCTGCCGATTCGGCGTCGTCGAGATACCCATTTCCTATCTCTTCTCTATATTATCCTACACAATCCTAATTCACCTCAATACCTTCGTGAAAGCTTTGAGTACTTTGTCCCGAGGGGTAAACCCTGTCGCACTTCCACTTCTCTTCTTCTTCGTACCCCACGTCACACTCGGCTCCTTCTCTGTTACTGCAGTGCGTCTCTGGAACTCTCTACCACATTCAATCAAGGATCATTTTATTTCGGAATCACATAATATTAGTGTATATAGATATATATATATTTTGTACTTATTTATGTATGTATATTTATGATTTATTTTATATTATTCTAAAATTGTACAACAGACTACTTCTCTTCTTCCTTTTGTAATCTCTCTCTATCACTCTAAGGTTTGCTGGTAGAAATCTCTTCTTAGAGTTAAGCTCGCCTTTGTACATCAACATTATAATCACTCGTGTTGTATATGTAATTCTGGTTTGTGTACAATAAATAATTAAGAGGATGATTAAAATCATACCGATATAACGTTTGTATATCTGATTTACCTGTTGTGACACGCAAGTTGTTAATGTACCGAATAAATAAACATTTTAGACACGGCTTTTGCTGTGGAGGAATGCTGTTAAAATACAATTGTCTTTGTGTTGTAGAAAATTACTAATTTACAATAGAAAGGTAATCGCAGCGTTATAAAGATATGTACTTTATTTTCAAATCGCTTCGCGGGTCCAGCGTGTTTTTATTATAAGTAAATCGCTGCTTAACCCCTTGAAAAATATAGATGTGATTTTACTATAATTTTAAAACAATAAATAACTTCATACGAGTAGGGACATGTTAAACTCTGAAATTGACCGATATTTATTATATAATATAGGAAAGGCCAAGATTTTACCTTGAGGAACTCCCAATTCAACTCGTCTTCCAGCGTATGTCACCCCGTTAACGATTACTTTTTACTGCTTGTTTTATAATTATGATACAAATAATACGAGTAAAAACTGCACGGTACCGTCTTCGAGGTAAGCAACGCTTGTCGAGATCGATCAGGCCGTGAATAGGTAACCATCCAATACACATTGAGACCGTTTGTGCCTCAGGATAACGTTGATCATCTGCTGAAAATTGCCATCTGGGATAAACGGATTCTGGTTAATACTGGTCTTCTGAATAACATAAGTAAGAAGCTTGACTGCGTTTAATATTCATGTTCATTTGAATAGACTTTATCCTGGACACTGTAATTTTATATACCTTCCTTCGCCTACCACGACACACTCATCCTTATGGATAATGTTAGGACCTTTTGTGACCCCGACGTGATCTTAGAGCCATGGTCGTTGAGAAATAAAATACGGACAGTGCGTTAAAGTGAACAAACAGTAAACGGAAAGTTTTTCTGTGTACACGCGTGGCAAACAACTGGCCGCTTAACTCTTTGAACGGGGACCATTGAATTTTGCACTGGCAGCATAATTGTTACCAGAGGTTCAAGACAAGTGGCATTTGATGTCAGTGAAGATGAGAGTCGAAATGTCAAAATCTAAGGGATTGATCACGTGACATTCCGATAGCATTTGACATTCCCATACATTTTGACGTTTTTCCATTCGCTATCGCCAAGATTTCAATGATAGAATGTAACTTGTCCAGGGCCTTTGGGGGGAGACTAAAAGCTCTTAGAGTAAGGTTATTTTGAGACAGAGTAAGTGACAGATGTAAACACGTCAGATACATCTGTCCCTTACACACACTCGAAATAACCTTATTCTAAGAGCTTGTGCTCACCCCCTGTACTCCCTACACATAATTATGTTATCGGAGATTACTCGAACAATCAGAACAAAAGATTGCTTATCTATTCATCTTTTCCTTAAATTCAAATTCAGTAAGTTCTGTCATTAAGTAATCAGTTGAGTATGATTATAATTATACCGATATAATGTTATCTAATTTGGATATCTGATCCACCTGTTATGACACGCACGTTGTTGAGGTACCGAATAAATAAACATTTTAATCACGGCTTTTGCTGTGCAGGAATGCTGTTAACATACCATTGTCTTTGTGTTGTAGAAAATTACAAATTTTCAATAAAAAGGTAATTGCGGCGTTATAAAGATATGTGCTTTTTTATATCGCTACGTTGGTCTAGCGTGTTTTTTTTAATATAAGTAAATCTCTGCTTAGCCCTTGGAGAAATATAGATGTGATGCCACTTTAATTTTAAATCAGTAAATAATATAAAAACAGCAGGCACATGTTGGACTCCAACATTAACGAATGTTCAAAAGTTTTTTGTTATAATTCAAATTATTTATATGTATTATGTTATCTCTTCGAATTATAAAATCAATTTTGTGTCGCAACACTTGCTGAATTTTATTCATTATCAAATAGGAAAACTGAATTAAAAATAAATTGATTCAAAAATAATTTATTTTAATTATATTATTCAGTTTATATTGTTATAATAAATCCCTTTCTCAGATCAAATTTTAATTAAAAGCCCCGTCGTAGAAAAAAACCTTTGTCGTTTATGTTGCCCATTTGTCTTTAAAAATTTTAACGACCATAGATACGGACTAAGTAGTAGTATCCATAACCTCTGGCGGATGTCAGTCTGATGGTCGCCTGGTTGAAGCCAACGCCTCCTGCTCTTAGAGAGGGCATTCCCCACTGGGTCGCTCCCTGCTCAACGGCTTCAAGGTAGGTGATACGAACGTTGTTGGCTCCTCGGTAAGTGATGTCCTGGTACTGCACGGCGTTGAAAATGGGGTTCTTGCGGTAGTAGCCACTGAAAAGATATTAAAACGTTTTATTTAAACCCTTAGTCCTGAATATTTAGGTTTATTGTACACTGTACAATCGCGTTAAGGGACTTCTGACTAAAGGTAAACCGTAGACGTGTAGGAATCGCCCAATAGCGGACGACACAAGAGGCGTGATGTGGATTTCAACGAGTATGATTGGTCGAATTCTGAACTCGACTTATCTTGTCAAACAAATTACGTGTTTTATTAATCAGTTATCTGAATTGTGAAAATAGCCATGAAGAACTTTCAAGTTCAATCTGCAACCAATCCTTAAATCAGGCGCTGTATTTATTTAACTCGTCATGCAATATTCTGGAATACGTCGTGTCATCCGGAGAAAAGTACACACCTATGAAGTAGTCTGTCTCCAGGCCTGTAAGATCCTTGGTGCATGTTGGCCCTGGCAGCCGCATTCTGAAGGGCTGGCACTTCATTCGGAACGACAGGTGCGTCATCGCAGGCAACAAGTGCTGCGACCACAGCGAGTAGGAAAAGGCTGGCTTTCATCTGAAATTTTACATTTAAATTAATTTAATTCTGGGCAGAATGATGAAAATTGTGAGTTTCGAATGAAAAAAATTAAATTAAATTTTGATTGAAAACGTTAAAAAACTTTTGAATATAAAAAATTACTTACATTTTCTTTATTTTTATTAATTCCAAAAGAGATCACAGTAACTATCTCCTCAGAGTACAATTTGAATGTAAGTAACCACTAGCAGAAGTCAGTATATATATCATTCAAGCACACACGATAAGATAATTAATAAATTAAATGTGTGTTATCGATGACTAACTCAATAATAACAACAGGTAAGTGATGCCGCAGTTTTCTAAAAATAGCTCGTTATCTTAATACAATCGTAATCTTTTGTAATTAG
Source organism: Orthosia gothica (assembly GCA_949775005.1). Lineage (NCBI taxonomy): Eukaryota > Metazoa > Arthropoda > Insecta > Lepidoptera > Noctuidae > Orthosia > Orthosia gothica. The sequence continues at coordinate 39,702,242 of OX459035.1, forward strand.
AGGAAAACATAAGGAAAATTATGAATTTAAAGCCATTTTTTTCGTGAGGAAACTGCAGTGGATTACTCTCAGACCCAAAAGTTATGCTGAACTCTTGCTGCTTATATTTTATCGAGACGGTTTCCTTCCTTATTGACCATCATGTTTTTACTAGTGCAGCTGTACAAATTCTCCAATAGTTTGCATTAAATAAGAAATTATTAGCTGGAAACCATTTAAAAATAAAAGCTACCGCTTTCATTGACATCTACTTCTATGTATATAAGATAAGCTAGTCATCATTAAAGGAAATTCATCAATATAAACAAGAAAAAGGCTCAAAATTGAACCTTGAGGTACGCCAATCTTAATTAGAGATCCTGAGGATGTCGTCGAGGTGTAATTTTAAAATCAGTATATTGTGCTCAATGAATCATTCGATTTCATTCAATAAGAAAAGACAGACAGTTAGAGGTCCATCATTAACAGTGACTGTAAGAAGTGAGAAGAGACAATAAGTTGGACACAACACAATTTAAAAATTGGTACAACTTTACTATCTTTAATAACATTAGGGAAGATACGGCTATCTTATTATTGATTAAATATGCTTTTGAGGATAGGAGTGATTGTGCAAATTACCTCCTTGATAGCCTTAACGGCCTTATCCTCCATAACTCAACAGTCTTGTTTATGTAAGGGCTTTCAATGCTTTTTAGATAAGTTAACAGAAATAGGCCTAAATTCAAAGGTATATATCCTTACGGAGGTTTTTTTTAATATAATCTCGATAGAGATGACATATCTCCTCTTTTCTTACATAAAAGCAGAATGGAAGATATTTTCTTAATATATACGTAGATGAAGAGAGGAGATATGTAACCTCCATTGGGATGCAAATAAGGCAATTTTCTAACATTGCAGCCAGTTTTACCTTATCTGAGACTTTATGAACGAGCAGAAATTGGTAAGTTCTATCACTACTTAATCAGAAGTGGATAATTATATCGCGATATAATGTTATCTAATACAAGTCTCTATACATTATTGGTGTACCAGGTGTGTTTTATCCCCCCCCCCCCCGGTGGGTTCCCGCATTGTTGAGGCGTGGGGGCTCAGTAATCGTGGCTTGGTCACCCACGGTGAAGTGAAGAGCAACCCAAGGAGGAGCCGTCGTCAGAGTTTTGCCGATAAACCGATGACGTAGCGGCCGGTTGCGGTGCTGCTTGGGCGACATCGCAACTGAGGCGGGCTGCGATGTCCTATGGGGCCTCCCAAACCTATACGATATCGCGGCTGAGGGTTGGAGGTCGCGGCAGGAGAGGAGTGCAGGTATTGCGGTGCGCCGCTCTCCCTACCTTCCGTGGCCTGGACAGGGTCGCTACCATCTTATGGCGGACGCGGTGGGGCCGCAGGGGAGGAGGAGTGTCGGTATAGCGTTGGCCGCTCTTGCTATCCCCTGCGGCCGAAAAATGGTAGGTTGGGGGGCTATTGCCCTTGACCCGTCACAAGGGTGCCATACACAGGGTCGTCTGTTGTAGAAGGCGTTTTTTCTGTTCTGTGTCTGGCACCCATATGCTGGTTTGGTCCCTGGGGTGATCACGGCGCACAGTGTGTTCTGGTACGCCACTGATGGGGGTTACTCCCCAGAGGAGGGTCCGGTGACGGACAGCCGCGGCGGATTCACGGTGAATGCAAACGTGTGCCCGTGTTCCCACCATAAGCGGGACAGGAGTGAGTGGGTTGGAGTCCCACTTAACTGCGCTATCTCCCCGTAGTAGCGCAGTATGCATGACCATTTCACCATGATTAAAAAAAGGTGTGTTTCAGTATGGTCACGCTCATCGCAATTTGTGGTTGCACTTTGTTTTTTATTATTTCTATTGTAAGCAAATAACCGTAATTAATATAACTCTTGATAATGATGATGCTGTTGATATTCAAATTATCTTAATTTAACCTTGCAGCAGGAATAAATAACAAACGGCGTGGCAAGACCTCGCCTCTAGTTCTTAAAATCGTGGATTTAAATCCGGGCAAACACCAATGTGACTTTTTCAATTCATTATGAACTTTTTTGACATTGGTGAACGAAAATATCGTGAGGAAACCTGCATCTACATATATAGTTAACATAAGTCTGAAATCGCCAAACCGCATTAAACAAGCGTGGCGATTAATTTTGGTGCTTTCTCTGTATAAGAAGAGGCCTGTGCCATGCAGAAGCGCAGTAACAAGCTGGTATTTTTAACAAATTTACTGCTATTCGGTTATTTATCAACACATGAAAAAGCGCAAGCGCTAGTCTCATACTTATAGTCTGGGTTTCCATTGCTGAGTCGGGCAAAGAGTTATGGGTTTTTTTAAACTGTAAATCACCATAGGGCGATTGAGAGGCATTGGTTGAATAGTTCCAATTTATTAAATAAGTTTCACATATCGTTGATTTCGCGCGGGATGCGCGGTAGCGCCACCATCAACACGCTGCCGCCGGACCACCGGCCGCCGGCCTTCATCTGTTTGTTTTTAACCACGGTTGGGTGCGCGTACGCGTCCATCATCACGCATCATCTCGCCCAATCCTCTTAATTGAACCTACATGAAAGTGTCATCTGTATTACCTAGACATACTGTGTTGTGTACCGCTGGCCAGCATAGTGTATCTACTCTGTGAGCTGAACTTCCCGAACGTGACATCCATCTGCATGGGAATTGCTGTTTCAAAGGTATGTGGCATAATTAGTAAATTGAACTTTATCCATTGCCTTTCGTCTCTTTTGCGTATTTTTCTCCTTCAAGTTAGCACTGCTGAATCAGCAATTATAGCCTCGATTACTCTAATAATTTAGGTTCAAGTGCGTGTGATTTTAATTGTAATCTTCTAGAGGTTATACGCACCAATAAGCGAACCTCCGTTGAACCATGCGCTCATACACTAAAGTATATTTATTGACCGCTTAGTGATATTGGTCTCTTCAAATGATGAACATTTTGATTTGTTAAGACCTCGTTCAGGGTACATTAACCTTTACTTTATTTATTATTAAATACATGGGAGACCGAGCTTTGCTCGGGTGACAATAGAGAAAACCATTTTAATCCCCAAAAACGTTAGTTTAAAAAATAAAAAAAAATAAAAAAAAAAAACTAACGAATCGGAAACAAAAAAAAACCTATACATAGCTGGGATTCAAAACCGCAACCTTGGACGTAGTGAGCCACTTCCTTAATCATTAGGCTATTTAGGCAGCAGCAATTGCGGCAAAATTACGAACAAAACCATTTCTTTTTGTGTGAAAATACGGATATAAGGTTTTTTTTTAGATATGAAACCTAGCTAAATCGTTTTTTCGCTCCCAAAAATGTGATTACACAGGTATATACGTGGGACACTCAGAAAGTTTTGCGAAACTAAAAAAAATTGTTCTATACGTACATATATTTTTATTAAATCTTTTCAAAGTACTTTCCACCAGCCTCTATACAAAGATTCATGCGCCTAAACCAGTTTTCAAAACACTTTTTCCAGTCCGCCGCAGACACCTCGTTTACAGCCTGCTCGAACGCAGCCAGCGCATCTTCCGGCGACGAAAATTGTATCCCTTTGAGCTGATTTTTTATTTTTGGGAATAAAAAGAAGTCACACGGTGCTAGATCAGGGCTGTAAGGAGGGTGACCCAGGAGTTTGACTGGCGTGCTGTCCAGGAAGTCCCTCGTTTTGAGTGCGGTGTGCGCAGGTGCATTGTCGTGGTGGAGCAGTAGCCCGCGGAGCCCTGTGTTTGGTCGCTTGTTGCTTATAACAGAGAAAACTTCTGGCAAACATTTGGTAGTATACCATTCGGCATTAATGCTTCTTTGATCCCGTAAGGGAATTGATACCAAGTGGCCAGTCAAATTAAAAAAGCTAGCGATCAAAATCTTACCCCCGCTTCTAGATCGCTTCACTTTGGTAGGCGTTGGCTCATTTTGAAACACCCAAACAGTCGACTGGCGCTTGGTTTCTGGGTCGTATTGATAAATCCAGGACTCATCACCTGTAACGATGTCGTAAACACGCCGAGACGAGCCTGCTTCAAATTTGTTAAGCATATCACGGCACCATTCCACCCGGGCCTGCTTCTGAGCATCGGTGAGGTTGTGCGGCACCCAGCGTGATACTATCCTCCTCACGCGAAGATGGCTGTGTAGAATCTCGTGAACGCTTCCCGATCCAATCTTCAATATGTGTTGAATCTCCTGATATGTAATTCGCCTATTGTCTTGGATTAAATTTTTCACTGCTAGCACGTTTTCTTCGGTAACAGCCGTCAAAGGGCGACCGCTTCTTTCGTCATCCCCCAAAGTTGGTCGACCGCGCTTGAATTCGTTATACCAACGATACACGGTTGCCTTGGAAGGGCCTTCATCCATGAATGCCATTTGAAGTCTATCGTACGATTCATCCGGTTTCAGGCGACACTTGAAATCGTATAAAATCATAGCTCTAAAATGTTCCCGGCGCAGATCCATATTTCAGTGAGACACAATACTTTGAATTAACTCGCAAAAAATGTGGAGGGAAATTTTGAAATTGGAACTTACTTATTTTTACTTATAAATAATCATATTTTCGAAAAACATTATAACTGGCCAGTCTCCCATATATAAAAACTTTTTTTCGCAATACTTTCTGAGGGGCCTGGTAGGTACTTAAATACAAATATTGCTCAATTAATAGTATATGATAGGATATGATAGGATTAGGAAAGCAAATGAAAGAAAAAATCTTGACTTAAACATAATTTATTGTGAGATTATTCAGTTATCTAATATTGTTTTAATAAAATAACCCATTCTAAAAGCGCCATAGTAAAATCAATCTAGTCATTGTAGAAGTAGTTCATTTATCTTTTAATTTATTAGCGTCCATAGATACGGACCAAGTAGTAGTATCCGTAGCCTCTAGCGGATGTCAGTCTGATAGTCGCCTGGTTGAAGCCAACGCCTCCTGCCCTGAGAGAGGGCATTCCCCACTGAGTCGCACCCTGCTCAACGGCTTCAAGGTAGGTGATACGAACGTTGTTAGCTCCGCGGTATGTGATGTCCTGGTACTGTACAGCGTTGAAAATGGGGTTCTTGCGGTAGTAGCCACTGAAAACATATAAAAACGATCAAATCTCATAAATCAGTTCACTAATGCGAAAAGTTAGTAATCGAATATAAAACCGAATTGGTTTTACATTCAAGAAATATTCAGGCTTGTAGCTTTATCCACAACGAAGTTACATGGGGATCGAAAATGTCCTGAATGGCTTCGAAAAAGGATGGTACGACTGTGCCTTTCTTGCACGACTTGTTAATGAAGGCTCACGTTAAAAACTATTGACCTTTGCATAAGTCATGAAATATTCTCAAATATATGATGGAATATAATTATGAGGATTTAGTGGAGATGTTGGTTACCTGTGAAGTAGTCTGTCTCCAGGCCTGTAAGATCCTTGGTGCATGTTAGCCCTGGCAGCCGCATTCTGAAGTGCAGGCAGCTCCTTCGGGGCCACAGGTGCGTCATCGCAGGCAACAAGTGCTGCGATCACAGCGAGAAGGAAAAGACTGGCCTTCATCTGAAATTTTACATTAAAAACAATTGAATAATGGCTCGAATGACTAAATAGCGGCAGCAGTCAGTAGCAGTTTGGATTTTTGTCCAGTTGATTGCAAAAGGTTCGCCCCGTTATTACATGGAACGTAAAAACATAACTGGCAAAATGAGGGATACACCTCAGCCTTACCCGCCAGGGAATACAGGAGTGGTTTTATGTCGAATAAAGAAAATATTTATTTCAAAAATATAATTATATAATATTAAATTTATTATAATTTCTTTTATTCATATTATTTCTTATTATCTACATTTTTAAATATTTTTATAAAACATACAAAAAAAAAACACCCTGCTACCATTTTATACCCGTATAGTTCAACAGTGGTCGGGCAGGGGCTGGTAGTCCTCCTATAGTTTTGGGCAATCGATCCACTAAACCTACAAAATCCATAGCCCCAATACATATTTTCTCCATAATTTGCAATACTCCTGCACCAATCGGGGATTGTCCTTGGGTGCAGTTGCGTAGTGAATACAGGGTTAATCGTCGTTTCGTGTCAAATTTCCTGATACATGCCTAACGGGGCCTCTACGAGTTGGCTTCGGATCCTCGCACGCCTTTCAAAGGACCGGGACCTTGAGGTCCCGAGATACAAAAAAGAAAAATTTATATATTATTATTACTTGATTTAAAAAATTACATTGCTGTTTAAAAATACTTAGAAATATTTTTAAGTAGATACTTACATTTTTAGTTTTTGATTCAGTTCCGCAAGATATCACAGTAGCTAACTCCTTAGAGTACAATGTGAATATTAATAACAACCAGCTGGTGGTAGAATATATATTGTCCAAAATGACTTGATAAGATAGTATTAGTGATGATAAACTTATTAACAACAAGTGGTAAGTGATGTCGCTGTTCATGAAATAACTTATCTTTGTATTATCTTTGTTAATTAGGAGAAACCTTAAGGAAAATTATGAAGAATAATTATATAATTGTGCAATAGGCTTGAGGAAACTGCAGTCTTGTGTTAACCTGCTGCTTCTTCAAATTTCTTTTCTTTTTTTCTTTTCTTTTTCTTTTTTAAAACACGTTGCCCCACACTAGGAAAACAACTAACAAAAAATGCAAACAACAAAACAAACAACAACATGTGAGTGTGGAGTTTTGTGCGCCACTTATACTTTTCCAGATAATACACTAGGAAGTGGTGACGTGTGGGCATTTTGGGCGACTGTCTGTAAAACCAGTAGTTGTGTTGTGTATTGTGTGTGCTTTCTTAAAAAGTAGCATGTGGTGAATCCTACCGTCATCTTAGGCCTTTGTTCGATCGAGTACTTAGTACCCAAAGTTTTCCTATGAATTGAGCAGAGATCTTAATTGTTTGTGTCTGCGGGTTCTTTGCAAAGAGAGCACAGTTTACTTTCAACTACCATTAAATCTCTCCCAATCCCTTCTTCTCCCAGTCCTTGATAACACCAATCTTACTGTTGCTCGACTAGATAAGCTTGATAGAATCCAAAAAAAAATCATGAGCTTCATATGTGGTTTACGCAAATATTAAGATGTTGCATAATTTCGCATTAGACTTAAGTAACTGATAATAATCCGCCTCCGCCCTAATACCATATTAAATCATCATTTTTACAGTGATGAGACTTGAACCTTGAGGCAAACCCATCTTAACTAGAGACTCCGAGGACGTTGCCCCGTAAACGATTATTTTTCGCAATCTATTTGATAAATAGAAAAGAACAAGATCAGTATCATGTCAATACATTGATGTAATAAGGTGGCAACAATGGTCAACGCATTCAAACGCTTTTGAGCGTTACCAAAATGTAGCTCATAAGATTTACTCCCGGGTCAATCATTCAAGTTTTGATAATATATTATGATAATTTTTGTCGTCTTTCAAAGTTTACAGAATCGATGTCAGGTGTTTTTATTCAGATAAACTAGGGAGGTAATATATACTAAGTAATCAGAATATGATTATATTATGCAGATATAATGTAATCTAATACGTATGTCTTATCCATCTGTTATGCTACGCTCTTATTATTAATGTAGTAATTTAAAAAACGGCTCTTCCTGTGGTAAAAACGTAACCCATTCCTTGCAGTCGGGTAATAAGTATATTAAAATGCTGTTGATATTAAATTATTTACGATGCAGAAATGAATTACTAATTCGGAATTAAAAAGACATTGAATATTAAATATTTTTGAATTTTTGTTGTGAGCTTGGGTATACTATCGTCATTTCTAAATCTCTATAGTGTGTGTTGTGATTAAAATCTTTTCAAATAATAACATGATATTTTGTCGTATAACTTGCTGAACTTTATTTACTCTCAATCCTAACTGGAAAAAAAACTAACTAAAGAAAATAAAAAAAAAAATTAAAAAGAAAACTTCATTCAATCATATTATTCAGTACATATATTCATAATAAATCCCTTTCTCCGATCAAATTTATTTTTAAAAGCCCCTTCGTAAAAAAACGAACGGCATTCATTGCCCCACTGGGTCGCTCCCTACTCAAAGGCTTCAAGACAGGTGATACGAACGTTGTTGGCTTCTCGGTAAGTGATGTCCTGGTACTGCACGGCGTTAAAAATGGGGTTCTTACGGTAGTAGCCACTGAAAAGATATTACTAAAAGAGCATTTAGTTTAAATGCTAAGTCCTGAATCTTTATTTTTGTTGAATACCGTACCGAATACAGAAAAGTTGAAGGGAAACCGTTTGTCCTGGTATGGTCATGTGATGAGGAAGGATGAAACGCATGTTACTAAAAGAGCATTTAGTTTAAATGCTAAGTCCTGAATCTTTATTTTTGTTGAATACCTTACCAAATACAGAAAAGTTGAAGGGAAACCGTTTGTCCTGGTATGGTCATTTGTGATGAGGAAGGATGAAACGCATGTTACTAAAAGAGTTATGAATATAGATGTGGATGGACGGAGAGGGAGGAGACGGCCAAAGAAAAGATGGATGGACTGTGTGAGGAGTGATATAAAAGAAAAGGGCGTCAGTGAAGGAGTGACGGGGGACAGGATGGTATGGAATAAGAAAACGTGTTGCGCCGACCTCAAGTAACATGGGACAAGGGCAGGAAGATGATGACCGTATAAAAGCACATAAAGAACTTCTGACTAAAGGTGAAGTAGTGACGTGTTGGAATCGCCAAATGACGGTCGACACAAGAAGCGTATTGTAGATTTTATAGAGCACGATTAGTCGAATTTGAACTTGACTTATCTTGTCGAACAAATCAAATGTTTTTTATCAGTCATCATTACAAAGATAATTACAAATAACTTTTATATTCAAAATTGTTATCATTTCCAATATCAATCTTTAAATGAGACACTATGTGGTATCATCATAGGCTTCCCGAATAATCTGCTTACCATCATATGGCGTGATATGGATTTCAATGAGCATGATTGGTCGAATTCTGAGCTTGAGTTTATCAGTTATAATAATAAATGTTAATGATTAAGATAATCATAAAGATTTTCATGTTCAAAACTGCTACCATTTCTTCTACCGTTCTTTAAATCAAACACTGTGTGGTATCTTCACTGGCTTCCTGAATAATCGATTCACTACGCAAGCGATATTTACAAATACGTCGTGTCATCCGGAGAAAAGAACACACTTGTGAAGTAGTCTGTCTCCAGGCCTATATGTTCCTCGGTGCGTGTTGGCCCTGGCGGCCGCATTCTGGAGGACAGGCGCCTCAATCGGGACGACAGGTGCGTCATCGCAGGCAAAAAATGCTGCGATCGCAGCGAGGAAGAAAAGACTGGCCTTTATCTTAATATATATATATTACATATAAAACAATTTTATAATGGCTTGGCAAAAATATATAGTACCGAAAGGTAAAAAAGAAAAAGAAATAGCTTCTGCCAGTGGCGTCGCCCGTGTGAAAACTGTACACCTATCCCAATGGAACAATACCCCAGGATGATAATTAACCTATATGCTATTCCTGACTGTAATCTACCTCTGACAAATTTCATCCAGATCCGTTCAGCCATTCTGGCGTGATTGAGAAGCAAACATACATCCATCCATCCAAACTTTCGCATTTATATGTAAGTAAGATATAATTGAGAGCAGTGGTAGCCCAGTGGTAACGGCCGCGACTTAAAATTTGTAGGTCGTGGGTTCGAGCCCAGGCAGGCGCTTTACTTTGTATTAATTATTTCTTCACCACTGCTCTCAAAACGGTGAAGAAAAACATTGTGAGGAAACCGGCATGTCCTAGAACCAAAAATTCGAAGACATGTGACATCCACCAACCCGCACTGGGCTCGCGTTGTGGATTACGGCCCATTTCCTCTCACAGAGAGGAGGCCTGTGTCCCAGCAGTGGGAACATTAATAGGCTGATGATGTGATGTGATGTGAAGATATTATAATTACATTTTAATTCATCTTTGGGCATATGATTTCAAAATTTTTATTCTTTGGTAGCAGAAGTTGGACATATATCATCCATATACACATGATAAGATAATTAATAAATTAAAAGAATGTTATTGATGAATCACAACTGGTAAGTGATACCGCAGTTTCATAATAAAAATAGCTCATTATCTTAATACAATCGAAGTCTTTGTTAAAAAGGGGAAACCATAAGGAACATGATGAAGCAAAAACTAAGTTTTTTAAGGTAACCGTGGTTGTTACACTTCCAAAATTCATGCTAAACTCTTGTTACCTAAATTTTTAGTTGGTGTTTCTATAACTACCATGAGTTATCATATTGTCACTTTTCCTACAGCACCAAACACTCCAAGAGTTCGCATTCATTATGAATTTATTAGTTCGGAACCATTTCGGAAGAACAGTTACACTATCATTAAAATCCTCCTGTAAAAGATAAATATAAGGATAAGCTAACCATCATTGAAGGAAGGTAATTAATATAAATAAGAAAATGGATAGGGCTAAGAATTGAACCTTAAGGCACGCTCGTCTTAACTAGTAACTTCCTAGGGGGATGTTGTCTCGTAAACGATTTCTTTGGTCTGCTTGTTTTTCCATATTGAAAAGGCCAAAATTAGCAGTTTATCGATGAATTCAGTAGTGGTATAACTAATCAGTTTATTGAAGTATTGCATTCTTGGATTATGCCCAGGATTCCAAATGTGACTTGGTTTTCCTGCGTCAGTCCACAACCTATATAGAATTGATTATTCGATTATGTAGAATTCCATTGGAGAAAAATGACCACCATGTACTGATGGCGCATCGTCGTATGTCTTGTAGTCCGATGATAAAACGGGCTAAGCGAAATTAGATCATGCAATTCCATCGCACACTCGCCTAAGTGCAACCGATAAAAAACCGACAAGCTGGCAACTCGGCGACGATGTTCAAGGCAGCTGTGACTCGACCAGTGCCTTATTGCCGATGAGCATCTTAGCCCATTTTTCGATCGACTCACTCACCGTTAATTGCGATAGACGTATGACATGGAACTGAAGCATAACTGGAGGAATGTGAGTCTAATAAAGGTAAACCTAGAGAAATGTGGGCGTACTGTAACTCCTACTTTAGCCTAAAGTAAATGCAGGCGTGATGTTGTTAAATAAAATAAGGCCTTACCATCTAATATATACACATAACGCCATGCAAATATATTATATATGCATGTCAGGCTCACACACTGAAGTATAATTTGTCAATCGCTTAATGTCATCGCAATCAAAAGATTTTGTTGTTCAGCGTGAACGATCCTAAACTTTATTTTGTAGCAAAAGCAAATAAAAGAAAAAACTTGACTTAAAAATAATTTATTGTGAGATTATTCAGTTTATATTTTCATAATAACCTTTGCTCAGATCAAATTTTATTTTGAAGCCTGTCTTAAACAAAATCATTTGTCGTTTATGTTGTCCATTTGTATTTTAAATTTTTAACGGCCATAGATGCGGACTAAGTAGTAGTATCCGTAACCTCTGGCAGATGTCAGTCTGATGGTCGCCTGGTTGAAGCCAACGCCTCCTGCTCTGAGAGAGGGCATTCCCCATTGGGTCGCTCCCTGCTCGACGGCTTCAAGGTAGGTGATACGAACGTTGTTGGCTCCTCGGTAAGTGATGTCCTGGTACTGCACGGCGTTGAAAATGGGGTTTTTGCGGTAGTAGCCACTGAAAAGATATTGAAACGTTTTATTTAAATCCTTAGTCCTGAATCTTTTGTTTTGTTGAATACCATTTAATCGCATAAGGGACTTCTGACTAAAGGTAAAACGAAGATGTGTAGGAATCGTAGGAATCGAAACCAATGGAGGACGACACACGAGGCTTGATGTGAATTTCAACAAGCATGATTGGTCAAATTCTGAACTCGACTTATCTTGTCAAACAAATTACGTGTTTTATTAATCAGTTATCATAATTAATTGTGAAAATAGTCATGAAGAACTTTCAAGTTCAATCTGCAACCAATCCTTAAATCAGACGCTGTAAGGTATATTCACAGACTTTCTGAATAATTTATTTAACTCGGCATGCAATATTCTTGAATAGGTCGTGTCATTGGGAGAAAAGTACACACCTGTGAAGTAGTCTATCTCCAGGCCTGTAAGATCCTTGGTGCATGTTGGCCCTGGCGGCCGCATTCTGGAGGGCCGGTACTTCATTCGGGACGAAAGGTGCGTCATCGCAGGCAACAAGTGCTGCGACTACAGCGAGGAGGAAAAGGCTGGCCTTCATCTGAAATGATACATATACATTAATTTAATTTTGGGCAGAATGATGGAAATTGTGAGTATCGAATAAAAAATATTTTTGGTTTGTATATAGCTCATGATTTAAAATTGTATTTTGATTGAAAACATTAAAAAACTTTTGAATATAAAGAATTACTTACATTATCTTTATTTTTTATTAGTTCCAAATGAGATCACAATAACTATCTCCTTAGAGTACAATTTGAATGTAAGTAACCACCAGCAGAAGTCAGTATATATATCATTCAAGCACACACGATAAGATAATTAATAAATTAAATGTGTGTTATCGATGACTAACTCAATGATAAAAACAGGTAAGTGATGCCGCACTTTTCTAAAAATAGCTCGTTATCTTAATACAATCGAAATCTTTTGAAATTAGAGGAAAACTTAAGGAAAATTATGAATACAAAGCCTATTTTTTTCGTACGGAAACTGCAGTGGATTACTCTCAGACCCAAAAGTTATCCTGAACTCTTGCTGCTTAAATTTTTTCGAGACGGTGTCCTTCCTTATTACTTCATGTTTTTACTTGTGCTGCTGAAATTATTAGCTGGAAACCATTTAAAAATAAAAGCCACACTTTTATTGACATCTGCTTTTATAAGTTAATTAAAACCCACACTTTCATTGATATCTAATTCTTTAAGATAAGCTAGCCATCATTAAAGGAAGGTTACTAATATAAACAAGAAAAAGAAAAGGGCTCAAAATTAATCCTTGAGATACGCTTATCTTAACTAGACCGCGAGGATGTCGTCTCCTAAACGATTTCTTTTTCTACCTGCTTTATATATTGAAAAGGCATTTTAAATTTAAATTTACAAATCATTGTATTGTGGTCAATGCAATCTTTCGCTTTTGAGAGGTCACAAAAAATGCGAATTGTAACCTGGGCCTTCTCACAGGATTCTAAAATGTGACTCATGAGTTTCATTCCTGCAGCAGTCACTGACTTATCTTTCATAAAACTAAACGGACAATAATAAATAATTTAACTTGAGTTTTAATGTGACAACCGGTCTAGCGCGATTTTTTTTTAAATTTGTAAATTAGTACCACTTTGCTATCTACCATTAGGGAACGTATGGCTTTCATATCATTGATTAAATATGCCTTTAAGGATAGAATTAATTGTGTAAATGATATCTCCAAGAGCCTCAACGGATATCCACCATAATTCAACAGTCTTTTCTATGTACGGACTTTCAATGCTTTTATACAAGTTAACAGAAATAGGCCTAAATTCAAAAGTTGGTATATCCTTACGGATGTTTTCTTTACCAGAATCTCGATAGAGGTGACATGATATCCTTTTTTCATATATAAAAGCAGAATAGAAAAGATTCTATTAATCTAGACGTAGATAAAGAGAGGAGATGTGTAACCTCTATTGGGATGCAAATAAGGGTATTTTCTAACATCTCAGCCAGTTATCTTATCTGAGACTTTGTAAATGAGCAGAAATTGGTAAGTTGTATCATTATTTAATCATAAGTTGATGATTATATCCCGATATAATGTTATTTAATAAAAGTTTCCATACATTATTGGTGTACCAGGTGTGTTGCATTCGCCCTCGGGGGGTTCCCGCATTGTCGAGGCGGGGTGCACAGTAACCGTGGCTTGGTCACCCACGGTGAAGCGAGGAGGAAACCGATGAAGAGCTGCTCGTCAGGGCTTTTGCCGATTAGCCGACGACGCAGCGGCAAACATGTAGGTTGCGTTGCTGCCTGGGCGACATCGCAACTTAGGCGGGCCGTGATGTCCTATGGGGCCTCCAAAACCCATATGATATCGCGGCTGAGGGTTGGAGACCGGGGCAGGAGAGGAGTGCCGGTATTGCGGTGCGCCGCTCTCCCTACCTTCCGCGTCCTGGACGGGGTCGCCACCGCCTGATAACGGACGCGGTGGGGCCGCAGGGGATGAGGAGTGTCCGTATAGCGTTGGCCGCTCTCCTTATCCCCTGCGGTCAAATTATGGTTGGTGGCGGGCACATTGACCTTGACCCGTCACAAGGGGACCAAAGGTGCCCATACACGCGGTCGTCTGGCGCCCATGTGCTGGTTTGGTCCCTGGGGTGGTCACGGCACACAGTGTGTACTGGTACTCCCCAGAGGGGAGTCCGGTGACGGACTGCCGCGGCGGTTTCGCGGTGAGTGCTAACGCGTGCCCATGTTCCGCCATAAGTGGGACAGGAGTTTTAGTGGGCGGCGCTATATCGCCGTGGTAGCGCAGTATGCATGAGCATTTCGCCATCATAAAAAAATGTGTGTTTCAGTATGGGCACGCTCATCGCAATGTTTGATTGCAGTTTGTTTTTTTACTATTATTCTGTGTTGTCGCTGTTGTGTTGTGTCTGTTCCAAATAAATGTTTACTATAATTTATATTCTAAGCAAATAATCGTAGTGAATATGACTTTTGATAATGATAATGCTGCTGATATTCAAATTATCTTGATTTAATCCTGCAGCAGGAATAAATTACAATTAAAATTCATTTGAACTTTCTTAGTTTTATTGCGCATCGCTGACATTGGCGAAGGAAAATATCGTGAGGAAACCTGGACATATATAGTTAAAATGAGCCTGAAATCGCCATCCTGCATTGAACAAGCATGGCGATAAATATTCGTGCCTTCTCTGTATGAGAAGAGGCCTGTGCCAGTAGTATGACAGTAACAGGCTGGTATTATTTACTGTGCGTATATTCGTTGATTTATCAACACACGTAAAAAGGCGTAAGGCGTACTAGGCTTACGCCTTTCACTTTCTCTCATACTTGTAGTCTGGGGTTCTATTGCTGTGTCGGGCAGTTAAAGGCTTCTTTTAACTGGGATTTTTCAGTAGAAACCCGTTTGATAGCAACAATAGGTTCGCCTTCATTACGTAGCATAGTACTTAAACATAAAACTGGCGAAAAGTGAGTGTACTATAAGCAAACCTCCGCTGAACCATGCGTATGTAGGCTCACACACTTAAAGTATGTTTATTGACCGCTTTGTGATATTGGTCTCTTCAAATAATGAACATTATGATTTTGTGTCGTATAATTTGTTAAGACCTCGTTCAGGGTGAACTAACCTTAACCTAATTTATAATTAAATACCTGGGAGACCGAGCTCTGCTGTGGTGATCATAGTTTTTTTCCCAAAAACTAAATTGTCATTTTTACTTTAAAAAAAACAAAAAAAATGTATAATAAAAATAAAATAAACTAACGAAACGGAAACAAAAAAAAACTATGCATAGCTGGGATTCAAAACCGCAATCTTGGACGTAGTGAGCCACTTGCTTAATCATTAGGCTGTTCAGACGGCAGCGGTTGCGGCAAAATTACGAACCAAATTGCGCGGGCTATTTCTTCTTGTGTGAAAATACGGAGAAAACGTTTTTTTCCAGATATGAGACCTAGCTAGATCGGTTTTTCGCCCCCAAAAACGTGATAAGACAGGTATATAGGTACTTTAATACAAATAGTATAGGATAGGATATGATAGGATTAAGAAAGCAAATGAAAGAAAAATCTTGACTTAAACATAATTTATTGTGAGATTATTCAGTTATCTAATATTGTTTTAATAAAATAACCCATTCAAAAAGCGCCATAGTAAAAGCAATCTAGTCGTTGTAGAAGTTGTTTTTTTATCTTTAAATTTATTAACGGCCGTAGATGCGGACCAAGTAGTAGTATCCGTAGCCTCTAGCAGATGTCAGCCTGATGGTCGCTTGGTTGAAGCCAACGCCTCCTGCCCTGAGAGAGGGCATTCCCCACTGGGTCGCTCCCTGCTCAACGGCTTCAAGGTAGGTGATACGAACGTTGTTAGCTCCTCGGTAAGTGATGTCCTGGTACTGTACGGCGTTGAAAATGGGGTTCTTGCGGTAGTAGCCACTGAAAACATTTAACATTATCAAATCTCGCAAATCAGTACACTACTGCAAAAAGTTGTGGGATCGAATGTAAAACCATGTTCGTTTAACATTAAAGAAATATTCAGGCTTGTAGCTTTATCCACAACGAAGTTACATGGGGATCAAAAATGTCCTGAATGGCTTCGAAAAAGGATGGTACGACTGTGCCTTTCTTGCACGACTCAAAGAAGGCTCATGTTAAAAACTATTAACCTTTCCATAAGTTATAAGTTTTCTGGCTAATCTCATTACCATGTCATGCAACATTCTTGAATATATGATGGAATATAATTATGAGGATGTAGTTGTTGCTGATTGGTTACCTGTGAAGTAGTCTATCTCCAGGCCTGTAAGATCCTTGGTGCATATTAGCCCTGGCAGCCGCATTCTGAAGTGCAGGCACCTCCTTCGGGGCCACAGGTGCGTCATCGCAGGCAACAAGTGCTGCGATCACAGCGAGAAGGAAAAGACTGGCCTTCATCTGAAATGTTACATTAAAAACAATTGAATAATGGCTCGAATGACTAAACAGCGGCAGCAGTCAGTAGCTGTTAGGTTGTCTCCGGTTGATGGCAATAGTTTCACCCCCATGGGACGTAGAAAAATAACTGGTGAAATGAGGAATACACGTCTGCCTAACCTGTCAAATATATATATAATATATGTCGGGTTTAATCAATAGTACGAACGTCAAAACAAATCGCAAGCACGCCATCTGGCGGCAAAGCAAGAACTACGCTTTGGCGCGCTTTCTCTAACCACTTGCGTGGTGGGGATAGTAGAATATGGCAGTTGAGTACTGACCGCCGCAGAGCTAACACGTCGTAGAATCAGTGTCGATCCGTAATATTAGTAAGCAAG
This sequence comes from Orthosia gothica, assembly GCA_949775005.1. Lineage (NCBI taxonomy): Eukaryota > Metazoa > Arthropoda > Insecta > Lepidoptera > Noctuidae > Orthosia > Orthosia gothica. The sequence continues at coordinate 39,719,340 of OX459035.1, forward strand.
ATTGTAACTGAGTTGTGACTATTTAAATAAACCCAGTGTATCGAATAACTTCTGTGATTTCATTTGCACGATTGTACCCAACGACCTGCCCACACACGATGTCTTAACCTAAGGGAATACATCCTGACTTTCCGATGGTTAACATCAATCGGCCAGCCTTGATGCGACATATACGTATATAGTAAATATTTTGTCCAAAGTGAAAAAAATATAATTATATAATATTAAATATATATTACTATTATTAATAAAAATAATTATTATTTTATATTATTATGACTTGTTTAAAAAAAATGTATTGCTTTTTGATAATACTTAGAAATATTTTTAAGTAGATACTTACATTTTTAGTTTTTAATTCAGTTCCGCAAGATACCACAGTAGCTAACTCCTTAGAGTACAATGTGAATGTAAAAAACCACCAGCTGGTGTTAGTATATATAATGTCCAAAAAGACTTGATAAGATAGTGTTAGCGATGATAAACTCATTAACAACAAGTGGTAAGTGATGTCGCTAATCATAAAATAGCTTATCTTAATACTATCTTTGTTAATTAGGAAAATAATAAGGAAAATTATGAAGAAAAGCCTATTGCGCAATAGGCTTGAGGAAACTGCATGCTTGTGTTGACCTGCTGCTTTTTCAAATTTAAGAGGCAAATGCGTTATGGGGAGTTTTTTGCGCCACTTTTACTTTTACAGCTAATACACTAGGAAGTGGTGACGGGCGGGCGTTTTGGGGCATATCTGTAAATTTTGGACAACAATTCAATCTGTATAACACAACTTTGTTATGTATCGTGTGTGTATGTACTTTCTTAAAAAGTAGCGTGTGGTGAGTGGTGAATCCTACCGTCATCTTAGGCCTTTGTTCGATCGGGTACTTAGTACCCAAAGTTTGCCTATGAATTGAGCAGAGATCTTAATTGTTTGTGTCTGCGGATTCTTTGCGAAGAGAGTGCAATTTTCTTCCAACTACCATTAAAACTCTCCCAATCCCTTCTTCTCCCAACCCTTGATTATACAAATCTTTCTGTTGTTCAACTAGATAAGCTTGTACGAATCCAAAAAAAAATGCATGAGCTTCATGTGTGGTTTTCGCAAATATTAAGATGTTGCATAATTTCGCATTAAGCTCAAGTAACTGATAATAATCCGCCACCGCCCTGATACCGAATTTAAATATATTTTTTACAGTGATTTGTTAATTCATATAGGTAACCCTCTTTTATCTCAAACAACGTTTCACGTTCCTACATGACATAAGTATTTGAAACTTGAAGCCTTGCCAGTATTTGGTAATAATAACTAGAGATATTTAGTTTTGTGCGAACTATTTCGAAAGAACACCAGACTTTCGTTGACATGCAAAACATTAGTTACTTTATATCTATTTTTTAAATGATTATTTTTATAAGTTTAATTTTATTGAATAAATAATTTATCATTTATGAAAGAAATAAACGACGATAGATATAAACTAGAAAACGAGGGCAAAGAATTGAACCTTTACGCAAGCGCATCTTAACTAGAAATCCCGAGGACGTTGCCCTGTAAACGTTTTTTTTCGCAATCTGTTTGATTAATAGGAAATAAGAAGATCAGTAGCTTCTTTATAAATTCTCTAGTGGTGTAATTTACAGATCAATAAATTGTAGTCATCGCATTCAAACGCTTTTGTGAAATTAAAGAAAATGCAAATTGCATCTTGGGATTTCTTTCGAAGTTTCCAAAATAAGTTTTACTCCTGGGTTAATCGTTCAACAACGTTTAATAATATTACTATGCTTCTTTTGGTTGCCTTTCAAAGTTTACAGAATCGATGTCAGTATTTGTATAAGAACTAGGTAGGTAGAATAGAAAAGAATATACTTTATTGTACACCATAAAAGTTACACATCCATATATCTTAATTATACGGGTACAAAGGCGGTCTTATCGCTGACAACGATATCTACCAGACAACCTTTGGATGGACTGAAAGAACTTACAATGAAAAAGTAATTTAAAATAAGTAATCAGAAGATGATTTTATAATGCAGATATAATGTTATCTAATTCATATGTTAGATCCACCTGTTATGCGACGCACTTGTTATTAATGTAGTTATTTAAACAAGGCATGTATTTAATGCAGCAACTAAGTAAAATGAATATAGGTTTAAAAAAAAAATAGAGTGGGTACCATATAATAATGGGTTGGCAGCTAATAAGGAGTATCGTAATAAGAAAAAGGTAGCATATTAATATATCAGTTATAAGCTCCGTTTTAATTTAAACTAGCATCAAGTTTTTCTTTTGGGAACTGAATTAATATCTAAGCGAAAACATAATGATGAATATAAAATAGATAATGGGCACTCATAAATAATACAAATCAGATTCTATTTAAAATTGATTGTATGAAGAATAAATATAAACTAGCTTATATTATACATATATTGTGTGACTTTTAATAGCTTTAAATAAACTCTAAAATGACATGAAGAAAATATATTTTGCGGGTTTTATTTTCAAAATTATAGGTGAATAAATTAAAAACATAAAAAGAGTAATTACTTTTATTTATTTTTAAAAAGTCATAGAAGACAGTAGTTATACCTAAGTATTAAAGTTATACCATAAAAAGTTACGCAGGTAGACACAATTAGTTAGAAGTCGACGTAGCCCCGCTACGCGGGGCTCCTATTTCTGTCTGCAGGGTCAAAAGTAACCTAACACGAACGAGATGACGGGAGCTGAATTCGCTCGCTTTGCTCGCTCACTTCAGCTCCCGTCATCTCGTTCGAACCTAACCTGTCCGTGTCGGGGTGCCCTAAGTTCCCGAGCTCGCTTCGCTCGCTCTTGGACTGAAGTTTTATCCAACAGGGAATGGCTGGACCTAGTTAAACATTATTAGTCGCCAAGTCATTATATATAGCTCCTCGCCTAATATTTTAATTGACTGGTTTTATTTGCTACCTAAACGCAGCTGCTAGTTTTTAGTTTTTATAACACCCGTAAGTTTGAACCTTACATAATATAATAGTCGCGAAAATATTTAATCGCTGACAATTTATTTTATTTGTTGCAAACATTTAGTCGACTTTTAAGTTATTAGTCACTCGGAAAATAATAAGCTTTTAAAAAACAGCACTTGTGGTAATACGTCATAAGAAAAGTAATGCTTTTGACATTCAAATAATTTTAGAAATGATTTCATTAGATTTCAAAAATATATGACACTTATATGTTTCAATGTATCTAATTCGAAAAAAACTTAACTAAAAAGTTATAAATAAAAAAAGTTTAAATCAAAAAACCCGACTGCTTCAAAAGCGAATTCAAAAGTCGTAAACTAGGAAAAATTCATGCTGTGCAGGCGGAGGATACACCAGATTTTGGTCAGCCAGCCCGCGAATATGTATCCTCCGACTGCACAGCATGAATTTTTCCTTGTTTACGACTTTTTAATTCGCTTTTGAAGCAGTCGGGTTTTTTGATTTAACTTTTTTATTATAGATAGGCTCGGGTTAGGCGAAATTAGATCATGCAATTCCATCGCATACTCCCCTACATGCAACCGATAAAAAATCGTCAAGCTGGCAACTGGGGGACGATGTTCAAGGCTCTGGAGCTTTGAATCGACCAGTGCCTCATTGCCGATGAGCCTCTTGGTCCGTTTTTTGATCGACTCACTCAACGTTAACGGCGATAGGGGCCAGCCATCGAACCCTAAAAATCGAATCCTATGACATGGAACCGAAACTTAAATGAAGGAATATGAGTCTAAGGTAAACCTGGCGAAATGTGGGTGTATTGTAACTCCTACTTTTTTATTCAGGGATGATGGTTCAAGTGATGTTATAAATTAAACAAAGGGATATCATATATGTGCATGTCAGGCTCACACACTGAAATATTATTTGTCAATAGCATATTGTCATCGCAATCAAAGGATTTTGTTGTTCAGGGTGAACGACCGTAAACTTTATTTATTTTTATATAGCAAAAGCAAATGAAAGAAAAAAACTTGACTTAAAAATAATTTATTGTGAGATTATTCAGTTTATATTTTCATGATAACCTTTTCTCAGATCAAATTTTATTTTGAAGCCTTTCTTAAAAACAAAACATTCGTCTTGAAAGTTCTCCATTTAGTCTTTGAAATGTTTAACGGCCGTAGATGCGGACCAAGTAGTAGTATCCGTAACCTCTAGCAGATGTCAGCCTGATGGTCGTCTGGTTGAAGCCAACGCCTCCTGCCCTAAGAGAGGGCATTGCCCATTGGGTCGCTCCCTGCTCAACGGCTTCAAGGTAGGTGATACGAACGTTATTGGCTCCTCGGTAAGTGATGTCCTGATACTGCACGGCGTTGAAAATGGGGTTCTTGCGGTAGTAGCCACTGAAAAGATATAAAAAAGTTTAGTTTGAATGCTTAGTCCTGAATCTTTTTTAGTTTTGTTGAATACCTTATAATTGCATTAGGGACTTTTGACTAAAGGTGCAGTGACGTGTAGGAATCGCCCAATGACGGACGAGACAAGAGGCATGATGTGGATTTCAACGAGCATTATTGTTCGAGTTCTGAACTCAAAAGTGTTTTATCAGTCATAATAATGAATGTTAATGATTAAGATAATCATAATGAATTTCATGTTCAAAACTGCTACCATTTCTTCTATCAATCTTTTAATAAGACACTGTGTGGTATTTTCACTGGCTTCCTGAATAATCTGTTTACTATGCAAGCGATATTTAAGAATATGTCGTGCCATTCGGCGAAAAGTACACACCTGTGAAGTAGTCTGTCTCCAGGCCTATATGTTCCTTGATGCATGTTGGCCCTGGCAGCCGCATTCTGGAGGACAGGCGCCTCAATCGGGACCACAGGTGCGTCATCGCAGGCAACAAGTGCTGCGATCACAGCGAGGAGGAAAAGGCTGGCCTTCATCTGAAATGTAACATTTAAATCAATTTATCTCGCTCGAATAATTATTTATTTAAATTTTATAGCGGATGATTTAACCATTTATTTTGACTGAAAATGCGAAACAAACATTTATATATTAACAAGTACTTACATTTTCTGTGTTTTTAATAGTTCCGAAAGAGATCACAGTAGCAGCTAACTCCTTGGAGTACAATTTGAATGTAAGTGTCCACAAGCTGGAGTCAGTATATATATCATCCATACACACATGATTACACATGATAAGATATAAATTAAAAATGTCTTATCGATGACTAACTCAATAATAAAAACAGGTAAGTGATACCGCAGATTTATAAAAATAGCACGTTATCTTAATACAATCGAAATCTTTGTTAATTAGGGAAAACCTTAAAGAAAATAATGAAGATAAAGCCTATTGTTTCATGAGGAAACTGCAGTGGATTCCTGATACTTGAATTTTTATCTAGACACTGGTCTTATGATGATGAGTTCACATGATTTTACTTTTACTACTACGCCAAATTCTTCTAGACTTAGCGTTAATAAAAAAATTGTTTGCTGCGAATCATTTTGCAAAAACCGCTACTTTTATTGTTAAGATATACTTATATAAGATAAGGATAAACTAGCCGTTTGGTCATTAAAATAGCCTAGAAAAAGTAAAGAGCTAAGAATTAAACCTTTAGGGACACTTATCTTAACTAACTTAAGATCCCGAGGATGTCGTCCCGTATGCTTTTCCTTTTTGCCACCTGTATTTAAAAATTGAATGGCCTCAAGAATAGCAGCAGCTTGTATACTAATTCGGTAGTGGTGTAATTGACAGATAAGTTTATTGTGGTCAACGTAATCAAACGCTTTTGAGGGTCACAGGAAATACCAACTGCATCCTTGGAATATTTCAGGCGTTTTTGGACGCCTGTGACTCAACTTATTCCCGCGGCAGTCCTTGACCTATCTTTCATAAAACTAAACTGACGTCTATATAAGAATTCCATTTGTGTTCAATGTGACAACATAAAAAAACAACACAAAAAAAAATATTCTTTATCTGGTCAAGTATGATTTTAATAGATTTTATAGACCTCCTACAACGATCTTACAGCATTCATAAACAATCAGGAAACATACCGCTATTAAATATGCATATTATGACAGGAGCAAGTGTGTCACTAATATCTCCAAGAGCCATAAAGAATATTCACCATAAGTCTTCAGTGTTTTATTATGTTAAGAGTTTTGCATGCTTTTTACCCGACTGCCGAAGGAGGGTAATGTGTTTATCAGTCTATGTATGTATGTATGTATGTATGTATGTATGTATGTATGTTTGTTCCTATGTGGCGTTCCAGAGACCAAACGCGTTGGCCGATTTCGATGATTCATACGTCAATCGATTCGTCTTAACCCTGCGAGTGTCATAGGCTACGTTAAAATTGGACAATAGAAAAATGGCGGATTTTGGGTGCCATATTGTGGTGGCCCAAATTATTTTTTTCTTCCAAACCCATCGTGTGGGGTATCAAAATAAAGGGTTTTAAGAGGTGATTTCAAAAATATATAACACTTATATGTTTCAATGTATGTAATTCGAAAAAAAACTAACTAAAAAGTTATAAATAAAAAAACTTAATTCAAAAAATCAAAAAACCCGACTGCTTCAAAAGCGAACTAAAAAGTCGTAAACAAGGAAAAAATTATGCTGTGCAGGCGGAGGATACACCAGATTTCGTTCCGCCAGCCCGCGAATATGTATCCTCCGCCTGCACAGCATGATTTTTTCCTTGTTTACGACTTTTTAGTTCGCTTTTGAAGCAGTCGGGTTTTTTGATTTTTTGAATTAAGTTTTTTTTTAAGGAAATTAATAGAAATAGATATAATATGAAAAATTGCACACTGAAGTTTTTTGTTCCAGCATTCCAATAGTGGTTACGACATCGCTACTCTTATCATATATTATAATCAGAATAGATTCTGCTCATGGATGAAGAACATTTTCTAACGTCTCAGCCACTTTTAACTTATCTGAGATTTTATTAATTTGCAGACAGATAGCTAGTTTAGTCCTATCAATAACTATAAGAAGTGGATGATTATATGCCAATATAATATTACCTCATGCATGTGTCAGAGCCACTTGTTATGGCCACGCACGTTGTTGGTGTAAAATAAATAAACCTTTCTATTTCTTGGTATGTGCTAAACGTTGTTGTCATTCAATTCTTCTTTATTTAAGCCTACAAAAGGAATAAATTACAAATATTCAAATAAAAAGATTTTGTTCACAAATTTTCTCGTATTCGCTGAGTTCCAAACATCTATAATATAACAAAATAGTATAGCGGAAGAATTTGATTGTTTTTTTGAACGCGCTTATCTATGTTACTACCAGTCGGATTTGAAAAAATATGTTTGTTTATGATAGCCTCATTCATGAATACGGCTATAGGCTATATAGAAGTACTCTAAAGTTATTGGTTAGCTTTACACATTGATATTTGTAAAGTAAGTTGAAAGAAAAACTGATATCGAAATGCTTTATCCACGTGCACAGGGGTAGTTCCTAATTACACATAAGTACCCTGTACTACAAAGACATAGGTTTTTATTTGATCTAAAAAAAAATTGCGACTCTATATATAGGTAGTTCTTCGAGGTCTCTCAAAAAGCGGTCACACGGTCTTAATTCCTAACCTATTAAACATTCAGTCTTAGGACCAAATACAGATCCCTTTTTAGGGTTCCGTAGCCAAATGGCAAAAAACGGAACCCTTATAGATTCGTCATGTCTGTCTGTCCGTCTGTTAGTCTGTCTGTCTGTCTGTCCGTCCGTATGTCACAGCCACTTTTTTCCGAAAATATGAGAACTATGCTGTTGAAACTTGGTAAATAGATGTATTATGTGAACCGCATTAAGATTTTCATACAAAAATTGAAAAAAAAAACAACAAATTTTGGGGGTTCCCATACAAGAAACTGAAACTAAAAAAATATTTTTTCATCAAACCCATTCGTGTGGGGTATCTATGGATAGATCTTTAAAAATGATTTATGGTTTCATTTATCATTTTTATCTAAACTGAATAGTTTACGCGAGAGACACTTCCAAAGTGGTAAAATGTGCCCCCCCCCCCTGTTACTTCTAAAATCAGAGAAAGATAAAACTAAAAAAAATATATGATGTACATTACCATATAAACTTCCACCGAAAATTGGTTTGAACTAGATCTAGTAAGTAGTTTTTTTAATACGTCATAAATCGTAAACCGCAATTTACCAAGTACCGTTACCCTTTGTGCGCGAGTCCGACTCGCACTTGGCCGGTTTTTTATTTATATATGTGTATAATTTCAATATAGAACATCTAAAATTATTTTTAATGTTTATAAAAAAAAATACGATAACAGGAGCAAAATCGGTGTCCTTCGCGCTCATGGCAATATTTGATAAATGTCATATTCAATTCATAAGCATATAAGGTCCAATTAATCGTGTTTATCTATGCATCATAATAACCAAAGAAGAAATACTTAATAGGCATTATTTCTCGGTCACCCGATTTTGCTAGTTTCGTGAGCGCGCAATAAAACTGCACATATCTTCCAAGAGCGCCAACTTGTCGCTACATATTTAAGCTGCGGGAGCACTCAGTAGTATTGGTAGTATCCACAGTCAATGAGGGAGACACGTACCTTTGTCACTTCTAAATAAAAAAAGCAAGATATATCAAATCAGTAATGAAGAATTTCTGATTTGATTACGAAAGGAAATTAGGTGACTTAGTGTTATTGGTCTCAATTCAAATTATGATCTTTACGATTTTATTTAGTGTCGTTATTTTATCGGTATTATCGTTAAGGCCTCGTTCAGAGTGAACTACCCTAAACTTAACTAATTTTTATGAAAGAAACAAACTTGTCTTAAACATAATTTATTGTGAGATTATTCAGTTATCTTATATAGTTATAATAATGAAACCCATTCATAAAGCGCCATAGTAAAAGCAATGCAGTCATTGTAGAAGTTGTCCATTTGTCTTTGAAATTTTTAACGGCCGTAGATGCGGACCAAGTAGTAGTATCCGTAGCCTCTAGCAGATGTCAGTCTGATGGTCGCCTGGTTGAAGCCAACGCCTCCTGCCCTTAGAGTTGGCATTCCCCACTGGGTCGCTCCCTGCTCAACTGCTTCAATATAAGTAATACGGATATTGGTGGCTCCTCGGTAAGTTATGTCCTGGTACTGTACCGCGTTTAGAATGGGGTTCTTGACGTAGTAGGCACTGAAAAGATATTAAAACATTTATTTTAAATCCTGAGACTCATTATTACTCTTAGTCTTGACAAAACTAACGATGAAGCGGTGTTGCGTTCGAATCGACCAATCACAGATGAGACAAGTAACGCGATGTAGGTGACCAATGTGATTGGTCGGTTTCTTCACGTGTTCACTTCAGTGAAAACGCACCGGCACTTGAGTTGTTATCTCCACTCGAATTCGTATATTATCACACAAATTACGTGTTTAAATTCACGATACCTATTTAGACATTAATATTAAGAAGATTCATGTTCAAAACTGCAAATATTTCCACTGTCTACCTTTAAATCAGACACTATGGTGGTATATGACCATAGGTTTCCTTGATAATCGGTTTACTTGTCGCTGCTTTTCTCAATCTCCACATTCCTGTGCCAACTGTATCCAGATAGATTCTGTTTACCATGATATGTAATAGTTTTGATAAGTCGACTAGAGAAAAAAAACCAAGTAGCTATGTCTTTACACACCTGTGAAGTAGTCTGTCTCCAGGCATGTACGATCCCTGGTGCATGTTAGCCCTGGCAGCGGCATTCTGGACTACAGCAGCGTCATTCCAAGCAACAAGTGCTGCGAGCACAGCGAGGATGAAAAGACCAGCCTTCATCTGAAATGTTACATTAACACAATTGAATGACGAAGATATTTAGATCGGTTCGATATTTTTTTTTCATAATGAAGCAAATAATTGTTTTGCATATAAATGCGAAAACAGATTATTAAGTGGATACTTACATTAATTGTTGTTTTTTGTTTAGTTTCGTTAGAGATCACAGTGCTATCTCCTTAGAGTATAACGTGAATGTAAGAAACCACAAGATGGAGTTAGTATATATAGTGTTGATAATACACTTGATAAGATAATAGTAAGTGTATTATTTATCGATGTCTGACTCATTAATAACAAGTGGTAACTGATACTGTTGATTCATACAACTGTTTGTTATTCTAATACAGTTGAAACTTTTGTTAATTTGTTTCACCTGAAGGAAAATATTGGAAAAAACCCTTTAATTTCGTATGGCGATCCTTCTGAATCCGACTCCTGCTGACTTAATTTTGTTTTCACGTTGTTCTTGTCGCTACCGTAACTATTCATTTCTTCATTTTCATCATATTTTCTTAGAGCGGCACGCGGGGAATCCTGTGCATCGCCATTGCATTGCCTTTATCTCATCGAGTGTTGAAGTGTCCTATTTTTGATGTGTCGTAAGTACTGCAAGCAATGATATATAATAATTATTATTAAGTTACACAGACTCATTACATTAAAACATTCATACACACATAGTCACATTAAATAATCAAATACAAAGTTCATTATAATATAAATAGAAATTGAGAAATAATTCAAACACAAATTATTCATACAATGCAATAAATAAGTAATATCCTTGTTTCAGTATTGCCTAATTACCTGTGCTCAATGTGTAACCTACAGCAGTGATTAATGTAGGCGCAATCGACCCTTTCCGCGAGCGCGGCCAACATGCTGTTGGAGCTCCCCCGCACTCGCCGCACCGGCAAGTTGCCTCTCTTGCGCATTGTTGTATAAAAACAATCTACGCGCGCCTCCGAAAACCCCGTCAATATATACAAGCCAGCCCTCGTAACGCTGTGCCGTAGTTAAATTCAAGTTAGCTATTAATTGGTGTTTCTTATCCGTTTTTCTCTACGTAGGCTTTTCCGAACGGATGGTAGAATCACTTTATTAAGATCCAGCCTTAGTTGTCCCCCCAGCGACGCCCTGAGCCGAAGTTCGACCCCACAGGGGTTTAGTTTTTTGTGCCTTGCTGGAGGCTATATAGCTTAGTCTCCACAGGATCGCCCGGTTAAGCAGCAGTCGGTCACTTGGACTGAGTTGCGAGACGCGAAAAAGAAAAAAAAACCCTCTGAAAACAATGTCGAAGCGCTGCAGTAACGGGGGAGACCCAACAACATCCTGAACGCATTGTTAAACTGGGCTCGAAAGGCACTGTACGATCTTTGCGTGTAGTTAGTCCATAAGCTGCATGTGTATTTAGTGCAGTAGGCTCTAAAGAGAGTAATTTTAACTTCTGTTGAGCATCGTGCCAACCTACGGATCCCTATATTCGCTCTGACCGACAGCGCCCTTCGCTCCCGTTATTTGACTAAATGTACTTATAAACGAATACGAAGCAAAAGGAATAAGTGAGGATCGTAGCAGGTGGCGTACTATAATTGCTGCTAACTCCTACGAGATAAGCTCTGAGTTTATGTATGAGTATATATGTGATTGTGTTGAGAATATAAATGAATTTTACAAGTTTTTGAGCCGAGTTAATAAGTAAACGATCGTCATCGTCGGGATGTCGGTCGTATTCTTATGTGTTTTATTTATGTACTAGCTTCTGCAAGCGGCTCCGCCCGCGTAAAAGTCGAAATTATCCCAAGGGAACATATTCCCGGGATAAAAATACAAACACTCTGTCAAACTTTCGCCTTTATAATATTAGTGTGATATGTTTTATACTTACACACATACATACCTTGACTCACCTTCTATGTTTATACTATTTTGTAATTATTTATTTTAAAATGTTTTATTTTTTAAATAATGTTTGTTCCGTTTTGATGACCAAGTGAAGGTTGCGGTGATCCGCTGGATGCGGGACGGACGGGACCGGCCAATGTGGTGACGCTTGGGGAGGCCTATGTCCAGCAGTGGACGTCTTTCGGCTGATATGATGATGATGATGATATTCCGTTTCCTTGAATTAGTCCGTGGCAGCAACAGTGGGCCTTAACAGAATACCAGCGTATCCTTATTTTCTTTTAGATATCGCTGCACATGCTAAGATGTGCCTGTACCTGTTTGGTCTCGCACGGGGTTTTATTTTTTATTATTGTTTTATTTTGCTTATCGTGTGTCCCCTGTATGGGTCACAAATAAATGATTTTCTTTCTTTGTTATTGAAAAACAAGAAGGAGAAGCTTGCTTTATTTTAGGTTCTTTAATAGCCACCTGAAGCTCTAGACAAAGTGTCATTCCATAAGTGATGGTTAAAATTACAAAATATAAGTGCCCGTTGGAATACAGGGATAAAAAATAGTCTATGTCACCCGGGAATAGTTAGGAATATTGGAGGAGGAAATAGGCGAGAGCCAAACCTCGACTTTTTACTAAGGAGATTCAGTCGGCGCTCTCTGTCCATATTTCCTCTTAATGCCTTAGGCGTTCTCTATCAGTCAACCAAGGTGGTGAAGAGACAACATGGCAGGTGCATAGTTTATTAATAAAAAGCTAGTAGTTATTATACTAAAATAGGTAAAGTACATATTTAATGAATATAATTTATACCCACATAAATATACTAATATGTATATATATTTATAAAGTAACAGAAAGGAAGCAAGTGAGATGACTCTGCTTATTTGTGTTGAAAATAAATCCGCAATTTCCGCTTAAATGCGTACCGACTGGTTGAAGAATTCGGCAATTTTTATATTTCTCTCCTGGATGCGTGTGCGATTGGATGGATGAATCAAAAAGTGTAAGTAGTAAGTAAGGATCATATCTCCAAGTGAAAAGGCGTAACGTTATTCGTATATATCATACTGTTATGCATATTTTTAAGATAATGCAGAAGAGAGAAAAAAAAAACCAGATAACTTACAAAATAATTTATTTTAATCAGAATTTTTGAAATCACTTAATTTTAAAATATGCCATTGTTATATTGAAACCCCCTTTTTGTAAACCCCCAAAAACCCCGTCGTCATAGTCGTCGTAAAGATTGTCTATGTAAAATGCTTATCGGCCCCAGATTTCGACCATATAGTAGTATCCATAGCCTCTTGAAGATGTCAGCCTGATGGTTGCGTTGTTATAACCTACGCCTCCTGACAATAGGGAGGGAATACCCCACTGGGTATATCCCACCTCGGTGGCCGCGATGTAGGTGATTCGAGTATAGTTGGTTCCTCTGTAAATGATGTCCTGGTACTGTACTGCGTTCATGACAGGCGCTTTGTAGTAGTAGTTCCTGTAAGTAAAGTTTAAGAAAAAATATTTTATAAAAAAATTACACCGACTTCCAAAAAAAAACACTAAAATGTGAAAATTTACTTTAATTTCGGAAGTCGGTGTTTCTGATTATGTTTCTTCGTTTTTTGACACCGACTGCCGAAATTTAAGTTATTTTTCAGTTTGTAGTGTTTTTTTTTGGAAGTCGGTGTATATATTTTTTAAAGGTTTTGGTTTTTCACATTAGTTGTGGTACATAATGAGCAAGTTATATAGGAAGGTACCTATAATGCACAAAGTTATGCCAGAATAGATTACCCGAGTAACATAAAACTTATAATATGCATGTATACATATATATATATATATATGCATAACCAGGGAAATGAGAGTGTACCAGAGTAAACTGTACATATCTGCGTACCCCTTTAGAGCGTATTGGTGTGATGTTATGTTATGAAATGGCGTAAACAACAAACAGACATGCGATTGCAGCTATCTGGAGTTCAGTTGTATATCACCGAATTTCTTGATCAGATCTTCACCAAGCGGGGTCACATTGAAAGCATCAGCTTTCAGGTAAAAAAAGAGTCATCAAAAACCATTCACCTTATTAAAAGTTTTAAGGTGATACACACATAAAAAAATACAGGCGAATTGAAAACATTTATTTTTTGAAGTCGGTTAAAAATAATTAATTATAGTAAGATAAATGGTTCATAGGTAATTGAGTCGAACATACTCTACAACTGTCTCGTAGGTCTAGTGGTCTCAAGTGGTACACCAGAGCAAGAGGTTCTGGTTTTGATGCCCAGGTTAGGTAAAATGTCATTGGTTTTTTTATCTGAAATTTCCTAATTGCAGCCTGAAGTCTAGATTTGTGGCCGGTTGATGGCAATAGGCTTGCCACCAATTTTTTTTTCTATCTAGTATTTTTTTTATATATTTGCCCCACACTAGCACTTTCTTCCTGTATCGTGGGTGTGTTTACAAACATATAAACTCACATACACAACACCCAGAACCGGAACAACTATCTGTATAGGTATTATTACATGGGACTTAAACATAACTGGTGAAATGTGGGCGACCTAATATAGCTTCTATATAGTATGCGCCTATAGCTCTGAGCTATAAGTGCATACCTGCCTACCCTTCGAGGAAAATAGGTGTGGTGTTATATTATACTCTTCTCTAGTCAAAGAGAAATTCTATCAGCAATCACTATTATCATAAGTTAAAAAAAAACGGGCTTTACCACGAGGCTTTTCGGCAGCACAAATCATATTGCAAGCACTTCAGCTTAAACAGGCTGAAGGGGCAAGGGGCAATGGGCCAGCCATATAAGCCGTGGAACCGATGACCGTTGGAGTAGACGTGTTCTTGAGTGGATACCGCGAACTGGTAAACGTAAGGTAGGACGCCCTCAGGCTAGGTTAAGTGACGATCTTCATAGGGTGACTGGTAGCAGCTGGATGAGAATTGGCGAAAATCGAAGCAAATGGCGTACAATTGGAGAGGCCTATGCCTAGTAGTGGACTGCTATAGACTGATGATGATGATGAATTCGTTATGGACTTTTTTTAAAACGGTATCGCTAACAACGTTTCGTGATAGCCTTTACAGTTCAAGTCTTGTCAGGCAAATCCGAATCAAAGAAACAAATTCTTAATCAATAATAAAAAAGATAAGCCTAAGTAAAGATCAAGGAAAAAGTGACAATCAATTCAAATTGTGAATCATAGGAAAATCCAAGGAGCTTATCATGAACAACTGGTGATAATCGACTGAATAATACAAGGATTAATAAAAATATTACGAAATAAATGATAAATCCGAAAGACCTACAATATGATGTCCTATCGTAACGGTCAATAAACTTAAGTCATCGTATCCTAATAATAAATGCTTATCATATGACTCATTTGTAAAAGTAATCAACAAGTTGATTTTAATATAGAAGTATAAGTAGCAGGTCAACAAAAGAGTGATGAACTGATGAATAGAGAGAAGTAGGCCAAAGATTATGAATATGATGACCTAAAATAACGTTCAATAAACCTACTAAGTCATCAGGTTCGTATCTTAATAATTGACATGACTTATTTGTAAAATTAATCAACAAGTTTATTTTAAATATAAGAATAAAAAGCAGGTCAACAAAAGAGTGATAAACTGATGGAGGCCTACTTCTCTCTCAGAAGTAGGCCTGAGATTATGAATATAATGTTCTATCATAACGGTCAATAAACCTACTAAGTTATCAGGTTCGTATCTTAATAATAATTGCTTATCACATGACTCATTTGTAAAAGTAATCAACAAGTTTATTTTAATATAGAAAAATAAAAGCAGGTTAAAAACAGAGTGATGAACGCACACTTTGTAAACAAGCATATTACAAATAAGATGATTATATTCAAGATAATAATGCTTGGAAACATGCTGGCCCTGCTCCATAGGCCTATCTTTGGTGTGGACAAAATCAAAATGGTTAATTTGTATTATATTCATAATTATAGTAACGCTTTATTTTTATTTTTTCTTCTCTTTTTATTTAAAAAATGGACTCGCACACTGTTCTGTTGTTGTTTAATTAGGTAATGTACCTATGTTTGCAATATTTGTAAGTACGTGAGAACCATGTTCCTATTTATCAAGTAAAGGAATTTACCTGTTAGTGCTTGTAATTCTCTCATACCTATATGTAGTATAGTAGTGCTGGGTACATCGTCCTCACGTATATGAATTTATTAATGTATGTACTTATATAAATATTATATAAAACTTTTTTTTAAAAGAGTAAGTATGGAGTTTCTTGTGCGTTCTTCTCCATAACAAGCTACATTTCCGAATGCACGGTAGAATCAATTTTTATTAAATGTAAATTTTAACGTTCAAAAGTGCCGCATAATGGCCTACTTGAAATAAACACATTTGACTTTGACTTTGATGGAGAGGGAGAAGTAGGTCAAAAATTATGAATATGATGTCCTATCAAAACGGTCAATAAACCTACTAAGTCATTAGATTCGTATCTTAATAATAAATTCTTATCACAAGACTCATTTGTAGAATTAGTCAACAAGTTTATTTTAATATAGAAGAATAAAAAGCAGGTCAAAAAAAGAGTAATGAACGGATGGAGAGAGAGAAGACCATCCATTTGACCTTTGGCCTGGTCAAATGGATGGATAATGTGAGGCATGATACAAAAGAAAAGAGAGTGATGATAGTTTGATGGTAGACAGATGAGAGTAGAAGAAGAAAATGTGTAGTGACGTCCCTAAGTGACACGGGACAAGAGCAGGCAGATAATGATGAAGATTATTTTTAAATAATAATGTAGGTAACTGAAACCTAGATAGGCAATAGGCTATACTTGACTTGAGTGGATGTTGAAATTGTTTATACGAGTAGTATGATTAAGTTGTCCTAGTTGTCTCATGTTATTTTTTGATAATATTGGTGATGATATTATTATATTATTTGTGATTAAATTCCAGGATCCTACTTTACCCAATTGAATCAGTCAAAAAATATTTCATATCGGTTAAAGCAATTTTATAGACTGCTTCTAATTACATTGATGTAATAGTACATTGTTGATCATATATTTTTAGTTCAATTTTATTTATTGCAGCTATATATGTATAAATTTTTATGTTATCTATCTTCATCGATATATTTTACATATGCCATCTTTAATACTTATCTTTTTTATAGGAAAAGGAAGTTCTGATTGGATGAAAAAAATTTTTCACTGATAAAAAGTACTATCGCTGTCTGTCATTGTCAACTCTTATCTTGTAAAAATGTACGGTCACGGGCAGCACAGGATGAGCCACGTGAGTGATGTCGCGGCAAAAACTAGTAGAGCAATAAAAGAGAATTTACTAGGTTTTAACCTGAACTTTTTATTTTTCTTGGGTGGGTTATCACCCAATGACTTCTCGCGCCTGGGTGAAGCGGGAGAGCGTGTCAGTCTTTTACTGACTAAAACCGACCCGTGTTCCTTCAGTTGCTTGTGCCAGGACCGCGTTAACTCTCTTTCAAATTTATCCGCAACCCAGACGAACATCGGTCCTAACGAACCCCGTCAATTTTTGCTGTCATCTCTTTGAGGCGCGCGTGGAATACTACGCGCCATCCATTCGGGCCTGGTCCTTATCGAACGGCGAGCTACACATTACTCGCAGTCCGCAAGGTCGCGCCTACGGTGGCTGGGCATTGGTTTGCGGTTCCTGACACTCAGGGTGTCTCCTGCGGCGGCTAGTGCTGAATCATCATCAGCCTACAGCCAGGGGCGAATCCAGGATTTATGTCTGGGTGAAGGCACAGGGCCAGACAAGTAAGGAGTATGTTCATTCGTTATCTATGACTGTGCCGGATAAAGCGAGTGAAGAAAATTTTAATATGCTGGTTCAAAATTTTACCATAGATGTAAGAGTGAGTTCAAAAATTTTAACAATATGGATTGGTTTTCTTTTCATTATTCTAAACGAAACAGGAGTTACTAAGACTACTTGTGCACAAAAACAGAACAACCCAGACCTACCAAGATGTAAGAGCGAGCGAAGCGTGGTCGAAAAAATTATAAGCCCCAGCCTCAGATAGGCTGGCTTAATAGGAAATGCTTTGTAGGCTAATGCAGGCAACTTGAAAATTAAGAGAAACTGGGTGTAAAAGCGAACAAATCGTGCTTGAGAAATATTAAGTCCTATACTATACTATACTATACTATACTATACTATACTATACTATACTATACTATACTATACTATACTATACTATACTATACTATACTATACTATACTATACTATACTATACTATACTATACTATACTATACTATACTATACTATACTATACTATACTATACTATACTATACTATACTATACTATACTATACTATACTATACTATACTATACTATACTATACTATACTATACTTGTTACTTTTTCTTCCGAGCTAGAGCCACCCAGGCTTAGGTACACAAAAAATACGAATATTATGATAGCGGTGTGTAGTAGGTATAACTGAATCTCAGCTCCTTGTTTTATTTTGGCTGTCTGGAGTAGGGACGTGCCTCCATGCCCCCTCTAGATCTGCCTATGCCTACAGCAATGCAATGCTGGGTATAAGCCTCTGAAAATGCATGTTATTTATCTCGATTTTCGGCATCTCTTATCCAACTGTTACCAATCACCCTACCAGGATCGATGCTCCACCTAGCCCGAGGGCGTCGCACCTTACGTTTAGCAATTCGCGGTCTCCACTCAAGAACACGTCTACCCCAACCGTCATCGGTTCTACGGACCAGCCAGCATGGCCAGCTACGATGTGACCAGCCCATTGCTACTTACGTGAATGGTCAAAGTATTATTACTACACAGTAGAAGAAGACTTAGCTGCATACCTGTGAAGCGATGAGAGAGCAGTGGTGGCCCATCGGTAACGGACGTGACTTACAAGTGGTAGGGCGTGGGTTCGAACCCAGGCAGGCGCTTTACTTTGTACAAAATATTTCACACCACTGCTCTCAAAACGGTGAAAGAAAAATCGTGAGGAAACCGGCATGTCTTAGTACCAAAAATTCGAAGACATGTGACTTCCACCAATATGGGCCCGCGTGGTGGATTACGGCCCATTCCATCTCACAGAGCGGAGGCCTGCACACACTACGGGCCAAATGCAAGTCTAAGTGCGCAAAAGGGGTCTATCTATTCTATCCTACCCATACCTGTGAAGCAGTCTATCTCCTGGCTGGACTCCTCCCTGGTACATGTTGCCCCTGAAGGCATTTTTAATGACAGCTGCTTCATTGCAGGCAACAAGTGCAGCGAGCACAGCAAGGAGAATCAGGCACTTCATCTGGAATGACACATAGGTACAAATTTTATGATGTATGAATTATAAATGGATGCCAGTAAGTCAGTGATAGCGAGACGGTTGACAAGACGGAGTAGAAGAAGAAGAAAACGTGTTGAGTCGGTCCCAAGTAACATGGGAAGGATAAAAAGATGATGTAGATAACCAATTTAGTGAAGGTTCGATTTGAAAGAAAACATATAAGAACATAGAATTAACGCAGTCCAAGAAACAATTCAGAGGATTTTTTCAATTTTAATGGTTTATTGTTGTTTGAAGGAGCTCGTGGCTAAATAAAAATAGCCGCACGGGTCGATCTTCAAGGTTAAGCAACGCTTGACGAGGTCGGTCCGTGGATGGGTGACCATTTCAACATACCGAGTTTCCTCCGTGCCTCGGAAAGCACGTTAAGCCTTTGGTCCCGGCTGTCATTTGAAGCTCCTTGACAGTCGTTAGGAGTAGTCAGAAGCTTGAGATCTGACACCAGTCTTGCCAAGGGCACGGGGTCTCATTGCTAAGAGAGAATATTTGGTTCAAATAAATCTTACTAGATGGCGCGACATGTACACAAAAAACAATAAAATGTGTGTAAAATTAACATTTTCTGGAATTGAACATAAAAATTGTATGTTCTTGTTTAATCAACTCTCCTAAGTACAAAATTATGGAATATTCGGCTCTTAATTCAAATTTCAAAGATTATTTGAACGGATCATTTAAAATTGTTCCCAGTAGATGGCGCATTTTTAAATTACTGAGGTATTCCACTCGATTGTTAAAATTTGCATTGTAACGCTTTTAGTTGCAAAAAAAACTGTAAAAACGTGCAAAAAAATACTATAAAACGAACCTTCACTGTATTTAAAGAAAAAAATATTCACGAACCTAGTAAACCCTTTTACTTGCAAGCCGCTGCTAACACCATCTATTGCCGTGAAACGGGATCGAACGCGATTGATGTCCTTACAAAAATAAGAAGATTAAGCAGATGAAAAACGCTAGTTACGTCGGCACGGTTTCTTTGTATGGGATGAGGCATCTGTATGCTAGTATTATATTATCTGTGCCAAGGGGTACCGTGTTACCCAGTTACTGGGTTGTGGAGGTCAGATAGGCAGTCGCTCCATGTAAAACACTGGTACTCAGCTGAATCCGGTAAGACTGGAAGCCGACCCCAACAAACAATTGGGAAAACGCTAGGTAGAGGTAGGTGAATGGTTTAATGTTGTTGCATAGAAATGGATATTATTTAAAAGTACTTCAATTTATTCCCATTTCATTTACCTAATTTTGCCTGTGTTCCACCAAATATACTGAATGTGCACCAAAATATGTTCATTAATTTATTTTCGCAGCGTACAGCGATTTTTCGAGTAAGTCGACGTAGCCCCGCTGCGCGGGGCTCTGCATTTCTGTCTGCAGGGTCAAAAGTAACCTACTGTCCGTGCCTGTCCGTGTCGGGGTGCCCTAAGTTCCCGAGCTCGCTTCGCTCGCTCTTGAACTGATTCTTTGACCATAATTTATTCGTAGATCAACTTATTTCAGTGTTAAATAGATGCTCGTTATGACATATTTTAATGAACATATTTAGGTGCACATTCAGTATATTTGGTGAACACAAAAATATTATCCCATAGAAATATAGATTTCATAAATAATACTGTTTCTAAGTTATACCATATGTGTCCTCCGACTGCATAGAATGATTTTCTTTCTTCTTGTTTACATCTTTTTAGTTCGCTTCTTAAGCAGTCGGGTGTATATTCAAAACATTTTTGATTAGTGCCATCAATTTTAAAGATGGCGATATTCATATTTGAATTCATTCCTTTATGTTACGAAATAAAATAATATTTCTTAACAAACAACGGTGATTATATTTAGGTTTATCAACATAATATTTTTATCAATTGAGAAAGCTAAGAAAAACACTAAAAAAGGTTACTTACATTTTCAGTTTATCTTTCAGAAAATGACCACAGTAGCAATCTTCTCAGAGTGCAGTGTGACTATAAGTAACCATCTAGAGGAGATGACATATATAGGATAAAAGATCCATAGTGATAAGATAGCACTATCTCTGACTCGAGAACAATCAGTGGTCGTGCCACCGTTTCAGAGAAACATGGAAACCTTTATCTTGATTGTATCAATAACGTTTGTTTATTGAAGGAAAACAGAATATGAGGAAAACAATTATACTTGCAAATTGTTATTAGTCATTTCATCATAATATTTACGTTTTAAAGATGAGGTACCGAAAACTGATAACATGTTATTTAGCCCTTTTAACGGTAAGTTTACTTACAGAGAGTATAACATGCATATAAATACACAAGGAACCTTTAAATGTTTCAACATCGAGAACACAGGCTTCTTCGCGGTGAGACTGCTGCCTGGTGCATCCGATCTGAACACAGGAAATGTGGGTCCAAAGTACTGGTAACATTAATTGTATGACAGGTTGCGCACCAGATCCAAATTCTTACCATTTGAATTTAGAACGATTATGTGACGTATTGTTTGAGCTGTAATTTATCGGTAACAGAACTGCATTGCGCAAGCGGCGATTAAGCTCAAATAGAAGTGGGCTGGCCAAATAGTACGAATGTAGGCGGACAGATGCAACTCTATCCGTATATTATGTACTCACATATATATACCTTTTTTAAACTTTTAAGTGAAAGTATAAAAATGTGTTCATGAATTGGCCACCGCCTTGGTAACTTGTTATTTTTTTACCCGACTACGGCAAAACCAAAAGTAGGGTTATTTACCATGTGAAGCCGTTAAAATAGGCCAGTATGGAAAATGAAAAACTATTTTATTCTAAGAAATCAAAGGAACTAAACAGAGTTATATTGAATCAGCAATAACGATTGTCTAAATGCCAAAGGTTAATCATGTGACATATCAGTAGCCCATGTCACTAATGAATATATATGAAAAAAAATGATATTATTTTAACAGTTTATTGATAAAAATACTAAAATAGAATACTAAAAGTGCAAATAGGATCAAAATTGATCGAAAGACGAACGAGATATAACAATTTAAAAAAGGCCCTCACTATGACAACGCTGATTTGTATGGCAGCTGTGTTAGCTTAGCGCTACCTGACGTCAGATCGCACGTAAGACTAATCCTTCTAATTCTCAAATTTTACGCTTTATAACTCGTCTTTAATCAACATATTTATAAAAATATTTGTTTTTTTTTAGTACAATTAATAACTATTTATTCTTCTTCCTGCCCCAAGTATTTATTTAGCAAATGCAAGAATTACATATGCTAACACGTTGCAGGTGATTTGGCAAATATTTTACGGTCGGCCACTAGCCTGAAACCAACCCTCCTTGGGAATGTTATTACTGGTGGTTTACCCATCATCGATCGATAACTATATGTCTCCTACCGCCGCCCTTAAGGCGTTTTACTACGCCTATTTTTTTATTTTTTTTGTCCTCTATGTGCTTGCGCTTGACCAATAACTCACCTGATGGTAAGTGATGATGTGGTCGACGGTGAAGCACGCTTGCCTAGAAAAAACCTATTCACTCTTGACTTAAAGACCCCAAGATTATAGCTATCGGGAAACACAGACTCCGGCAGGGAATTCCACTCCTTAGCTGCCTCGCCACCGACTGTGGATTGCCATTACTGCCGAGTCAGATCCTGTACACTATGCATAGAGCAACTGCAAGACTTAAGTGCCGAAGCCCTCCTGTACTAGGTTTAGCCCACGAACCGACGTGGTTACCGGGAGACAAGCCAAGGCAGCTACTTGGAGCCACTGGTGAGAGTTTGTAGGTTGTCATGATTTTAACTACTTAGAAATTCCGCCGCCTGTAAGACCGACTGGCTGGAATTAGACGCTAACACCCCACTACACCCAAAAAGTTTTTAGCAAAAATTACAAATGCATATTCTCTAAGTCTAGTTTAGTGGCTCTTGTATTAATTGTCCCTTTACAAAAAATATCGTTATCGATTTGTACCACGAAATTTTTTCCGCAATAACTAAGCCAATAGGCATTTTTTTTAGTTACCTATCTTATATGCACAGTATGCTCATATGTTAATAAACCATCTGGGGTTACTATAAAGATGTGTGATTTGTCAGTTGCTGGCCGGCTGCCAACGTTAGCCGCCACAAATGGCAATTTAACTTTATTGTAACGAGAACAGCCACTGCTGTGTATCAAGTTTTTCATTACGTAATGAAAACATGAGTTACTGGTATTATTGACATTAAAAAATAGGGGAACAATATTATTGGATGGTTACTAAATCCATTGGGATCATAAACCAAAAAAATTATGAAATAATGCTACTGCGAAATAGCGAGTTCACATTCTAATTGGATGCAAGACGTTGTCTTGTCCAAATATTTCTGAGTACATACCAAAATTTCAAAGAAAACTAAGTATTGCTCAGTTTTACACAGTTTTACTAAGTTTTACTCAGCTTTACTCAGTTTTACTCAGTTTTACCTAGTTTTACTCAGTTTTATTCAGTTTTATTCAGTATTACTCAGTTTTACTCAGTTTCACGCAGTTTTACTTAGTTTTACACCGTTTTACTCAGTTTTACTCAGTTTCACTCAGTTTTACTCAGGTTTGCCCGATTTTTCCGATTTTTTTTCCCTTCAATCTTGAACTTGTGGTCACTTCTCGTAACTAAAACATCGTTAAACTCAGCATTAGTCCACGAGTATCGGTACTTTTAATAACAATGCATCGTTGAATACTATCATAATACACCGTGAAACACATTCACGGTGTGACCGGCTCCAATACTCACGATATAAGAAGTGAAAATACCTACATTTTGCAAACTATGTCGGGGTCGACTTCGAGTTTAACCCGATGCAATTGAATACCAATATGAGTGGATATAAAACAGTATTTTTACTTGTAGTCGTGTAATTTTTTTTTGTAGTTTTATTTATTCTACGAGCTTCCATCTTCTAGCAACACTAGTGAAATATCTAGTTACTAATATTTATTGTTATAATCACCATATTAGGCGAAAGATGACGACCGATGAATGATGATCGACTGCTGCACTTAAGTACTCCAGCGGACTTTGTGAGAGCACTTTCAACGCTGCATTTTCTGGTGCACGGCCACCCCACCAGAACATTTCTTCGGCCCCATAATCCATCTGACATCTGTTACATGAAAGTTAAAGTTACAACTAACTTTTTTAAATTTACTTCGTATGCCTAACTTTGACGCAAAAAAATAAATAGAACAAAGCAAAAATATATTTAACATGAAACTGTCGTAAAAGTCACCGCAAGTAAAAAGTTGTTTGCGCTGTAAACCGTCTCGTATCGTAGATGTGAAAAGTTGAAATCACGTAATATTTTGGCCAATATGTCGGGTTAGCGGGTAAAAATGTTACATAATATGAGATCTTTCCAAAATACATAATATAAATTGAGCAGTGGTGGCCCAGTGCTAACGGCCACGACTTAAGTTTCGTGTTCGAACCCAGGCAGGCGCTTTACGTTGTGTAAATTATTTACGTACCACTTTAGTTTGTAAATAATAATGTACATATTTAAATAAATGCACTGTTCTTCTCGCGTTTGGATAGAGAGAGCGGCCAATGCTATACCGGCCTTCCTCATCCCCTGCGGCCTCATTGCGTCCTCCATCAGACGGTGGCGACCCCATCCAGGCCGCGAAAGATAGGAAGAGCGGCGCACCGCAATAACGGCACTCCTCTCCCGCCTCGACCTGCAACCCTCAGCCGCGATATCGTATGGGTATGGGAGGCCCCATACGACATCGCGACCCGCCTAAGCTAGATGTCACTCAGGCGGCACCGCAACCTACGTGTTGGCCGCTACGTCGTCAGCTTATCGGCAAAAGCCCTGTTGAGCGGCCCCTTCTCGGGTTCCTCTTCACTTCACCGTGGGTGACCAAGCCACTGCTACTGAATCCCCGCACCTAGAAAATGCAAGCACCCACTGGCGGAAATCACGCTTGCATAGCAATGAACCACTGCTCTAAAGTGGTGAAGGAAAACATCGTGAGGCAACCGGCATGTCCTAGAACCAAAAACTCGAAGACATGTGACATCCACCAATCCACACTGGGCGCACGTGGTCGATTAAGGCCCATTCCCTCTCTCACAGATAGGACGAATGTGTCCCAGCAGTCGAAACATTAAAGGGCTGATGATGATGATACTGATAGCAGTTATGAATATAAATGGGATGGCTAGCGAGGGAGAGAAAGGCCAAAGAAAAGATGGATGGAATGTGTGAGGAGTGATATGAATGAAAATGGAGTCAGTGATAGCGTGACAGGGAACAGGAAGAAAACGTATGCGCCGACCCCAAGTAATATGGGATAAGGGTGATGCGTAGAATATAATCATATAGCTACTGTTTGATTAGATGATGAAGATTAGTAGTAGCAACAGTTGTTACGGGTATTCTCGACTCGATGAAAATCTCTTTTGATATTTTTCATCCCACTACTCTGACCACAACATAGGGAAGAGACTAGGCAGATGATGATGATTATTGGTCGTAGAACAAGATCCATATGTGATCTTACACTAATATACAATTTTATCTATTAATAATACACACAATAAGGTAAACACTTTTAACAGTCGAAAATAACGTACAAACACTTGTATGCACACGAAGTTTAAGAACTGGCCTCTTTTAAAAAAAAACAATAAATACGTAAATATAGCATGAGTAAAAATAAAGGAATATATATAAACGAGCGAAAATAAATTCAAATTAAAGGTGTAAAAAAATACTGAATATGGCTTACTGAAATACTAAGTGCGCGACAAACAGTGGGCGAATACAGATGTTTAAAACAGGGGCTCCTTTTTCTGTCTGCAAGGTCTAAAGTAATCTAACATGAAGGAAGGAAACTAAGTTCACTCGCTTTGCTCGCTCACTTCAGCTCCCGTCATTCCCTTCGAACCTAACCTACCCGTGTCGGGGTTCTCTAAGCTCTCGAGCTCGCTTCGCTCGATTTTGTACTAATTCGTTGAAAACACGAATACACCCGAATTCCCGCGCTGCACAGCGATGTGTACTAGATGGTTGTAACTATTTTCAAAAGAATAATATGCTAAAATAGAATAAATAGAACCCCAAATACAATTAAAGTTCATAACAATTATTACCGCAGCTCACAAAAACCGCATAAAAGTCAAACCGGATAAATAGTTACTTACTTAGTATAATAGTCGCCCATTCAGTTAATTTTCGCCCGGTTAATAATTTCCCAAAAATAAAGTGTGCTTTGAGAACCCTGACGAATGAATGTTGAATGTTTTTTTCTAATGTTGCCCCGTTCTAGGAATCATTTCTGTACTGCGGGTGTGTTTATAAATTAATATTAGGCTCAAAGATCGATCGGTGCCATCTTGGATTTTGGTTTTGACCTCATAATCGTTATTAGCGATCTGGAAAATCATTAAAGTAACACCCATCCAAAACCGGACCTCGGTGAGTGTTGCATAATCTGGGTGCTTTACCACTCCAACCGCTCAAGGTCAAACACTGACACATCCAAAAACTGACCTTAGTAAGTGTTGCTTTACAACAATACGAGTACTAACTGTCCGTCGCGAATTCGGGTGTGGTGAATCTGTTGACGCTCAGAACCCATTATTGCTTTTCTGTACTGCCAAAACTTGTTGTGGTCGAATATTATGAATAAGCATTGTGGCCTGTTTAAATTTACCAGAACGGGTTGTGGCCGGTTTTTAAGGAGCTACAACACAAAATTCATGTTGTGCCTGTTTGAGCCACAACGCGTTCTAAACTATTTTTGTGCTCAATGAGTGTTTCGATCTTGGAGCCTAACATAAACATAACATCACATAACAAACGCCAAAATATTTTTTTAAATTTAATGTAATATTAAGTAGGATTGTAAACACAAAAGTTTTATGTAATGCAATGTGTAGTGCAATGTAAAAATTAAAATGATTTTATTTTCTTTTCAGGTAAGTCACCTCTCAACTACTTTCACCATTGCAGCTGGCCGGTTTGAATGACATCAAAAGCTAAGTGAAATAATAATTAATTATATCGAAATAATAGTGACTACCTTTTACCGCCTCATAATGAACTACAAGAAGACCGTCAACGTTACTACAACGTCTTAATGATATGGTGATTTGGTTGTTAAAAAGGGATATTGCTACTCATCCTGTATGGTTTCGTTTCTCTCGCAAACTAGAAACATTATATATTTAAGACGTAGTTACTCGGACGTCACACAATTCCTATAGCGTGCAATCAAAGTTTTCGGCGCGTTTTGAACATAAATATACAAAAACCCAACAACAACCGTTGGGCAATTGCCCAACAGAGACAAGCCCTGGTTTGAAGATCCTTCCTGTTCAATGGAAATTGCGTGCCCCACCAGTGTGCTGAACTGTGCGGCACTGTAATGCACAGTGTACCACACAAATGTTATTTCTGGTCGATTCACTTAAGCAAACAATAACAAATTTTGCGCCTACATTCTAGAAATGTTCGCACACATCTGTATACTTTTATGCGCGCACACATGCAAGTAGTAAACTCGCGTAGACGCGTACACATTTTTTGTTCGCGAACTCAGTCTTGCTTCCGCTACCGGAGTGAAAACATTTATTAGTAGGCGCACATTGTTTTACCAAGTTAAATATGGATTGGACGAATAATAAAATTATAAAATTTATTCAAGTAATTGAAACTTATCCTCTACTATCTTATCGTTTCCATCATCGGACTACAAGACGTACGGCCATGCGCCATCGGTACATGGTCATCCCACCCATACGCACAAAGCGTTTTGCTAATACTTTCATTGTGCGCACAGCTAAGGAGTGGAATTCCCTTCCGATCTTTGATCCCTGATAGCTACAACCTTGGGGTCTTTAAGTCAAGAGTGAATAGGTTACTTCTAGGCAAGCGTGCTTCATCGTAGGCCACATCATCGCTTACCATCAGGCGAGGTAGTGGTCAAACGCGAGCCTATCGATAATAAAAAATCAAAATAAATACTATGGAATATGGGATTCCAGTCACAATGATTATGAAAATAGAAACAAAAAACACAATGCCACACACAAATTTCAATTGTGACTCGACTGAGGTAATGAGAAAATGGAAGATTATTTTGGCTCGATACCGAAGAGAAAAGAAGAAAATCGTGGATATTTTTTTTCGGATTGGCCTTTTCCTGCCCGTCCATATGAAAAACTGAAGGCAGTAAACTCTGCTCAGTGAACATGTTCGTGCCCAAGTGTGCCTTGCTTGGTGGAGACAGAGGATAAACGCGATACCAGCCTGTACATGCAATGCTGGTGTTTTGCACAAAATTTGTGTTAACAAATGTGCTGCACACTATTTTGGTGGAATCGTACCTAAGTCCATTAAACGCCTAATAAAAATGTCAAAGCAGAATTGCCAGCTATTAATCAACTGCTAATAATAGGCAGTGCCGTATTGTGTACTATCGTGCGATTGCTTTTTTTCACAACTGTGTGACCTCGTCATCATCTTCCTGCCCTTGCCCTATATTACTTGGGGTCGGCGCGACATATTTTGTTCTTCTCCACTGTTTATTGTCACCATAATTCACTCATTCTGCATTCTTTATTGCACACAAAAACATGCAAAACATAAAAAAACAAATACATTAGAACAGCTTATGTAGAAAGGCGAGTTTAACCAATAATGGGGTTCTCTAACAGCAAACCTCAGTGCCATAGAGAGATTGAGGACAGTACCTACATCAAAGTGCACAACTAAACTTAAACTAATTTAATATTGAATGCTGCTAAGACCCAGGCGTGTCTTTTTCGCTAAAATTTGCCAACTCTCTCTACTCGAACATCGACGCCGAGTTTCCAGCCTGTCGCTTTTTTATCGATTACATTTCGGGAAGTGTGCGACGGAACTGCACAATTTGATTCCGCCTAGCCCTTTCCATCATCGAACTACAAGACGTACGGCCATGCGCCGTCGGTACATGGTGGACATCCCACCCATACGCACAAAGCGTTTTGCTAATACTTTCATTTTGCGCACAGCTAAGGAGCGGAATTTCCTTCCGGACTTTATTCCCTGATAGCTACAAACTTGGGGTCTTTAAGTCAAGAGTGAATAGGTTACTTCTAGGCAAGCGTGCTTCATCGTAGACCACATCTTCGTTAACCATCAGGCGAGATAGTGGTTAAAAGCGAGCCAAAAATTATTTAAAAAAATCCCTACCTAAACCAAAGAAATACTTGCACACAACGTTTAAAGATAATACATACACTATTATAAATGAATATAATTCTATAATCACCCATTGATAGAAAGATATATTGCGTCATACTGACAGGAACTCCATTTTCTTTCATATACATCTTTTTCCTGGCCTTTCTCGCCCTCTCCATTCATCAACAATACCAAGTCGTCACCTATTGCACAAAAAATCTTGAGAGAATCCTGCCTAAATCCTGAATAAAACTGCCCCATGAAATTATCACAAGTTATAAACCATCTAGAATTCCTACAAATATGTGTGATTTGTCAGTCGCTGGCTTGCTGCCAAATTTTGCTGCCACAGTTTTACACTTTTCATTTCATGGGGACGCTATTTCTTTGTTGGTACTGAGCTTTTGTTGCTCAGTTTAAAGTATATGCTATGGGTTTGAAAAAAAAATGCACTGATGTTCTTTACGTTTCTTGATTCGAATTATTTGCTTGTAACAAATTACGTATTATTGCGTCCCACGCTTATAGGTGATAAATCTTCCACATATCTTTATAGTATTTTTTGTACATAGAAAAAAAACTCTGTCGTAATAAGACTATTGTGATAATAATTTTTCAGAGTTCAAAAATATAGTGCACCGCAGTCCGCAGACCCATACAACTCAAACCAACCAACTTACCACTTGTTTGTTTAAATGAGTATCCATGAAGTTTCTTACACGTTTTTAACCATAAATACATAAAACTAAAAATTGGAAAGCATTGCGACTTCCACCAACCCACACTGGACCTGAGTGGTGGATTACGGCCCATTCCCTCTCACAGAGAGGAGGCCTGTGTCCCAGCATTAGGACACAGGCCTGCAGGCTGATGATGATGATGAATATAATCTGCTATCGTAAAATTTTGACCTTTTTTAATAATTTTATGCCGTTCTTGAACCTGTGTTTTGTGATTTGACGAAAAACCTGTATGTATATAGTTTAAAATAATAAAAGCACCTAACTTATTCGATTAGCAATATCATGATACATAAAGTTGCTCTGCTGCGAATATTCTTTAACGTGTAATGGTGATAATACCACTATCGAGAGCTAACTGCCTAGGGTGCAACAAACGTTAGTAGATCCATATAATTAAATAAGAGACACAGAATATCTAGAATGTTTAATAACGTAATGCTGATAAACACACTATAGCTGACGATCCAACGCAAAAATCTGTAGGTACGTATGTTTAATTTTGATTAAACTTAATTTTCATGATTGATACTTGATAGTAGAATAGATAGCTGCAGGGTTGCCAGGAAATATGGATTCAAGATAAATCATAAAAAACCAGTTTAATAAAAAAGAAATTACATGCTGGTTTTTGCATTGGGATCTCATACTACTGTACAATCTATCGGGACTTGTAGGAATAAAACTTTAAGGTCGCAAAAGATATCTAATTTTATCGATAAAAACACTCCACATAAGGCGTGCAATCACTACACCCTCAAAGATGGGGCAATTTTAGACAACCATGACTTTGGACCTAGGTCTCTTAGAAGCGAACATTACAGTACATCCTTACTTTTACATCCATAGCATAAAGAATCAAAAAAATATTCAACTAACACACCAAAGGCAAGATATTTTTCAATTGAGCCACCAATCAATCAATCATCATCACTAGTCAATCTTTAAACAAAATTTCAAACGTTTTTATTACATTTCTTAAAATTCTGCAAAGTTTTTAGTAAAGAACACCCCCATTTCCATCTTTTATGGGCTTTTTTGTTAGTCTTTGAGTTGTTCTACATACTGACATAAGAAATATAACTCTAAGAAGCCTTGCATATTTTTGACTTATAATTTTTGCAGAGTTTTAGAAAATGCAATTAAAATGTTTAAGGCTTAACCCATTATATGAGTTGATTTTATCGTTAAACTTAAGGATATATATCGGGCTTAAAGATTTATTTCTACAAACCCGGACACATTGTATAGGGAACTCTCAACAGTATAAATATTTTTTTCATCTGCGTTTTCCCTTACTGCCGATAACAGTATCTACTATTGTCCAATTACTATTTTAATGGGAAGATATTTAAAATAAATCTGAATTTAATAGACTAGGCATTTACAAAAATAAATTTTTTCGCCTCATTTTTTTAATTCGGGATTGTTTTTTTATTATATTAAAAAAAAAAAAACAATTGTACCCTTTTATTATTATAAGCATTAACAATTATATCGATGACGATGATGAAAAATTTTCATTAACATCATCATTTCAGCCGAAATACGTTCACTACTGGACTTAAGCCTCTCCCTAGTGTCGCGTCTTATCGTCCCCAAATATCAATAGAGTACTGGAACCCTGACCCTCTTGCTGAAGTCAACCTGATAGTCACAAATTTCATTCCCATTCCTCCGGCTATGTTCCTCGCAGACGCCAGCTGCCCAGAGGTCAGTATCGCTCGGATAAAACTTATCCGGCCTAGAGTAACCCCGCGGTAGGGAATATCCATGACAATAATCTGGTAGGCCACAGGATGTCGCAGAGGATTATAGCTAGACAGAAAGAAAGTAAGTTGCTATAAATATATATGCGTAGGCTATAAATCTTACTTCTTACTTATATCACGGGCACCCAACGCGAAGAAAGAAAATTTGGTTCAAATAAATTGCACTAGATGGCGTGATAAGCTTATTTTAATGGATCATTTAAAATTGATTCCAATAGACGGCGCGGTTTTAAATTTCTGAGGCATCTACTCGATTTTTTTATTTTGTTACATATTTTGGAACAATGAAAATGTAAAAACGTGCAAAAAAATAGTATAAAAGAAATCGTTACTGTATTTAAAAAAATACATTCACGAACCGAGTAAACCCTTTTACTTGCAAGTCGCTGCTATCGCCATCTATATCCGTGGAACGGAACCGAACACGATCGATGTTCTTAGAAAAATAATCAAGTTTCTTTGTATGGAATGAGGCATCTGTATGCTAGTATTATATTATCTGTGCTTATATCTTACTAATATATTAAATTTAATGCTAAATATGGAAAACAAACTAAATAACTCTAGATTAAACAGAAGTTTAAGCCAAATTTAAAAAGAAGTGTTACGATAGTCGGAACGAGTATTTTGATAAGTGTTCATTAGTAGTGCTTCTGCGGGGGTTAAGAAGACTCTGTTTAAGGCTGTCTGTACCTCGTTTTACGCCTGTAGCCTGTGGGTTCATTTCACGCAAAAATCGTACAGCGCCCTTCGCGTTCAGTATAATAATGCCTTCAGGGTGCTGATGGGGCTGCCTCGCTTCTGTAGCGAATCAGGGATGTTTGAGGAAATGCGCGTCGATTGCTTTTATGCACTGATGCGTAAAAGATGTGCATCCTTGGTGTGCAGGGTGCGGGCCAGCTCCAACGGCATCCTGGCCATGATTGCTGACAAGCTGGACTGTGTTCATATGAATCGTTGCTCCAGTATTTCAGCTGGAATGCTGAAGCAATGACCATTGAATATACGTATTTTTTTAAATTTTGTTCAAATTTATTGTGCTACTAACATAGGTATAAGTTTATATTGTTACTAACACCATTATTATTATGTATGTTTAGGTTTAAGTTATTTTATCTGGGCCCTGTCGCCTGAAATAAATGAATTAATAATATTAATAATAATTAGAAAAAGGGATCTGGTATAAAACTATACCGGGTCAGCCTTTTCTTGTACCATGGTTTGTTAATACTACTTTAAGTAGAAAATTTGTGGTTTTGCTTGAAGACTCAGATTTGGACAAATTCCATGTAATTTGCGTTCCAGATGAAAGTTAACTCGCCTAATTTTATGGAGTGTGGAGTTGTGGAAGACCTACAGCACTTATTGATAAAATGTGTGTGATATGATTCTGACACACACTGAAAAGCATTATAATAGTTGATTTTTGAAAGTATTCGGTTTTATTAACCGCCTTATATCCACGCCCTCCAAGATGAGTTCTGATCATGGCCCTGATGCGCCTTTAAGTCTATAAAAAACGATTTGTTTACGGTCCTGAGGTTGAACCAACTTGACGTAAGGACGTTCCATAGACCGTGTCAAGTCAGTCTGTTCAAGTTCATGGCCCAAATCTGATGTATAGAAGTTACCTAGTGTATGTTTATGTTATGATGGGACTGTCATACGCATGGCGATTATAAAAGTCCCTAACACAAAAAAGAAAAAAAAATGCGAAAGTTTGCTATGTTTGTTACACAATCACGCCATAACGGCTGAACGGATCTAGATAAAATATGGCACAGGCATAGATTATAGTCTGAAATAGCACATAAGCCTGGCAGAAGCTAGTGAAATGTAATGCCTAGAATTAAGCAAAATCAGCAATGTAAAGACCTACGCTCAGCATAATGCTAGGGACTTTTGAACAGCGCTAGTTGCCAACTAGTACATCAAATCCGGACAAGTATCAATATGACTTTTCAAATTATGTACTTTCTAAATGTATCTAGGACATCGCTGACAAAGGTGAAGAAAAAAATAGTGAGGAAACCTGGACTTATAGTGAGTTTATTATAAGTTGTGCTCCATTGGTGTAATTGCTCCAAGGTGCTTCAGTGTGCGGATAAACAAATAAATAAATAAAATACTTAGTGAGTGCCAGTAAGACCACATTAATAACTAATTATTGTCTATTGTTATCAAACACGTGACTATCAATAATTAAAAAAAGTAAGTCAACATATCACAATAGATTAAATGGAAGTTGATAGCTTATTTATAAATAGAAGGCCAATCTCCAATTTTGATCAAAAATATTATCAAAACCATTTATGAAAATGAAAACGAAAACAGAGGCTTCAGGCATGGAACATTCTATCAAACGAAGCGTCGCGATAGTGATTGATAAAACGTGAAAAATTTATGGGATTGCCAAACGCTATCCAAATTTTATATGATCAATCCCTAAACACCAGATCCTTGCAAAGGTGAGAAGGCACACCGGAACAGCTCCTCAAATTGTATCAAGCTTAAGTTCGATCATGCATGGAGTACTGTTCTCATCTCTGGGACGGAACTGCCAAATACCAGCTTGATGTACTAGAATCGATCGAAAGGCGGCCAAGAGGCAATGAGGCACTGGTCAAATCAACACTCCAGAGCCTTGAACATTGTCGCCGAGTCGCCAGCTTGTCGGTTTTTTATCGGTTACCTACATTTCGGGGAGTGTGCGATGGAATTGCACGATCTAATTCCACCTAGCCCGTTTCATCATCGGACTACCAGACGTACGGCGATGTGCCATCGATACATGGTGGACATCTCACCCATACGCACAAAACGTTTTGGGAATACTGTTCCCCGACAGCTACAATCTACGGGTCCTTAAGTCAAGAATTTACAGGTTATTTTTAGGCAAGCGTGTTTCACCGTGCGTCGACCACATCATCGCTTACCATCAGGTAAGAAGGTGGCCAAGCGAGAGCCTATAAAATATAAAAAGGTCTCTATTAGGCCAACCGCCTAACTGAGACCGTTCCTAAGGTAGCAAGAGAGATGTTGACACCCATCAGCGAACTATCGATTAAAAGGTCACTACACCCGCGGCAACACTACGAGTAAGTCCGCCTGTGTACTTTTAAGTTGAAGATGAAGTTTTAAGAAATGAATAAGTATATCCTTACCGTACCGCGCAGCTACTTCGGAATGGTGTCAGTTAAAGGATCAGTCAGAAGTGGTACTCGGTAAAAACGGGCTGACCATTCCCCTTCTAGTTGTAAGGTAACCAAGCGTTTTCTATCCCGTTCTAGCTGTAAAACAACCAAGGGTTCGCTGCTCTCTTTAGACTCTTAAATATACACCCCTCCTCAAACTGGTGGATTTCTTGAACCAATTCATCGCTGGCTGATGGCGCTTTGAGCATACGGACCAGAAGCAGGCTCCTCATCTGTGAAAATGTAGTTTGTCTTTAGTTCGTTTAAGCACTGGGTCTCATTGCTGAGAAAGAAAATTTGGTTCAAAAAAATCTCACTAGATGACGCGACATGTACACACAATTCAATAGAATTGTGTATAAAATTAATATTTTCTAGAATTGAACTTATAAATTGTATGTTCTTATTTAATCAACTCTCATAAGTACAAAATTATGGAATATTGGGCTCTTAATTCACATTTCAACGATTATTTGAACGGATCATTTAAAATTGATGTCAATAGATGGCACATTTTTAAATTTCTGAGGCATTCTACTCGATTGTTAAAATTTGAATTGTAACACATTTTGGTGCAAAAAAACTGTAAAAAGGTTCAAGAAAACACTATAAAACGAACCTTCACTGTATATAAAGAAAAAAATAGCAAAGAAAAAAATATAAAATATTGCAAGTCGCTGCTAACACCATCTAATGCCGTGAAACGGGATCGAACACGATTGATTTACTTAGAAAAATAACAAGATTAATCAGATGAAAAACGCTAGTTACGTCGGCACGTTTTCTTTGTATGGGATGAGGCATCTGTATGCTACTATTATATTATGCTCATCTTACATTCAATGAAGTCATGCAGTCCCCAGAAAAATACAAATGGTAAAAAGCTATTGAAGATGAACTAAAATCTCTTAAGAGGAAACGGGGGTGGCCTTTTCTCCATACAAACGCTCTCGTCTGTTTTCTCTCTGGTTTATGAACTTAAAGCAATGATTTTTTACAGTAAAATAAATATCAACTTCTTCTATGTCCCTATGTTTTCCTTTTTGGTGATATATTATCCGTATAAGAACTAGAACCCTCTCAAAATGCTCAAAATTGTCTGTATTGAGTCGCTGTCTTCAGAGCCTTAGTGTACAAATTTGATAACTATTAATGAAAAAAGGAAAACATAGGGACATAGTAAATATCCTTCTTATTCAGTTTATGAAATATCTTCTAAATCGGTCCAATATTGGAGGAGAAAACAGACGAGAGCCAAACCTCGAATTATGACTTTTTACTTAAGAAAATTTGTCGAATCTGCGGTTGTCCTTATCGCACGAATTTGTGGGCGGGGTTTGACGCAAGGGGTCTGCATAATACGTACACAGACGAAAAGGTGATGCGTAGTAGTTGAAAATAATATCTATACACTAGTGTTGTAAACAGTTATCGATAAACACATTTATATTGTTTGCATGTGCTGTTTAGTGGGAATTACAAATAGAAGTATTAAAAAGTAATGGATACAAAATAAAATTAAGTGCATGTCTTTATTTATTTATTTATATATATACACTTTATTGTACACCATAACAAACAAGAAAAAGAAACTTAATACTAAAAATATACAATGGGCGGCCTTATCGCATACCGCGAAATGTTTATTACAAAAAGTTTTCAATACAAAACAGTAAATTATATATCGGATAGGTATCCGCAGTCTCTAGATCGCCTACTAGGTACATCAGCGAAATTAAACTTATTTCAACGTCAGCCGCACGGGTCAATCCACAGAACAGATAAAAGAGGTTTTATCTGTTCTGTGGGTCAATCGATCAGGTTAAGCTATGCTTGCCGTGGTTGTTCCGTGGATGGGTGACCATCTTTACATACCAAGACCCGTCCGTGTCTCGCCAAGCACGTTAAGCCGTTGGTCCCGGCTGTTATTTTCGGCTTTGAAAGCCTGAAAGTCTGACTCGTTTTACCAAGGGGTTTCATATTACCCAGTAACTGGTTGTGGAGGTCAGATAGGCAGTTGATCCATCAAAATACTGGTATTCAGCTGCATCTAACTCCAACGTAGATGAGAAAAGGCTAGGCAGACGTGCTTTCTCTCACTGGTTTATTCTTTGGTATCGGATCGTCAATAATTTCTGGTGAAAGGCTAATGCCTTAGGCTTGCCACTAATGTGGTAGAACTTTTCTAATAATGGTTCCATTTTTTGCCATAATGCATTGTCCCTCTTAATATTTTGAAAAATAAAAGCTTTTGGGACTCCATAAAATAAAATAACAGAAATTTCGACGAGTTATGTGTAGTTGGCCTTGTACTTAGTAGAAGTAATTGTGATTCTGTTTTAATTGTAACATTTTGTCTTTAAACGTACATAAATCTATTACATCATCATCATCGTCATCATATCAGCCGAAAGACGTCCACTGCTGGTCACAGGCCTCCCCCAAACGTCACCACATTGATCGGTCCCGTGCGTCTCGCATCCAGTGGATCCCCGGAACCTTCACCAAGTCATCGGTCCACCTGGTGGGAGGCCTTCCAACGCAACGTCTTCCGATTCGCGGTCGCCACTCCAGAACCTTTCTGCCCTATTGATCATACGTTCTGCGAGCAATGTGCCTTGCCCACTGCTACTTAAGTTTGGCAATTCTTCGGGCTATGTCGGTAACCCTGGTTCTCTTGCGGATCTCTACATTTCTGATTCGACCACGCAAGGAAACTCCATGCATAGCCCTCTCCATTGCCCTTTGGGTGACTGTAAGCTTTCTGATGAGGCCCATTGTAAGCGACTATGTCTCAGAGCCATATGTCTGGCAACACACACTGGTCTGGTCAATGTGTCTCAAGTCTATACTTGTGACACTGTGGAAAGTTGGACGAGAATATACCGCAACTTCTCGAACACTGCCCAGCCAAGTCGAATTCGACGGTTGACCTCTTTCTCGAAGTTGGCCCTACCCAACTGGATCGTTTGTCCCAGGTAGACATAGTCGCCCACAACTTCGAGTGAAGAGTATCCGACTTTGATTGGAGTGAGTGTAAAATGGGCATTCAACATCACCTTGGTTTTGTCCATAATCATCCTAAGACCCACTCTTTAGGTAGCTCTACTGAGGTCATCGAGCATTGTACTGAGGTCCTCCATGGTCTCCGCCATGACCACTATATCGTCGGCAAACTGAAGGTGATTGTTGTATTCGCCATTGACATTTATGCCTAGCCCTTTCCAGTTCAGAAATCTGAAGACATCCTCCAGTGCAGCGGTGAACAGTTTCGGAGATATGACGTCTCCCTGTCTCACACCTCGCTGCAGAAGGACGGGTACCGAGGTCTGATCCTGAAGTCGAACTGACATGGTGGCCTTTTTATACACACTTT
Organism: Orthosia gothica; assembly: GCA_949775005.1. Taxonomy (NCBI): domain Eukaryota; kingdom Metazoa; phylum Arthropoda; class Insecta; order Lepidoptera; family Noctuidae; genus Orthosia; species Orthosia gothica. Next base: position 39,757,780 of record OX459035.1, read on the forward strand.
TCAACACTTCGATGTACTGGTAGTCAATTTGGTACCGTTGGAGAGACTGCAGTACAGCCCAAGTGTCGATCAAATCGAAGGCTTTCTGGTATTCCACAAACGCTAAACAGAGAGGCAGGTTGTACTCTTCGGTCTTCTGTATAACCTGCCGCAGCGTATGTATGTGGTCTACGGAGACGATTAGTGATGATCCTTGAAAACAGTTCTAAATCTATTTATTTTTGTTCAATTCCGTCTTCAGGTGACATTCTTGCAATTTCATAAGGACAGTTTATCTCTATTATCGAGTCTTGACCTATCAGACCATCCAGGCTTGCTGCGAAAAAGGGTTTGTTTTCATCGATAAACATTCCACACTCTAATACCTGTAGGCCCGTGTGCTTGATAAATTGATCGATCGCTTTAGATTCAGTTTCCTTGCCATAATTGGTAGCCACAGTTCCTTTAATTTTTTTTATATAATAACGTTTCTCAAATTTTGCGAACCAATGTTTTCGCTCGCATCTTACATATTCGCCCAACATTCGATGCCGAAAGCCTCTTTAATCTTTCAATTTTCCATAAGCTATTATCGCTTTGGCCCCCACTATTTTCCTTTGAACATCCTTAGTTGAGAGCAATCTTTCAAGAAATAATTTTTCTATTAATTTATATAAATCCAAAGGCATATCTTCTTCTATCTTCTTCCAACTCTAAGCAACCGTAGTTTTTAACAGGTTCTGTAGTTTTTTTTATTTTGCTCGTTCCGTCTTTGGGATATGTCAGTTTTCTTTTTCGGAAAATCTCTGTGATTTTTTTCGAACGCTGCTTTTGATCTATTTTTTTTTATTTGCCCGGACTGCAGCCCTGTATTATTTTTTGGATGCGTGAATGAATAGGCCTTCGCTATTTCATGCAGTTACTGCTCCATAACATCTTGTCTGATATGATATGAGCCTGCAAAGTTAACTCTTTTTCCGCCAATAAATTTGGCAATTACATAATTAAATTGCTCCATAGTATTATTAGTCACGACCAAAAAAAAAGATTTTCTGCATTTGCTGTTAAGAATAATAGATATTCTTGGATATCAGTCCACAATTCACAGCAACAAAAGTTACGAGTGACTGGGGCGATTACAAGAAATGTGCGAGCCGCGGCCGGGAGCGTTTCGGAGGCACGCACACACTGTCAACTTACACACACATGGATAGGGCGGCCGGGCGCCACGAGCTCGCAGTTCGCAGAGCGACAGCGATAGTTTTTTCAAATACCTATTTTTCAAAAGTCTCTCCGCCCGTATTTCCTCTTAAAGACAATGGAGTGTGGAATATAGTAGACAAAGAAAAAGCAATAAAAAAACTGTACTTTCTAACAGATGGGTGTTCAAAGTCAAAGAAAATGGCACATACAAAGCAAGATTAGTAGTAAGAGGCAACGAACAGAGAGAGACAGATTTTGATGAAATATTTAGTCTGGTTGCTTCACAGTCTGCTTTAAAATAACTATTTAATCATTATTATTATATTATCTGTGATTTAGGTAAACATACCACTACACATGAAAGGCTCTGGAAGTTGTCAAAAGGAAGATTAAAGATCATTTTCATGCGCAATGACATAATATTAGCATTTATTTATATAATTTTCTATATATGTATTAATGTACGTAGTAAGAATATTTGTTTTAATTTAATTCGTCTTAAGTAAATATTTTAATATTCTACACTGGATCCTGCCCTCTATTGTCAACTTTCTTTAACACCCTTTTGCTTTAAGAGAACTCAACATTGCTCGCCTTTGTACATGTACTTTATTATCACATTGTGTATAATGTTGGTTTTTGGTGTACAGTCAACAATAGCTTTTACCTGACCCACTCTGAAAACGCACCAATTTGAATCCTCTGCCTGTAATATTAAGGATTATTTAATTTGTATGAATTTATCAGACTAGAGCTACTCGATTTGGTCTTTAAAAAGTTAGCGTTAAGGTATTTATAACTATTTGTTATGCGATTTTGATTTTTATGCTGTAAAAAACTAGACTTAAAGTTTATCAGAGTATTGTAATATCATTAGTGTCATTGCTACTAATAGCTTATTTTAATCATTATAGTCTAGTAGATCTGGTCTCGTGGTTCATGTGTAAGGCTGAAACGAACAAGATGCGAGTTCAAATCCTGCGTATAGGATATATTGTTTCGTTTTCAATTTAGAATCAATTCAATAAGTATTCCTTGCATTATTGTAAAGAGCTATAGACGGAGTCAAACCGATACATTCTTCAATTATTTTTTTTTTTAATTGGTAACATTTTCGCGTAACTTGTAATAAGTAGGTAGTTGAAAGAAAAATATGCGTATTCATTATTAAACTAGTAGTCAAATAACTAGTAGTTACTAAGGTTATGGGTAGGAAAATATAATGAACCGTGACAATAAATCTAAAGCCAGTCTACGCACAATTACAGTGACTACTATATCTATATCTATACTCTATACTATATCTATACTAATCTATATTTTACTTTTTTTATCAGGGGGGTAACCACAAGCTCTTAGAGTAAGGTTATTTTGAGATCGAATAAGTGACAGATGTATACAAGTCAGATACATCTGTCCCTTAATCGATCTCAAAATAACCTTACTCTAAGAGCTTGTGGTCACCCCCCAGGTCTCAATGGCAAAATAATCTATATACACGAGGAGAATGTTGCATCAGAGAGATTGCTTGGATACTTTATAATAATATAGCAGTAAGTGTATTTTTGTAATATTGTACTTTTATTACCTTGCTATTCATCATGCCGTGACGTAAATAAACATTTTTTTTAAATACTTAAACGTAAAGTGACACCTGTTTAATTTTTTTGTTTCAGAGTAATACAGTCTGATTGTTTGATGACGTGCAGAACCAGCGCTTGAAAATTCTGGGTTAATGGGGCTGGATATCTTCCATGGGACCTGGTGAACTTATAGAAGATGGTGGCCGATTTAATAGTCACCAGTCAGTTCGGAAGGATATATATTCCCAAACCAAAAGGGGGCAGGATCCTATTTTAAGCATACTAGTTGACATAGACTCGAATTGTGTACAGGTATCCAAGGCCTCCAAGCATTGACATCCCGATGGTGACACAGCAGAAATCAAGTCCTCCAGAAACGATGGCTATGCCTGCGGTGTTCAAGGGCCCCGCAGGGTCCACCCGGATTGCAGTTATCCACCGGTTCGTGTTGATTATTTCATCTCTTACTGGGTGACCTTCTGGTCTGACCTACCTACTGTAAAGACATGAACTCATGGTCAGGAAAAAAGGAGTTCATATCAAATTCTATTTGGCTTCGCAGCTGTGATAAGTCAGAGGCAAAATCTATCGTAAACATACTCGTATCATCAATTCAGCCGAAAGACGTCTCTCACAATGTGGCTTATCAGAAAGCTTACAGTCACCCAACGGGCAATGGAGAAGGCTATGCTCAGAGTTTCTTTGTATGATCGAATAAGAATTATAAAGATCCGTAAGAGAACCAGGGTTACCGACATAGCCCGAAGAATTGCCAAACTTAAATGGCAGTGGGCAGGGCACATTGCTCGCAGAACGGATTGAGTTATGATGATAGTGGATCGAGCCGGCAAGCTTGCAAATATCACCTGCAACATGCCTGGCATTATTGTCCACCGCTACGTATACCTGGGTTCCAAATCTGCAATGATGGCAGCTATATCCCCGAGATAAAAAGGTGAATCGGGCTGGTGAAGGATGCGATGATCAGTTTAAGCAACATTTGGAAAAAGAGAGGAATTGGTATAAAAACCAAGATCAGATTGATACGTGCCCTGGTATTCCCTATCTTCCTGTATGAAGTGGAAACGTGTACAATCCTGGCCCGAGAGAGACAAAGGATCAATGCATTCGAGATGTGGTGTTGGAGGCGAATGCTGAGAGTACTTTGGACTGTAAAACGCACCAATGCATCGAACCGGACCCTGCTCCGAGTAAAACCTCACTTGTCCGCCGTATGCCAGCAGCGCATTCTTTCGTATTTAAGCCACACAATGCTCAGAGACGACGAGAAACTGGAAAAACTTATTGTGATTGGGAACACCGAAAGCAAAAGGTCGCGCGGTCGTTCACCAACGAGATGGACCGATATAGTGAAAGACTCGTGGTCCTCCAAATCTACACGGTCGTAAGGGACGCGCTAGACAGAAACCGGTGGAGGCAGATCTTCCGCTCCAGATGTAACCCTGATGCTGACCCCGATCCTCAGACATGAGGGAGCGACTAAGAGAGAGAGAGATATATTATTCAATTCAAAATTAAATTTTGTTTCGTATTAGCGATATTTTGTTATTAGATCAAGCTTAGATACACATATTTTAATCTGTTTTTATTTTTGTATATTATTTCTATATCCATTGATACACATACTGGCAAAATAAATGGAGCAAATTAAAAACGTCGATTTTATTACATACGATTTAGTTCAAAAAAAAATAAGTCATTTTCCCTTATTAAACCGTAAAACAAATAACTAATTATATATTTTGTTAATGAAAAGTTCAAAACATAGAAATCATAAAATAAGCGATATTTTCTCAAAATGATGTAAGGCGACGCGCGACGTTTAATTATTTAATCAACCAGGAAAAATGGTTTTATTATAAAACAAAATAATAAAACTACCATGAAATGGTGGCTTGTTATTACGCCTTTTTTGCCAGTGTGTGTAAAAACAAACAAATAGATAAGTGCGTATCAATGCAATCAGCATTATACGTCCAATGCGTAAAAAACAAAAATCAAAGTCTAAATTTCTGATTTAATTAGTAGATTACTGATAGTATTTTCTTATCATTACATAATTATAGTATAAATACTGCTTTCTTTAGGAGACATTTATAGTAGCAGCAAGCAAGTGACCTCAGACTAGTCGATTTGAAAACTAAACTTTGACAAGGTAAGTGCTTTGTGATTTATTCACTAATGTTACCACTTTTATGTAAATTTTATATTCGATTTTTCTATCATCACACGGCATATCTTTTGTAGCCAGTTTTCGCGGTATTTCTTTGCAGGCCCTAGTAATAATTTGCAAGCATAGCTAACTGACTGACCACAGAAACTGTTATTTTTTCTGTGGAGTTACCTATTTGAAAAAAGTGTCAACCAGTAAAAACAGAATATTTATTAATTTATTTATGACAAAGTATTAAAAAATAAAATAGTAAATAAATTGTGACAAAACCCATCGCCCTTTAGGGCAGCAAAAAGGTGGAGAGTCAGCAAATAGTATTTAAGTACCACACAAAAATGCAAAGCCAATGATGAAATATCTCGAAATTTTTGTCAAATAAATACATCTTAATTCAAAGTTATATACATCCAACTACTCCGAAAATTTAAATAATCATGTTTTTTTTATTAATATTTATTTTTAAAGAAAACAAAAATTTATTTGTTTTGTACTCAGTGCACTCAATATGAATAAGTATTTGTGTAATTTTCTTCAAAAAATAATACATGGCCTGCTATCTAGACAGCATTTGAGGGTGAAACCATTCAGCAAGGAAAAGAGAACCGAAACAATATAATGAGTCTTGTTATAATTACAGATGAAGAGCTTAGTTCTCGTGGTGATGTTAGCAGCGGCAGCAACTGCTGCAGTAGTCAGCAATGTGCCTGACGATGCTGACGTGGACGTGAACGAGATGCCAGAGGTGATTGTAATTGACGTGTTTGAGCCGACTGACATAGCTCAGGAACCGCAAACTGCAGTAGCCAGTCGGCGTAGCCTGGCGGTGGGAGAGATCGGTGATAACGATATCCTTGTGCATGAGTAAGTATACGTAAACGTTACTTAAACCAGTATCATAATTTATAGATGAACATGTTTAAAGCTAAAGCTATCACCATACAACAATCGGATGAGGTTTACTTTCATAATATAAGCCCTCATCATATCAGCCGAAAGACGTCCACTGTTGGACATAGGCCTCCCCTAAGCGACGGCACATTAATCGGTCCCGTGGGTCTCGCATCCAGCGGATCCCCGCAACCTTCACCAGGTCATCGGTCCATCTGGTGGGAGGCCTTAAAACGCAACGTCTTCTGGTTCGCGGTCACCACTCCAAAACCTTGCTGCCCCATCGGCTATCCGTTCTGCGAGCAATGTGTCCTGCCCACTGCCATTTAAGTTTGGCAATTCTTCGGGCTATGTCGGTAACCCTGGTTCTCTTACGGATCTTTACATTTCTTATTCGATCATGCAAAGAAACTCTGAGCATAACCCCTTCCATTGCCCTTTGGGTGACTGTAAGCTTTCTGATGAGGCACATTGTGAGCGACCAAACCAAATGTTTGCTTATTATAAATAGCCTATGTATCCATTTCATAAACGTATATATTAAATACTTACATATGGCTGCGGGAATCCGGTAGATACGTGACGATCAGGACCAATCAGTGTGGGGACGCTTTGGGGAGGCCTATGTCCAGCAGTGGACGTATTTTGCCTGAAATGATGATACGTACAAGTATGTTTAATATCGATTATGCCTCTGACTTATCACAGCCGCGATGCCAAATTGAATTTGATATGAACTCTGACCATGAATTCTTGTCTTTACAGTAGGCAGGTCAGACCAGAAGGTCATCCAGTAAGAGATATAATAATCAACACGAACCGGCGGATAACAGCGATCCGGGTGGACCCTGCGGGACCCTCGAATACCGCAGGCATTGCCATCGCTTCTGGAGGAATTGGTTCCTGCTGTGTCACCGTAAGGATGTCAATGCTTGGAGGCCTTGGATACCTCTACACAATTAAAGTCTATGTCAGATAGTATGCTTAAAATAGAATCCTGAGCACTTTTGATTTGGGAATATATATCTTTGAAGTTTTTTTTGTAATAATATCAGCCTGTAATTGTTCCACTGCGGGGCAAAGGCCTCTTCTAATACAGAAAAGAGGCCTTTTTTGTATAAGATTATTTTATATCTTTTGTTATAATATGTAAAAAAAATAAGACATTTTAAGCTATTTGTTTGTTTTTTTTTTATTTATTGGCCAGTGGTAGCTCTGTGGTAACGGCTGCGACTTACAAGTTATAGGTCGTGGGTTCGAACCCAGGCAGGCGCTTTACTTTGCGTAAATTATTTCATCACCACTGCTCTCAAATTGGTGAAGGAAAACATTGTGTGGAAACCTGTATGTCCTCGAACTAAAAATTCGAAGTTATGTGACAACCACCAACCCGCACTGGGCCTGCATGGTGGATTACGGCCCATTCCCTTTCGCAAAGAGGAGGCCTGTGTCCAAGCAGTGGGAACATTAATCATAATCATAATAATTTATTCCTTTGCGAATATGGGTACTAAAGAAAATATCTTATACAAACAAAAGTGTCCATTAGCCATATCCTACCATAAGGCATGCAAATTACAAATACACAGGTATCCTTTAAAACTAGAATTCAACAGTAAAAGATATTCTTTAAGTATGGAGACAAACATCGTTTGGAGTAACATTATATAAATTTATCCTGTAAATATTTAGTGACAGAGTAATAAATGTTTTTTTTAGTGACAGTGTTTTTATATTGTTTTTAAATATATTTATATCACTTATCTCCAGAAGTGAATTTGGTAAATGGTTATATAAGCGTGGAGCCATACATAATATACGTTTATTTAATAACGCTGTTTTATTGCTTGGTAAACATAATATATTGAATCTGTATCTTTTGCTTTTTAACTTATTAAAGTAGTTTGTATTCTTCCTAACGAACATTATAACCTCCAATATATATATATACATGGTAACGTTAGAATATTTAATTTCAAAAATGATGGTCTGCAGCTGTCAGTTACTTTAATACTATTTATGTCTCGTATAAATTTCTTCTGGGCTTTAAACACCGCTTCTTTATTAGTAGAATTACCCCAAAAAATAACACAATACTTTAGAATAGGAGCATCATATCGTTGTAGGCTGTAAGGACTGTAGAAGTGTTGACCGTTTGTTTAAGTTTAAACAGTGCATAAGAAAATGTGTTTAATTTAGTGCATAATGTATGGACATGTTTTTTAAAATTCAAATTATTATCTATCTGTATACCCAGAAATTTCGTAACGTCAACTTTTTGAATGCTTTTATTTTGGTAATTTATGTACATGTTTGCTATTTTACTTACTCTACTCCTGAATGACATGAAATTGGTTTTTGTTGTTTTTGCTTCAAATTTGCAAAAAGAAAAAAAAAAATCGCAGCCAGAAAAAAATAAACAGCAATGTCGGACGGCGTTCGTTGAAATACGTATATCTGCTGGAATTTAGTCCAAATACAACAAAAAACTATTAAAAACAGTTCAAAACTTACCGTTCCATGTTTTTTTCAGCAGAAAACCACAGCCACTCAAAAAATAAAATTCTAAATTTTTAATCACAACAAGTTTGAGCACAGATTTAAAAAATAAATATAACGGTTTTGGGCGGATCCAAAGACCAGCGGGGTATTTTTTACATAATTGTCTATTAAAGTATCGAATGAAAAAACCAAGATTTATCGAGAATATCTGACTACTATACTGACATATATTTCAAGCCAAAAACAGGAATGGCAAAATGGCCGGGTGGACATTTGAGCGACCAATGACAGATGGCAAAATAGCCGAGTGCACAGCATAGGAGATATTATTCACTTTACCTGTATATTTAGAGCACATATAGTAAGTATTGTTTAAATTTAAATATTTATTAGTGTCAAACGTATGCGCAAATTCTAACTTCTTGTTACTTTAATATAGAAGTTGGTTGAACGTTTCTATTCTATTAATAAACAACATTACACTACCATTTAGTTAAAAATTTGGAGCGCTTATAATAACATTCATCATCATCATCATCATCAGCCTATAGTAGTCCACTGCTGGACATAGGCCTCTCCAATTGCACGCCATTTGGTTCGATTTACGGCAACTGTCATCCAGCTGCTACCAGCCACCCTGCGAAGGTCGTCGCAACTCCTAGCCTGAGGGCGTCCTACCTTACGTTTACCAGTTCACGGTCTCCACTCAAGAACACGTTTACCCCAACGTTCATCGGTTCTACGACTTATATGGCCGGCCCATTGCCACTTCAGCTTACTTATTCTGTGATCTATGTCGACAACTTTGGTTCCCTTAGAGAGACTCCGAACATAGCCCCTTTTCATAGCTCGCTGAGCAACTTTGAACTGATGAACCAGCCGTATTGTGAGTGTCCACGTCTCGGCATCGTAGGTCGTAACAGGTAGGACGCACTGGTTGAAGACTATAGTCTTCAGGTTTTGTGGGATACGCGACGAGAAGACTCGACGAAGTTTTCCAAACGCCGTCCAGCCCAGCTGTATTCTTCTGCTAGCCTCCTTCTCAAAGTTGTTCTTACCAAACTGCAGAGTTTGCCCGAGGTAAACGTATTCTCGAACAACTTTGAGAACACCGCCATGGCAATCGATCCCGGAGTGACGTGTGAATTGAACATAACCTGGGTTTTGTCCAAGTTCATCCGGAGACCGATGCGTGCTGAAGAATCAGCCAGGCCATCCAGCATCTGCTGCAAGTTTTGCAGTGACTCTGCCATTATGACGATGTCATCCGCAAATCTCAAGTGTGAGATGTACTCACCGTTTATATTAATGCCGCGTCCTTCCCAGTCCAGCGTCTTAAACATATCCTCCACCGCTTTACTTAACAATTTCGGGGAAATTACGTCCCCTTGTCTAACCCCTCGACGCAGTGAGATATGTCTAGTTTGTCGGTCCTGACTTTGGACGGTCATTGTTGCGTTTTCATAAAGACATCTCAGCACTTGGATGTAACAGAGTCATCCTGGCATCGCTGCATAGACTCCAGAACAGACCAGGTTTCGATGGAGTCAAAAGCCTTCTCATAGTCCACAAAAGCAAAACACAGGGGCCGATTATACTCTTCGGACTTTTGTATAATTTGCCGCACTGTGTGGATGTGGTCTATGGTGCTGGAACCCGGCCTGCTCCGGTGGCTGAAACTCGTCGAGTCTTCGCGTTAGACGATTTGTGACGACTCTCGAAAACAACTTATAAACGTGATTAAGAAGCGAAATGGGTCTGTAATTCTTCAAAAGGGTCTGGTCACCCTTTTTTAAGAAAAGAACGACCACGCTCCTCTGCCACGCCATTGGAGTTCTCCCAGAGAACAGGAAAGAGTTAAAGAGCTCCTTCAATACCGGGGTCCTCCTGCTTTTAGGAGCTCGGTTGTAATCCCGTCCTCGCCAGGGGCTTTTCCATTTTGAAGCTGTTTGAGATCCGCCATCTTGGCTTATTTCAGGCAGGTCTTCTGTAAAATGGCGGGTTAAGGTGGCTCTAGAATCCTCATTTTCGGGATCAGGTCGAGATGCATGCGATGCGTATTGGATAATAATATAATATAAGCATCTCCATCCTGAATTTAGATTCTTTGTTTAGTTGAAGTTCTTTCCAGTTCTTATTAAAGTATATCTCTCAATTCAGTGTGCCTCCGGGCAAAGGCCTCCTCTAACAGTTTCCACTATTTTCTGTCTCAAGCGACTCTTTTCCAATTAGGACCAGCTGTCAATTTTAATTCGTCCTCCCATCTCTTTCTCTGTCTTCATCTGTTCCTTTTTCCACCTCTAGGATACCAGTCAGTCCAATTTTGCTCCATTATTCCTGTGGGTTACGTAGCATATGGCCTGTCCATCTCCACTTCAGTTGGTCTATCTTGGCAAGCACATCTGTTATTTTGGTCTTTGCTCTGATGACGGTGTTTCGTTGTTTGTCTAGTTTTCTGATACCCAACATGCTTCACTCCATAATCTGTTATCGTAAAATTTTGACCTTTTTTAATAATATTTTGCCGTTCTTGAACATATGTTTTGTGATTTGACGAAAACCTGTATTGTATAATTTGACTTTTTACTTAATTTCTAATGATTATTTAGCTTTTAGGGTAAGTAATTGTTCAATTTTAATTTTATGAAAATTTATTTTATTTTGTTTTATTATGATCTTGATTGATTTTTGTAAATGATGTGCATGCCTGTAAGTGACTTACTTACAGAGGATCTTTTCTAAATATTAATGTGTAAAAAGTCGTTGGTGTAATAAATAAATAAATAAAGTAATAAAAGCACCTTTCTTATTAAATTAGCAATATCATGATACATGAAGTTGCTCTGCTGCGAATATTCTTTAACGTGCAATGGTGATAATACCACTATCGAGAGGTGACTGCCTAGGGTGCAACAAAATCAACATATTTTTTTTTATTTCAAATAGGCCTACATGAGCACTCATAAAACGTCGACAAAAGGTGCACGGTTCGGGTTGGTTCTTTCCTATGGAGAAGAACCGGCAAGAAACTCCATGGTTACTCTTTTAAAAATGGTTTGGTTTTACAATATTTCCATGTTACAGCATTACTACTTAGATATGGGGGACAACGTAGGCCCGACGTATTATATATTTATAATAATATATAATACGTCGTAATATATATTTCTTACGACATAAGTCGTAAGAAAACCAAAAAAAATATTATAAATTATATAAACAAAAGAAAATAAAACGAATTAAAAAGTTGACTAATGTTAACAAGCATCTAGAAGGCCTATAATGTTCACACATTTACAAAACAATCGGTAAAATAATCTTTACAAAGGTAAAATAAAGAAATAAAAAAAAACTAAATTAAAATGTGGCACAAATTTTGTTATCAGTGCTGTAACTATTCTTAGCAAAGGGCTATAAAGATGATTGAAAACCATTGTAAAAAGACTAATTAAAAAAAAGGAAAGGAAAACAAAAGAATTAATGAGATTGAGAATAGTTATAGACAGCCACATATTTGTGCCGTTTATGAGTTACCAGGGAAGCCGCATGCGCAGAAGGAGCTAGAGCGAAATTTTTTATTTTATAATATGCTTTTTTAATAAGGACACGTTTGATGTAGTTTTTGAACTTTCCATCGGTCAGTTCTATAACTGACTTTGGCAACTTGTTATAAAAGCGTATACTGTTTATATGAAAAGACTTGCTAGTTTTTGTTAATTTGAATTTTGGTATTTTAATTTCGTGCTTACTGCGTGTATTTAAATTATGTAAGTTGGTTCTAGTTTTGAAAAGCCCTCGATTTTTGCGGATATACAAAATACATTCCAAAATATAAAGTGAAGGTAGAGTCAGTATATCGATTTCTTAATTTTTCTCTAAGGTATTCGCGAGGACCCATTTTATAGATCGCGCGGATTGCAACAATCGTTAGTAGGCCCATTTAAATAAATAAGAGACAAAGAATATCTAGAATGTTTAATAACGTATTGCTAATATACACAATATAGCCGACGATCCCACCGCAAAAAACTGCTGGTACATATTTTAATTTTGATTAAACTCAATTTTCATGATTGATACTTGATAGTAGAATAGACTGATGGGAGGATTGCCAGGAAATGTCGATTCTACTATCAAGAAAAAATCCTAAAAAAACAGTTTCATCAAAAATAAATTTACCTGCATTGGGATCTCATACTACTACTACTATACAATATATCGGGACTTGTAGTAAAAAAAAATTAAGGCCGTAAAATACAACTAATTTTATCGATAAAAAACAACCCTCATAAGGGGTGCATAACTTTGGACCTAGGTCTCTTAGAAGCGTAAATTACAGTAAATCCTCATTTTACCTGGACTTATAGTGAGTTTATTATAACATTGTGCTCCATTGTTGTAATTGCTGCAAGGTGTTACAGTGCGAGAATAAACTAATAAATAAGTAAATAAATTGATAATCAAAAAAAAAACAAACACTAAAGAATATATATTTTTGTTGTTAGCCACCAATCAATCAATTTGCATGCCCTAAGGCAAAATGCTCTTTAAAAAAAAGGCTCTTTACGAAAGGAACATCTAATCTGTACACCTACGTTTAGCAAATAAACGATTTCATTTTATTTCATTTCATGTCATCACCACTCAATCTTTGAACATAATTTCAAAGGATTTTATTGCATTTCTTAAAATTCTGCAAATATTTTAGGGATGAACACCCCCATCCCCTATGGAATCCCGATGGTAGCTCGTGTAGTCCGTCCGTTGCCCAACTGGAAATCTCCAGGGCCAGACAGACTGCAAAACTTTTGGATTAAATGGTTCCAAAGGTCGCACGCTCATTTGGCATCTCAGTTCCAGTCTGCCTTCTCTATAAATCGGGTAGTACTGCGGATCCTAAAAATTATAGACCGATGACGTGTTTACCGACGGTCTAATAAGTACTTACATCCATTCTGAGAGCGAAAATTAATCAATACATTGACAATAACGCCATCATGTCTGCTTCTCAGAATGGATGTAGGAACGGGTCCCGCGTTACTAAGCAGCTGCTCCTCATAGACGTTGCCAATAGCCAACAGGTTCGCCGTTCCCGCAAGTATCTGGTGACATGTTGGATAGATTACAAGAAGGCCTATACATGGCTCATGACGGTGCTGGAGTTGTATAAAATTGATACAACTCTGCGCGCCTTCCTGACGTCATGTGTGGGGCAGTGGAGGACGGTCCTTCACTATCCAGGATGTGGACATATTCAGGAAAACAGCGGTCCTATAATGATCGCGGAATATTTCAAGGTGACAGTCTGAGTCCTTTGTGGTTTTGTTTAGCCCTGAACCCTCTCAGTACTATGCAGGAGGGTTCAGGCCTAGGCTATCGGTTGAGGAGAGGTGGTCATGTTATATCACACCTCCTTTACATGGATGATCAGAAGCTCTTTGCCCCCAACAACTTGCAACTGATGAAGTTACTGACGATAACAGAAACCTTCAGTGACACCATCAGGATGGAATTTGGTGTGGACAAATGTGCAGTCAGGCAGTAAAAATATATATATATATATTTTATTGCAGACTCAAAGGCCCATAGTTTTGTTAGTATTACAAAATACTTAAAAAAACTATGTTAGGTACCTCCTTGTAGCAGCGCGTGCGAGGTAGTAGCAACGGCATCTTGCAGATAATCATCTCGCGTCTCGAACAGATTGCCCAAATTCACAATAAATGGATGCACATTGATATGGGCGCTCACTAACATAGTTTATAAGCAATGTACTAACACCTTTTGACGTTATTTGTAAAAAAATGAATGTTTCTTTCAATTAATTTAATTTAAATATTGTTTTTAATAATCTAATTTATAATTCTAAATTCTAAGAAGAAGTTTCATGATAAGAACTTTCATACAAAATTAACCCACCCCCATTTCTCCCCTTTGTGTGTTATGCAAAAAGAAGTAGCCTATGTCCTTCTCAGGGTCTCAAAGTATCTCCATACCAAATTTCATCTAAATCAGTTCAAAATAAGAACAAGTTGTATGATAAGAAGTTACATACAAAATTAACCCTGCCCCCATTCCTCCCCCTTTGTTTTTTATGCAAAATGAAGTACCCCGTGTCCTCATGGTCTCAAACTATCTCCATACCAAATTTGTCTAAATCGGTTCATAATAAGAAGTTGCATGATAAAAAGTTACAAACAAAATTAGCCTTCGCCCCATTTCTCCCCCTTCGTGTTTTATGCAAGTGTCCTATGTTCTTTTCAGGGTCTCAAACTATCTCCATACCAAATTCCATCGAAATCCATTCATCGATTTAATCCCTATTAAGAAGTTTCATACAAATCTAACGCCCCATCCCCAATTTCTCGCCCTTCGTGTTTTATGAAAAAAAAATAGTCTTTTTCCTTCGTAGGATCTTAAACTGTCTCCATTCTAAATTTCATCTAAATCGGTTCAGCGGTTTAAGCCATATTAAGAAGGTTCATACAAAACTACCCCACTCCCCATTTCTCCTCCTTTGTGTTTTATGAAAAAAAAAACTTTTGTCCTTTACCGGGTCTCAAACTATCTCCATACAAACTTTCATCTGAATCGGTTGAGTCGTTTAAGCGTGAAAAGGTAACAGACAGACATACAGAGTTACTTTCGCATTTATAATATTAAGTATGTATAGGTTGGATGTTTTAATTTGTGTTTTTATTAAGCAATGTTTCATTTTGTGTATGGATTTGATATCTGAAATAAATGTATTAATACTAAGTGTTTTGCTTTGGAAGTTGATTTATTGTTTTTGTTAAATAGTTTTCTATTTTAGTTTATTAGTATAGTAGTTTTAGTATATCATATTACTATGACAAAAAATTATAGATGTTAGGATAGTATTATCACACACAAATAAGTTTTTTTAAATTAATTTTAATACATTGTAATACAAAAATTCAAAAAAATCTCATATACAAAAAAAACTCTAAAATAAATTGAAAGTACAGCAAGTCTATGTTAGCAAATACTTTCAAAAGGGTCTTTCTTACCTTTTGAAGTATTATCTTCTAACATAGATTTGAAAATTATAGTTGAATCCGCGGCCTACAGCTGTTCGTATCCTTATGGTAACAAAGGTGTTTCCAATTCCTCCATTTAGGATGGATGGGGTTGCGTTCTGTGAGCCTCCCATACTGAACACCCGGATTGCAGTTATCCGCCGGTTAGCGTTGAATCTATAATCTCTCACCTGAACACGATTTGCAATAGCGTTGATACCGGCCGCGTAACTAAAAACACAAATGAAAATCATGGTCAGAAAAATTATATAGCAGTTTTGTTAGCGCAAGATATGTAGCCCAATCCATTTTCTGAATGGCGATTGCAATTTAATTTTATAATTTTTACACCGGTGACAATACCGGTTTTGATTCAGTTTATAGATACTTACTTGAACCGTAAAGCATCTCCAGTAGTAATAAATCCCACACTCATGTTACGCCGAGTGGCTACTGCAGTCTGCGGCTCATCAGCCTCGACAAACAGCTCATCCACGTCAGTCACAATCACCTCTGGCATCTCGTTCACGTCAACGGCAGCCACTTTGTCTCCGTCAGCCACGTCAGGCACCTCTACTACTGCAGCTGTGGCTGCCGCTGCTAACATCACGATGAAAAGTACGCTCTTCATCTGTAATCATACCATGACTCATTAAACTGCTTCGGTCTTCAACTCCCACTCTACAACTCAGCCTTGAGATCCTGTTCCTAAAACTGATCTTAATAATAATAATAATATATATATATATATATATATCGATATAGATATATATCACGATATATATATATGTATTTCAGAGCAAGTTGCTGATGGATAATCCTGGCTACAAGGTTGTGCCTATGCAAGTACTCTTCGTTAGCTAGACGAGAACAACCAGAGATAATGTGGCGGATCGATTCACCCGGATGGTGACATGCCCGACAGATGTCAACCGTGCCATCCTTCACAATAAATCTCCGGTAGTTATTCGTCATGATAACTTCGTCCATAATTGCACAGACAAAACCTTCGGTTTCCCCAAAGAGGTCACCGAAACGCAGCCAGGCTACGGACGCTGACTGATCTACATCGGACCCATGTAGGGCCCGGAAAAAGCGTCCGTGAAGCTCCTTACTCTGCCATACCTCCCTGCGGTCGTTAGTGTCAAGCACTACAGGCTTGCGCCAGTTCTCATTCGCCAAGGAGAGCGGGGTGAGTCCCTTGTCCACTGCTACTACATCTCGATGCATTCCCACGTCGGCGTGTAGAAAATATTCCCTGAGATTGCATATCTCGCGGTTGTGGAGGTTCTTGGCATTTAAAAAGCCTCGGCCTCCACACTTCCGCGGGATATACAATCTCATGACCGACGATCGTGGGTGATGCATTCGATATGCAGTCAGCAGTGTACGGACCCGCCTATCCAGGGCGTCGAGTTCCGTTTGAGTCCATTTGAGTATGCCGAAAGAGTACATCAATACCGGCATGACCCAACCGTTGAAGCCGCGCACCTTGTTTCCACCCGAAAGAAGGCTATTAAAAACCTTTTTCAGGCGGCCAAAGAAGCGTTCCTTCAACGATTGCTTCATGTCAGTAGTGCTGATACCTAACGCTTCCGACATACCCAAATACTTATAGGTTTCGTTTGGAGAGAGGGATCTCAGGTTTATGGAATCCGCGAGTTGAATTCCCACGGATTCCACAATCTCGCCTCGCTTTACATGCATGACCGCACATTTGTCCACGCCAAACTCCATCCTGATGGCGCTACTAAAAGTTTCAGTTACCTTCAGTAGCTCCATCAGCTGAAGATTGCTGGGGGCAAAGAGCTTCAGATCATCCATGTAAAGGAGGTGAGATATAACCTGACCACCTCTCTTCAACCGATAGCCTAGTCCTGAACTCTCCAGCAGCATGCTTAGAGGATTCAGGGCCAGGCAAAACCAAAGTGGACTCAAACTATCGCCCTGGAATATACCTCGCTCGATCCTTACAGGTTCGCTATTCCTCTGGATATTTCGACATCCTGGATAGCAAAGGACTGTGCTCCATTGCCTCATACACGACATCAAGAAGGTGCGTAGAGTTGTATCTATTTTATACAGTTCTAGCACCCTCATGAGCCATGTATGAGGCACCGAGTCATAGGCCTTCTTATAATCTATCCAACATGTCGACAGATCCTTTCGGGAACGCCGAACCTGTTGGCTAATGGCCATATCTATAAGGAGTAGCTCCTTAGTACCGCGAGACCCGTTCCTACATCCATTCTGAGAGGCCGACATGATCGAGTTATCGTCGACGTGTTTATTAATTTTAACTCTCAAAATGGATGTAAGAACCTTATAGACCGTCGGTAAACATGTAATAGGTCTATAATTTTTGGGTTCCGCGGTGCTACCAGACTTGTGGAGCAGGTGGGTAATTCCTGTTGTTAAGAACTGGGGTAGCGAACCAGACTCTAAGGCTGCCTGGAACTGAGATGCCAAACGAGCGTGCGACCTTTGTAGCCATTTTATCCAGAAGTTGTGCAGTCCGTCCGGCCCTGGAGATTTCCAGTTCGGCAACGGGCGGACTGCACGGGCTACATCTTGGGCACTGATCATGATAGCTCCCATTTCTTGTATGGGATCGCAAGCTCGCTCAACCTCCCGAGTCCATTCACCTTCGGTGTGACTGACAGGCACCGACCAGATACTGCGCCAGAAGTTGAACATGGCGTCATCATCCGGCAGGCGCGTATCAGTCACACCTTGGTTGGGTCGCTCCCAAGCTCGGTAAACCCACCTTTCATTTCTTTGGAATGTGCGATTCTGGGTGTATCGCTCCACTCGCCGCCTATACCTACGAATACGGTTTGCCCACGCATACACTTTCTGTTTCAGGAAGTCGGCACTCGGTGATATATATCACTATATATATATATATATATATATAGTGATATATATATATATATATATATCACTCTTGTGGCATCGGAGGTGCCGTACTACAGGTATGTGCCCGACCCAGTTCTCGAGAATGGCAATATCACATTGTACTGGGATCGGCCCATCATCACTGACAGGACCATTATTGCTAATAAGCCTGATATAGTGGTGGTGGACCGAATCGAGAGGCGTGCAATGATTGTTGACATTACCGTCCCGCATGACGGGAACCTCGTGAAAGCCGAGAAAGATAAGCAAATCAAGTATCTTGACTTGGCTCGCGAGGTTGTCGACATGTGGGATGTGGACACAGCGATCATTGTACCGATAGTCGTGTCAGCCAATGGCTTAATAGCCACGAGCCTCGACCAACACCTTAGGAGGCTCTCGTTAGGCGGCTGGGTCAAGGGCCTGATCCAGAAAGCAGTATTGCTGGACACGGCTCGTATTGTTAGGAGGTTCCTCTCTCTGGAGCCCTGACCGCCGGTAGCTTGGACCCTGTTCCCGATACCGGTGGGTCTCTATTTTTTATATTTTTAAATGTTTTTTTTTTTTGTATGTTTTATAAAAATATTTAAAAATGTAGACAATAAGAAAGAATATGAATAAAGGAGATAATAATAATAATATAGCCTTTTATTCAGATCTCTTACAATGGTTTTTAAACTTATGTAAAACTATATAAACTTATTTAACTTATTTTACTAACATATAGACTTGTTTAGCTAACATTAACTATATAAACTTATTTAGTACTTTAAAGACTTAAACTTAATATATATTAATAAAATTAAACTAATATTTGGTCCTTGGTTATTTTGCCAAGATCTGTTTGCCAGTCGGCAAAGGCCTCCTCCAACCTTTTCCACTCCTTTCTTTCATGGGCCACTCTGTTCCATGTAACACCTGCGACTTGTCTAATATCGTCGACATAGGAAATTATCGCCCTATAAGCCTCATGTCCAATATATATAAGATTTTTGCTAAGATCATCCTAAAAAGGATTGAAAGAACCCTAGACGAAAACCAACCTATCGAGCAAGCAGGTTTCCGCAGAGACTATTCAGTGATCGACCACATTCACGTGGTGCGTCAAATTCTGGAGAAATACAATGAATACCAACTCACATACTACATTGCATTTATCGACTATAGTAAAGCATTCGATTCTCTACAACACAACAAAATATGGGAGGCGTTACTAGAACAAGGAATAGAACACAAGTACATCCGATTAATAAGAAACATATACAGCTGTAGTAAAGCAAGAATCCAACTAGAAAAGAAAAGTACCCCTTTCAAAGTAGAAAAAGGCGTAAGGCAGGGAGACCCTCTATCTCCAAAATTATTCTCCGCAGTACTGGAATCAATCTTCCGAAGACTCAATTGGGAACATCTCGGAATTAATATAGACGGGCAAATGCTATCGCACTTAAGATTTGCTGATGACATAGTGTTGTTGGCAAAAACAGCAGAAGACCTAACCAGAATGATAAAAGAACTTGCAAAGGAAAGTGAGAGAGTAGGGTTGGCAATGAATCCAGAAAAGACTAAGGTGATGACAAACGGGGACAAACACAATATAGATCTAGGAAACACTGAAATGAACTATACAGATGAGTACGTATATCTAAGGCAACTCATAACTCAAAAAGATCCCATGCAGAAGGAAGTGGACAGAAGAATTACAAATGGCTGGAAAACATACTGGAGTTTAAGAGAGGCTATGAAAAATAAGGAGCTCCATATAAACCTAAAAAGTAAACTTTTTAACACCTGCATATTACCAGTCCTTACGTACGGGTGTCAGTCATGGTCCTTAAATCAGGCTACCTCAAGCAAACTAGCAACATGCCAGTATGCAATGGAAAGGAGCATGTTAAACATCAAGAAGTCCGACAGAATTAAAAACATCATCATCAGAAACAAAACAAAAACTACTGATGTAATGAGCAAAATAAAAAGACTTAAATGGCGATGGGCTGGTCACCTGGCAAGAGGACAAGACAAATGGAGCAAAAGGGTGACGTGGTGGTACCCAAAGGAAGGCAAAAGGAAGAGAGGCCGACCACAGAAAAGGTGGGTCGACGATATTAGACAAAACTGATCTTACATAATAAAAAAAAAGTATGCCATTTGCCAAGCTTTTATTTACTTTCACCTGTCCCGGTTTATGTAATCAAATCATGCAAGGTAAATTTGAGCCACTTCCCAGTGCCCGATCTGGCTGAAATTTTGCACACAAGTTTTTTTCTCGTGAAAATGCAATTAAATATTAAATAAAAAGACTTGTTAACAAGATCATTTTTATCACATCTATTCAAAAAGAGCTAGTTTATTCCTCGTAAACAGGGACCAAACTAGCTCATTAATCCCTTAGGGACTAAAAGTGATTTGAATTTGGAAGGTGAATATTGTTAGTAAATGTTTAAATCACCAAAGATGAATTTGAATAAGTGAATGGCTGAAAACTGGCGAGAGCGGCATATTAAAAAAAATGTTGATGAAAATAAACAACGCGTGAAATTAAATGCATTCTGCTCCCTTGGTTTGCAGTTGTTTATAAAAAAGAGAGTGCGTCTTCCTCAAGTGAAAGTATTATGAATCAAGTTTCTCAAAAACTACATCCTGAGATACCGTTTTCTGAGACTATTTCTTATTCCCAAGCTGTAAATAAATCGACAACTGTAGCGAATGGTACTAATAAAACTGTTACGATGCACTGCCATAATTATTCAAATATAAACATTAGCCTCTAATTATTTCGTTTTACGCCTCATGATTCTTCATCATATCATCATCATATCAGCCGAAAGACGTACACTGCTGGACATAGGCCTCCCCCAAGTGTCGCATTGACCGGTCCCGTGCGTCCCGCATCCAGCGAATCCCCGCAACCTTCACCAGGTCGTCGGTCCACCTGGTGGAAGGCCTTCCAACGCATCGTCTTCCGGTTCGCGGTCGCAACTCAAGAACTTTTCTGCCCCATCGGCCATCTGTTCTGCGAGCAATGTGCCCTGGCCACTGCCACTTAAGTTTGGCAATTCTTCGGGCTATGTCGGTAACCCTGGTTCTCTTGGGGATCTCTACATTTCTGATTCGATCACGCAATGATACGCCGAGCATAGCCCTCTCCATTGCCCTTTGCGTGACTGTAAGCTTTCTGATGAGGCCCATTGTGAGCGACCACGTCTCAGTGCCATAGTTCATCACTGGCAACACACACTGGACCTTCGTCTTGAGACACTGTGGTAAGTTGGACGAGAAGACACCGCGAAATTTCCCGAACGCTGCCCAGCCGAGTCGGATTCGACGGTTAACCTCTTTCTCGAAGTTGGCCCTACCCAACTGGATCGTTTGTCCCAGGTAGACATAATCTTCCACAACTTCGAATGTAGAGTCTCCAACCTTGATAGGAGTGGGTGTTACATGGGCATTCGGAAGCTCTACTGAGGTCATCGAGCTTTATACTGAGGTCCTCCATGGTCTCAGCCATGACCACTATGGCATGACCATGACGGCAAACCGAAGGTGAGTGATGTACTCACCATTGACGTTGATGCCTAGCCCTCTCCAGTCCAGAACCTTGAAGACATCCTCCAGTGCAGCAGTGAACAGTTTCGGAGATATGACGTCTCCCTGTCTCACACCTCGCTGCAGCAAGATTCGAAGTTCCGAGGCCTGATCCTGAAGTCGGACTGACATGGTGGCGTTTTTGTACAAACACTTCAACACCTCGATGTACCGGTAGTCGATTTGGCACCGTTGAAGAGACTGCAGTACAGCCCAAGTCTCGATTGAATCGAAGGCTATCTCGTAGTCCACAAACGCTAAACAGAGAGGCAGGTTATACTCTGCGGTCTTCTGTATAACCTGCCGCAGCGTATGTATGTGCTCTACGGTGCTAAAGCCTTTTCGGATTCCGGCTTGTTCGGGAGGCTGGAAATCGTCAAACCTGCGCGCGAGACGATTCGTTGGTGGTTGGTGGTTCTTAATTGTTTGTAATTAAATAAACATAACGTTCTTGTTCATAAGTTGCACTTACTTATTTTCTGATAGAGGGTGATAATAAGTAGAGTGTCCCCCTCAGGAGCAACACTATTTTAAGCTCGAGTGACGTACTTTGAATCCCTTGCTGCACTCAGGATTCTACTTTAGAACCCCTCGCTACGCTCGAGATTCTGCTCTAGAATCCTTCGTTCCGCTCTGGATTAAAAAAAAACACTCTCGCCTTTAAAATAGTTGTTTGCTCTCTAGATAAGCAATCTACTATTGTACCATGAGGGCTGGTTCGAAATGGCGCGGGCAAAGAATGTCTGGAAGGCCTTGGGTGAGATCATTGCCCAGCAGTGGGAGAGCAATAGTTAGAAAAAAAGAAATATAAAGGCTCGTTACCTAGCTACGTCCATCATCATTTCAGCCGAAAGACACCGACTGCTGGACATAGGCCTCCCCCAGGCGTCGCTACATTGACCGATCCCGTGCGTCTCGCATCCAGCGCATTCCCGCAATTTTAGCCAGGTCATCGGTCCACCTAGGGAGAGGCCTTCTAAAGCATCGCTCGTCTTCCGGTTCGCGGTCGCTATTCCAGACTTTTGGGCCCTATCGGCCATTCATCAGCTATGCCCAAGTATTTTTAAATTTGTGCTTGTAATTAGAAATAGCCGTTAGCCGTAGTTCCCGTGGGACTACAGGAATAAAAGGTAGCCTATGTCACACGGGGATAGTGTAGCTTTCCGACGGTGAAAGAATTTTTGATATCGGTCCAGCAGTTTTTAAGTTAAATCGTCGAGGAAAGATTTTAATTTTTTATGTAACAAAAAAAAAATCTTTCCTCTTTATAATATTTGTATAGATATAGATTACATTCAGATGTAGTCTAGTAATAGACAAAATTGACCATAAAAATTATAAGCAATTTAATAAAAACCAAGTGCCAATCGGACTCGCGAACGAATACCATTTTCGTACCATTATTGCAAGAACGCACAGTTCATAAGATACAGTCTGGTGACAGACAGACAGCCAGACCACGGATGTTGGAGTCTTAGTAATAGTGTCCCGTTTTTTACCCTTTGGGTACGGAACCCTAAAAATCATTGCATTTATCGTGTCAATATGTCACAATTCACTTACCTTGTCAATGTGTCTAAGACTTGATTCTCAAAACACTTCAGCCGACTCCTTTGAGTTCATTGCTACTATAGCTGTCTTCTGAAGGAAGCAGTATTTATACCAAAACTGCAGAATGATAAGACAGTCCTATCAGTGAGCTATTAAGTAAACATAAAGAAATGCATAAGACCTTGACTTTGGTTATTTTATGCAGCGGTTGATCAGTATTTACAAGCATTTATCTGTTTGCGATAATATTAATTAATGTGACGATAAGATTAAGGGAAGACTAAGGAAATGAAAGACGGATTGTGTTAAAGATATTTATGTGCAACTAGATTCGTATTTTTTTTTTGACAATTCAAAATTACCTTATTATAAGGTTTATTTGAAATAAACTACTTGATTTGATGATTGATAACATGGCTAGAAAGGGATTGATTGATTTAGAGAGTTGATTTCTGTGATATCGAATAATAGGCGAAGAAACAGATAAGCTGCGCTGCGCTAATCCTTAAAATAATGTTATAATGGCACGGTCGGTTAAGTGGGGAATCACCGGAAAATAACGGAATTGTCTTTATTAGTTTTTACACCGCATCAATACGCATTAATCTGAAGAATAGTCGTTTTTGTACAACGAAAATATTTCCAAAAAAAATAGCCAGGGTGTTAAAGGATAACCAACATGACCCATTTCCAGCATTTTTGGTATTTTTATATGTTTTCCTGTTTAGTTGTGCACGCATCACGTAAAGTGTATGAAACCAATGTAGACAACTTTTATACATACAAATTATGCGTAACTTGAAGTATTACTTAGTTTTTAGGGTTCCGTACCCAAAGGGTAAAAACGGGACCCTATTACTAAGACTCCGCGATCCGTCTGTCTGTCTGTCACCAGACTGTATCTCATGAACCGTGATAGCTAGACATTTGAAATTTTCACAGATGATGTATTTCTGTTGCCGCTATGACAACAAATACTAAAAACAGTATAAAATAAATATGTAAGGGGAGTTCCCATACAACGGGTAGTATTTAAACGCAAATCAAAAAATATCCTTTTTCTACGCAATAAGATTCCGAATTCCCATCAAAATTACTGATTGCACAGCAAAATATTCAACTCAAAATATCACTAAACACACTACAATTTATTTTAGCAGCGTACAGCGTATTTTTCGAATAAGTCGACGTAGCCCCGCTGCGCGGGGCTCCTATTTCTGTCTGCAGGGTCAAAAGTAACCTAACGCGTCGCCGTGTCGGGGTGCCCTAAGTTCCCGAGCTCGCTTCGCTCGCTCTTGGACTGATTCTTTGACCATAATTTATTCGTAGATCAACTAAAATAGACTATGAAATATGGAAAATTTGCTGTGCAGTCAGTATTTACGCTATGTATGTAGTATTTTTGTACAAAAATAAATTTAACAGTATTGTATTATGAGGACAAAAGTAATGTTGTATTGATGTATAATTTCGTTTTATCTGCAGTTTGAGTTTTGGTAAACATATGTAAATAAGAATATAAATGATGAGTATGTATTGATAGGCGATTATTTATTTGATATGCAATTATTTATTTGATATGCAATTTATAATATCCCCCAAACAACAAACGTGTTTTTTGTGCCGTTTTTTGCGATAATGGTACGGAACCCTTCGCGCGCGAGTCCGACTCGCACTTAGCCGGTTTTTTGTTTACTTATGGTGTACAGTAAAACATATAACGGCAAAATGACAAATAAATTTGTATGCCAGATCAGTAAAATATCAAATAAATGGCAAATAAAAATGTAAGCACCCATGTCAAATCTATGTAACATTCATCAAATGTCAAAATCAATAAAAATCTATGATAAAATAAATGATTTTGCCAGAAATTTGCTAGCAGTTTTACTTAGAAACGATTTTAATTATTTTTTCAATTAAACTTTATTAAGCTTTTGCACATAAGGGCCGTACTACTTCTATGTAGACAGACCTGACCAGACAAAAATTTTTGATTGATTAGTCAAAAATAATTGACTATTATGCCTAACAAATATTACTGTTGCCAGAATAAAAAGGGATGCCAATGTTTGAAGTAGGGCTTACAACTAGGGCGTACATTCCGGCATTCCGTAACTCCGGCATTCCGTATGATTTTTACTGGCTTTTCAATTCTGGAATTGAGAGGAGTAATTCCGGAAATCCGATATTCATAATTTTTTGATATTTTAATTATTATTTATGAATATGTTAAGACTGGAATGGAGACTATGTAGTATGAAATGTACATGACACGTGAAACATACTACTATTCAAATATCTTGTGTTTTTTTTCATATTATTAATGTTTAATTCTATCGTGTAATAAATCGGGTACCGCAAAAATTTTGTTTAGACACCTAACATCAACCAACTGAGGTGCCTCATCTGACCTTCTCCGGATCACTCTGCTTCTCGGCTGGCGAATATGTGTGTCTAGTGTGGCACCGTTCCGCCAAAGCCAAGGAAGTAAATGTTGTCCTTTACTGTCGTATGCAGCTGCAGCTGGCAGCTGGTAATTGAACGTCATGGGGTCAATGCCGTACAATTACCAGCTGCTTCAAACCAACCTCAGTCAGCGTACTATACGCCACAGCTGGGATAGCACCTTCGCACGTCAGAAGGGAAGTTGCGAGTGCAGTCGAGAAACACAAGCAGGAGCGTGACACCAGACACCCACTATTCGGTGCGCAACTACCAACGCAACGGCTGAAAAGCAGACACAACTTCCTGAAAGCGGTGTTTCCCCGAAACCCCGACACTCTGGTTACGTGTTAGGACCTCCAAGCGAGCATCTTCCCGCAGAATCTAACCTTCCGTGGTGTACATGGCAGTCCCTGAACTGCCGCCAGACCTGTGCCCACCAGAGCCCAAAGCGTAGAGAATATCTATTCCTCAAGGTTACGAAGACGCCGATAACAAGTGTCGTCACGAGCGTACATACACACACCCGCACGCGGTTTAAAATTGTGCTCCAGGGTAAATCCTGGGTTGGATAAGTACAACACGCCTGACGGACTCACTATCGGCGTCTCCGTAAGGAAAAACAGCGCTGGTTTCTCAGTCTCCAGGTGGAAGTGGACTGCAGAGAAATCAAAATTAAAATATATTTTTTTATTTCATATAGGCCTACATAGGCACTTATAAAACGTCGACAAAAGGTGCACGGTTCGGGTTGGTCGTTTCCTATGGAGAAGAACCGGCAAGAAACTCCATGGTTACTCTTTTAAAAAATGGTTTAGTTTTACAATATTTCCATGTTATAGCATTAGTACTTAGATATGGGGGGAAAACGTAGGCCCGACAATAAGTCTTAAGAAAAACAATAAAAAAGATTATATATCATATAAACAAAAGAAAATAAAACGAATTGAAAAGTTAACAAATGTATTCAAGCATCTAGAAGGCTACAATGTTCACACATTTAAAAAACAAACGGTAAAAGAAGCTACACAAAGGGGAAAAAAAACTAAATTTAACATGTGGCACAACAGTGCTGTAACTATTCTAAGCTAAATTGCTAATAATTGTGAAAAGACTAATTAAAAGAAGGAAAAAAAAAAACAAAAATAATTAATGAGATTGAGAATAGTTAGTTATCCACATATTTGTGCCGTTTATGAGTTACCAGGGAAGCCGCATGCGCAGAAGGAGCTAAAGCCAAAAAATGTATCTTCAACGTAGTCCTTGATTTTATAATATGCTTTTTTAATAAGGACACGTTTGGTGTAGTTTTTGAACTTTCCATTGGTCAGTTCTACAACTGACTTTGGCAACTTGTTATAAAAGCGTATACTGTTTATATGAAAAGACTTGCTAGTTTTATTAAATCTGAATTTGGGTATTACAATTTCGTGCTTACATACGAGTATTTAAATTATGGATGTCGCTTCTAGTTTTGAAAAGACCTCGATTTTTGCGGACATACAAAATACATTACAAAATATAAAGTGAAGGTAGAGTTAGTATATCGATTTCTTTAAATTTTCCTCTGAGGGAGTCGCGAGGACCCATTTTATAGATAGCGCGGATTGCCCTCTTTTGTAAAATGAAAATTGAGTCAACATTTGCTGCTTATCCCCACAGCAGAATGCCATAAGACATAATACTGTAGCAATAAGCATAGTATACTACTGCCTTATTTTCCTTACTGCATATGCAGCTGAACTTAATCTACCCGAAAGAGTTATAACGTGCGCGCCCCACTGCAATTTTGAATCGATAGTAATCCCTAAGATTACAGTTTCCGATCAAACTTCAACATTTTTGCCGTCAAGATTTAAATTTAGGTCACATTGTGGTACATTTGGTAAAGCGAACTTAATACATTTAGTTTTTTTCGCATTCCGTAAAAGATTGTTAGTTGCGAACCATATTGAGAGAAAAAAGACTTTCGTTGACATCCGTATATTTCCTATCTATTTTAAAAATTTGCGAGAGGTTTGAGTGCAGGCCTCTAATGTTGGTGAGGTGCACTTTGTGGGGGAGGGGTTGCAGCCGCTGTTTAGCTCCAGTAATCTTTTTCCTTTTCATATAATCATAATTGAAGAGTGAATGGATTAGAGGAGAAGGAAGTGGGACGAGGTTCCACGCTGCTAACCTACAGACACGCACTGAAAGGACGCCATCATTGGGGCACTAGTCTGGAGACTGCGGGGACGCCCGAGCCCCCCCAGAATGTCCATCGGGCCCTCCCCATCTGGTCACCAACCAGCACGATGGTGCGTTCCGGGATATTTCGACAGTTGGTGGGTCAGCCTTTCGTGTGTGGCTGGCACACTACTTGGGCCACCTGCGGTCGGCCAGCGGCGCACCGTACCTCGGATCCCGCTACCCTCCGCAACTAGTCTCCCGATACGTCCATAACAGCGCGCGTCAGGCTGGTCAGCCTACATTGGAACAGTTGTCTCGACCCAACTCCTCTAGTGGCTACACCGAGTATCGTACCGGAACACGGCTAGGCCGCTTGGCGGTACGCCTTTGCCCGGTTGGGCCAGATGTCACCTGATTTGCACCACCCGGGGACCACGTATAGGGAATCAAAGGGTACACTCCTACGGACGTGGGTGACATGACCCCCAAAAAAACGTAAAAAGAAAAACTAGTTTTCATAATTTAACTCGCCCGCCATATTCTTCTTTCCACAGGCACGTATTACATTGTAATAACCACATGAGTAGACCAAAGCACAAAAGTTATTCAGCCAGTATTAATTTTAACAAAGCGCGAAATTCATATATCAAAAAGAGAATTTAATTCAAAATCCAGACAGAACTAGGTAACGCGGTCTGCGTTCTAAGTTTAAAATTGCTTCCCATTCAGGCAGCCTGAACAATGACTGTTGTAGCGTAAACGGAAACAGTGGAAGTAAAACCTACATTTATATAGCAGAGATTCTAGATTTAGTGTTAAACTTTTACTCTGTAACTCTTTTGTAATGTAATGTGGTTATTTCCGCGAGATTTTACATCCTGTGGAGATATTTTATTAGCTGGCTTGTTGAGAAAGTAGTGAGTTTTATGCTGGCTAGCAATGGAATATAGGTAAATCCATCCTGAATATAAAATTAGGTTATTCTAGAAAACATAATTATTTTTCTATCTTAACGTTTTCTCGTTAACATAAATCATCATCTGCCTAGCCTTTTCCCAATTGTTTTTGGGGTCGGCTTCCAGTCTTAGCGGATTCAGCTTAGTACCAGTGTTTTACGTGGAGCGACTGCCTATCTGATCTCCATAACCCAGTAACTGGGTAACACCATACCCCTTGGCAAGACTGGTGTCAGATCTCAAGCTTCTGACTACCCGTAAAGA
The DNA here is from genome assembly GCA_949775005.1 of Orthosia gothica. Classification (NCBI taxonomy): domain Eukaryota; kingdom Metazoa; phylum Arthropoda; class Insecta; order Lepidoptera; family Noctuidae; genus Orthosia; species Orthosia gothica. Next base: position 39,787,037 of record OX459035.1, read on the forward strand.
CTGTCAAAGATCGTCAAATGACAGCCGGGACTAACGGCTTAACGTGCTTTCCGAGGCACGTAACATAAATAAGGGCATCATATTCTTCTTTCTTCTGCCGCACTTTTGCCTATATTTCAGGTCTGCTGGAAGAAATTTCTCTATAAATAAGCCAGTGTCCAATACCTTAATTGTATTCTTTATATTGTCTTTTACTTTATTTTATTACCTTTTGTTTATAAACAAATAAATAACATTGTAATCGTCTTGTTTTCAAATACCTCTGAGTTTTATTTTCCACAAATTGCGACTATTCGATTCCCCCTCAACGGTACAATAAAATTTGTTTTTGATGATTTTAACTAAAAACTCTTTTCTCATCTTTCACAGGCGGTGTCGGATGAAATGCTGGTCGAGCTGAAAGCGTGCTTCATGGAGGCTTACGACGACAATCAGGACGGCAAGATTGACATACGAGAGGTGAGATAACAAAAGATAGCTTAATCTCTGCGACAGCTGTCAGTGTCAATACAGTAACAATAACGCTTGACAGGCTAACAATAATGTAACAATAATATACGTCAGTTTAACATATGTCGCAGAGATCAAGCTATCTTTTATGAAGTATAGTGCAAATTTTTACTCGTACCCGATGGCGTTAACGTAAACGTCAATTTGTAGTAACAGGATACTTCTCGCCTAGTGACAGTTGGGGGAAACGCCTTTTTATACAAATTGACATAAGAGAACGTTTTCGATTACGTTTACGCGCTCCAGTACGCTAAAAAACTCGAACCAAGGCCTCCTCAGTTGTATCCTGCATGTTTTCGAGTTATGCGAACAAAAATATACTGACCAGCTGATTTTTTTAGTTAATTTTTGAGTAAGTGTGAGGCCAAACAAAGATAATTTTTTTGATTTGTGAGTCGCGTAAAATGCGTCACTGAATTTACGCTGCTTTCGGTTTCATACTAAAGTCATGTTTGTGCCACACGGCGACGCAATATGAGTTGTCTGCTGACTCACGCACATTATTTCAACTGAATTGCGCTCGAGGTGAGGCAGGAGAGCGAGGCAAGCATCAGCGCCCGTACAAACGTAGAATAGCAACTGAAATTCCGCGACTGATTTTACGTCACTCACAACTCACAAAATTACTTTCGTTTAGCTTCACCGTAACTTGTATCTTTGATGCCTGAAGAAAATCTGCATGGTTGTAAAACATTGTTTCTGCGCATTAATTGTATTCGCTTTAAGTTTGCCTAAGATTAATAAAATAAAGTAGACAAGCTGACATTCTCTCAGCAATAAGAATTGTCAAAACTCAAAATATTTTAGAATGCCCACAGGACATTTCGTTAAGCAATACTTTTGACTTTTTGAAAATCGTAATCACTGACATAATTTTAGTCTCTGCTGCAAACTATGGTCCAAGAATTCTATAGTGTGATTTTTTATATCATAGATTAAACTGACAGCTGCCAATGACTTTACTTTTTTAGATGTTGCATGCGCGGAGAATGGTGTTGTAGATAAGGCTCAATCATAAGTAATTCATCGAATCGATGAGACATGAATTCTCAATTTAATTTGACTAATTGGTGCAAATAGTTGTTTTACGAATATTAACGTCATCATCATCATCATCAGCCTGTAGCAGTCCCCTGCTAGACATAGGCCTCTCCAATTGCACGTCATTTGGTTCGATTTTCGGCAACTGTTATCCAGCTGCTACCAGCCACCCTGCAAAGTTCGTCGCTCCACCTAGCCTGATGGTGTCCTACCTTACGTTTACCAGTTCGCGGTCTCCACTCAAGAACACGTTAACCCCAACGGTCATCTGTTCTACGACTTATATGGCCGGCCCATTGCCACTTCAGCTTACTTATTCTGTGATCTATGTCGACAACTTTGGTTCCCTTAGAGAGACTCCGAACATAGCCCCTTTCCATAGCTCGCTGAGCAACTTTGAACTGATGAAGCAGCCGTATTGTGAGTGTTCACGTCTCGGCATCGTAGGTCATAACAGGTAGGACGCACTGGTTGAAGACTATAGTCTTCAGGCTTTGTGGGATACGTGACGAGAAGACTCGATGAAGTTTTCCAAACGCCGCCCAGCCCAGCTGTATTCTTCTGCTAGTCTCCTTCTCAAGGTTGTTCTTACCAAACTGCAGAGTTTGCCCGAGGTAAATGTATTCTCGAACAACTTTGAGCGCACCGCCATTGACCACAATCTATCCCGGAGTGACGTGTGAATTAAACATAACCTGATTTTGTCCAAGTTCATCCGGAGACCGATGCGTGCAGAAGAATCAGCCAGGCTATCCAGCATCTGCTGCAAGTCGTGCAGCGACTCTGCCATTATGACGATGTCATCTGCAAATCTCAAGTGTGAGATGTACTCGCCGTTTATATTAATGCCGCGTCCTTCCCAATCCAGCGTCTTAAACATATCCTCCACCGCTTTACCAAACAATTTCGGGGAAATTACGTCCCCTTGTCTAACCTCTCGATGCAGTGAGATATGTCTAGTTTGCCGGTCTTGATTTTGGACGGTCATTGTTGCGATTTCATAAGAACATCTCAACACTTGGATGTATCGCCAGTCAACTTGGCATCGCTGCATATACTTCAAAACAGACCAGGTTTCGATGGAGTCAAAGGCCTTCTGATAGTCCACAAAAGCAAAACACAGGGGCCGATTATATTCTTCGGACTTTTGTATAATTTGCCACACTGTGTGGGTGTGGTCTATGGTGCTGTATCCTCCTCGGAACCCGGCCTACTCCGGTGGCTGAAACTCGTCGAGTCTTCGCGCTAGACGAGTTGTGACGACTCTCGAAAACAACTTATAAACGTGACTAAGAAGCGAAATAGGTCTGTAATTTTTCAAAAGGGTCTTGTCACCTTTTTTAAAGAAAAGTACAACCACGCTCCTCTGCTTCGCCATTGGAGTTCTCCTAGAGAACAGGGGGGTGACCACAAGCTCTTAGAGTAAGGTTATTTTGAGATCGAGTAAGTGACAGATGTATACACGTCATATACATCTGTCCCTTACACACACTCAAAATAACCTTACTCAAAGAGCTTATGGTCACCCCCCTGGACAGATTTAAGAGCTCCACAAGCGCCTTCAATACCGGGCGTCTTCCCACTTCCAGGAGCTCGGTTGTAATCCCGTCCTCGCCAGGGGCTTTTCCATTTTTAAGCTGTTTGAGAGCCGCCTCGATTTCATCTTGGCTTACTTCAGGCAGGTCTTCTGTAAAACGGCGGGTTAAAGTGGCTCTAGAATTCTTATTTTCGGGATCAGGCCGAGATGCATGCGATGCGTACAGTTGGCTGTAGAAGTCTTCTACTTCTGAAAGAATCTCTGGCCTTAAAACAACGAAATTCCCACTCGATTTAGCCAGCTTTGTCAGATGGCTCCTCCCAAGTGGCTGGAAGAACACTTTGGACCCCCGGTTTTGCTCAATCGCTTTCTCTATAGAGAGCGTATTGGATCGTCGGAAATCGCGTAGTACCAGTTTCCTATTTTTTTTGTTGAGTGCCCGCTGTTCTGACGAAGAGGCTAGTGGATTTTCACGTCGCTTCGTCATGAGCCTTAGAGTCTCTTCCGAAAGTTTAGACTTCCGGCCCGTACGCCGCATCTTACAAAATCTCGTACCTTCCTCCCTGAGGATTTGCACCATTTGGTCCAGCGTCTGGTCAACGTTATCTGTGGTTTTCACGACAGCGAACCGGTTCTCCAGATCTGACTGGAACGCTTCAGATCCTAACATAGTTTGGAGCATGTTTGGACGGAGTCTAGACTTCATCAAACGAGTTCTCTCAAGCTTGAAGTTGGTATTCAGACAGCCTCAAACAAGTCTGTGATCGCTGCCGTTATTAAACCTGTTGATCACTGAGACATCCCTGAGTTTATGCTTTTTATCTATTATGATGAAGTCTATCTCATTTTTGGTCATGGTGTCGGGGCTTTGCCACGTCCACTTCTTTTGGGGCTGTTTCTTAAAAAAGGAGTTCATTATGAAAAGCCCCTCCTTCTCACGGAAGTTAAAAGTTAACAAGCATTTGCCCCCTATGATTTCTGCTGCCAAACCCGTAGGATCCTACTACCGATTCGCTGCAATGCTGTACTCCCAATTTAGCGTTAAAAATCCCCCATGACAGCGCTGTAGTGGGTCTTAGTGGTGAAGTGCAAGGCCTTGTAAATGTCCTCGAACATTGCCTCTATTTCGTCGTCCGAATGCGCCGAGGTCGGTGCGTAGACTTGCACAACCTTGAGGCTATAGCCCTCGGTTAGCTTCTTCTCGGTTAGCTGTTCGACACACTGGAGACTTCCACAACGTTGCCACAGATGGATTTCTTAACCAGAAACCCGACACCGCCTTGGCATAGCTGGTCTCCCTCTCGGAAATACATAAGGTGGCCCGATTCAAGAGTTATTGTGTCCTCCCCCTCTCTTCGGACTTCTCTCTACCCCAGAATGTGCCACCTTATATTCTCGAGCTCCTGTTCAAGCTGCACGAGGTTTTTATCGAGCCGTAACGTGCGTCCGTTATACGTAGCCAAGTTCAGTCGGGTTTTTTTATTTTGGCGGCCGTGGTCCGTATCCCAGAGATTCTTCGCACCCCCAAGTGCCCTGCCGCTACCGTGACCACCGCCATAATCAGCAATAACAGCAGGGTGGCCGGGAACTGGGGGCCATGGTTTCTTTTGACTTGACATTTGAGGGTTTGCCCATAATCGCCACGCTGGGCATGCGGGTTGGCGATCGCAGATCGCAGTTTCTCGCACTGGTGATGCTGCTGCCCGTCGCCAGTCTGTACCATTTAACTGCGAAGATTTTTTGAAATGGTTATGAAATGTTTAGTCGTCAGAGCCTCGTTTGTTGGATGCACCACGAGCAGGTTAGGTTGACTTGGGGCGCTAAGTTTGCGAGTGCGCCCCCTTACATCCCAGTGCACCCGCTTACATCCCCAGTGCGCCCCCTTACATCCCAGTGCGCCCCTTTACATCCCAGTGCGGTCCCTTACATTCCAGTGCGCCCCCTTACAGCCCAATAATAGAATATAAACGTAATATGTTTAATTATAACAGTATTAATACACATCGTTCATAAACTTGTATTGTAATAAATAAGAAAAAAAATTGTCATATATAAGTAAAACTTTTAATAAGGCCGCTAGTTTTTTTACAACTTTTTTTTTACTGCGAAACAGTTATATTTTCGATCTATTTTTATTTTCGATCACTCAGCATACGACACTATTTTTATTTTACGATAAAGTAGCAACTAACCAAATTTCAGATTAGTCTACAAAATTAAAAATCAGAGTATAGTGCCATTTTGGTAGCATATGTCAATTCCTTGCTCGTAGAACGGATGGTCGATGGGCCGCAAAAGTTCTGGAGTGGCGACCGTGTACCGGAAGACTAGACGTAGCGTTGAAAGGCCTACCTCTAGATAGACATGTGAAAGATATGTCAAAAACACACCATCAAGGGACCACCCTACCCGAGCGAAATTTGAAATAGGTGGCGATAGGACCAAGGCCATACAGTTTTTGTTGCCACATGAGTTTGGAGGGTTATACATATAACAGTTCCATAAATTGTAGACTACCCGTGCATAGGAACAATAAGATATAGCAAATCCCCCAGACGACTATCTTGCATGATGGATGTGGTATTATCTACTTAGTAGATTAAATCTACCCACTTAATGATTCACTGATGAGCTTAATTTCGCTGGGACATTACCGTAACTACTCGTAGAGGTATCAAAATCAATTAAGTCCTAATTAAAATTATAACACGGTTTAAGCATGCTGATATACATAGAAAACAGTAGGTTTGAAAATTCGGCGGCAGTTGAAATCGTAAATGACAATTTTTATCTGATGAAGTCAGAAAGTGGTAGATTTGAGTGCATTTATGAGGCATGTGCATTTAGGAGCAATTTGCATAGGTATGCACAATGGTCTTAAATAGATTTTGAATGATGAATATTGGTAGGTAGCCAATCATCACCACCACCAGAGAGACATTTGAGAGAACGTGACACAATCTCAACTGCTAGGGCACACACAAGTCAACGAACGACAAATAGGTACCATAAATGGTAGATTTGTAGTTGGTGCATAGTACTCAAATATGTACTGTGCAGTTAGATAACACTAAAATAAATGAAGTTTATACAATACAAATATATTCATACAGTCTTCATTCAGTAATTTCATTCGAAGGGCGTTTTTTAACAGAGGACAACTATCGAAGTAGACATATAAGCTACATACTTGGGACATCAATTATTTCCATACAATAAGGCGAGGTTTATTTAAATAAATTGCATCCACATCATGCATGAAGAGGGGACGCAGGGGCGGGGAACTAGACGGACTTACCTGCGCGCAAAACTGCGGGCAAGCAGTCTAGAAAACTTCCTTTTAATCGAGGGCTTTTCAAAACTAGAAGCGACTTCCATAATTTAAATACAAGCAGTAAGTACGAAAACTAAAACTAGCAAGTATTTTCATATAAACAGTATACGCTTTTATAACAAGTTGCCAAAGTCAGTTATAGAACTGACCGATGGAAAGTTCAAGAACTACATCAAACGTGTCCGTATTAAAAAAGCATATTATAAAATCATGGACTTCCTTGAAGTTAACAATTTTGGCTTCAGCTCCTTCTGCGGATGCGGCTTCCCTGGTAACTCATAAACGGCACAAATATGTGGATGTTTCTAACTATTCTCATTCTCATTAATTCTATATACTTTTTTTTCATTCTTTTAATTAGTCATTTTCAATCATCTTTATAGGCCTTTGCTAAGAATACTTACAGCACTGATAACAACATTTGTGCCACATGTTAACTATAGTTTTTTTTTATTTTACCGTTGTATAGATTCTTTTACCGATTGTTTTGTAAATGTGTGAACATTGTAGGTCTTCTAGATGCTTGTTAACATTTGTTAACTTTTAAATATGTTTTATTTTCTTTTTTGTTTTTCTTACGACTTATTGTCGGCCCTACGTTGTCCCCCCATATCTAAGTACTAATGCTGTAACATGGAAATATTATAAAACCAAGCCATTTTTTAAAAGAGTAACCATGGAATTTCTTGCCGGTTCTTCTCCAAAGGAAACGACCAACCCGAACCGTGCACCTTTTGTCGACGTTTTATAAGTGCTCATGTTGGCCTGTATGAAAAATATGTTTTTTTTATTTGTGTTTTTTTACGACAAATTATAATTAAAAAAAACCTTACAGAAACGATCGTAATAATTATAGGTCTCATAACAGTAATTTAATCTATAACTTTTACTTATCTCTTGTTACAGTTGGCACAGCTACTTCCCATGGAGGAGAACTTCCTGCTACTCTTCAGGTTCGACAATCCTTTGGAATCCAGTGTAGAGTTTATGAAGGTACGTCCAAATCAGCCCCTTGACCGTATTAAAGAAACATAGTTAAGCGTCATGGTTTTTGAGTTGTAAGAACCATATTCATTCGAAAACCGAGATGAGTAACAGTTATATGTTGGATTCAGTCAAACGTATGGACGTCGAAACAAATCGCAAGCACGCCCCCTGGAAGCGAATCGAGAACTTAAATACTTCGGTTTGCCGCGATTTTTGTAGCCTTAACCTGTAATGGTAGCTCGCGGTTATCAGGACATAGAATAGTTCTAACCGCCTCCAAGCTTAAGACAACGTAGAATCACTGTCGATTCTTAGTATTAGTAAGCAAAATTTATAAAAACTGTGACTATTTGAATAATTCTCGAAAGTATAAGTAGAGTATCGAATATATTGTGTGATTTCATTTGCACGATTGTACCCACCTTAAACACACACACAATGTCTAAACTACTAACTAAGGGTTTTCCGATGTTTTGCATCTCTCGGCCACCATGGGTGCGTCAAAAATATGTTTATTGAAAAATATATTTTATTCTACTTCTTTTGCCAATGATTAAGGGACCCTAATAGGCAACGATTAGTCCAAGTTGTATGTCAGTGTCCATAAAATAGGATACTGGTTGCAGTATATTTTAACGGCGTAAGAGGATGCAGTAACTGATTTCTTGAAATAAGTCCATTTCACAAGGCTGATTGGATAAATTATCTGTGACAAAAGTGGCTTATAGACCTTTTCATGTTGCCATTGAACTCTTGGCGTGGGTCAATACTAATGTGTGTTACCCAAACTTGTATTATTGAGTGCATTTTACGATTTTTGTTTTCCAGATTTGGCGAGAATATGACACGGACGGCAGCGGGTATATAGAGGCTGATGAACTGAAGGTAAATGAAGCCACTAAACACATTACCAATATTAAAATGTTGCCCAACTTAATTCTTGTTTTGCAGACGGCTTTGTCTGCTCATTGTGTGTACCTTTTTTTCAAGCCGAAACCTTCAGATCGCGCTTGGACTTACGCTACACCTTATTTTGTGTTTGCGGCATATTTACAAAATATGACCATAATTTCTTTAGGATTTGAGCATTCTTAGTGGGGTACTAGCATCTGCCCGCGGCTTCGCTCGCCTATAAATTGTTTTATCAACCCAAGGGAATACAAATATATATAAACCATGTCCTTTCCAGGGTCCCAAACTATCTCCACGCCAAATTCCTTCTGAATCGGTTCAGTAGATCCAGAGATTACCCCATTTTTTTTCTATCGTGGAGAAATGCTCATGCATACTGCGCTACCACGGGGAGTTAGCGCAGTTATGTGGGACTCTAACCCACTAAAACACCACGGTGTCCTCCTGTGCCGCTTATGTTGGGAACACGGGCACGCGTTGGCAGTCACCGCGAACCCGCCGCGGCTGTCACCGGACCCTCCTCTGGGGAGTAACCCCATCATCGGCGCACCAGAACACACTGTGCGCCATGACCACCCCAGGGACCTAACCGCTTGCAACCGGCGCTATTCGAGATATCTTATACCCGTGACATACTTAGTGCAAATGATTGCATTGTTGATGAAAATACCAATGTCGCTATATGTATGCCTATAATATTTGAGAAGTTCTCCCAACTTCTCCATGATCTCATCATCAGATCCTGACCTGCTGACAATGGGACCAACTGGGAAGTACATACCCTTTCAAACATAAGAAGCTCTCTGATCATACTCTCAAGCTCATGAAGGAGAGGCGTGAGATGATCCTGGAGTCTTCAGACGATTCGTTGAAATACCGGCAGCTAAATAGACGGATCTCAAAGTCCTTGAAAAGCAACCTCCGCCGCTTTAATACTGAAAGTATTAAAGACGCGATTGAGCGGAACAAAGGCTCCAAGGTCTTTGCAAGAGATCTGTCTATTGGGCAGAGCCAGCTCACGAAACTGAAGACCGATGATGGCAGGATCGTGTCCGCCAAACCGGAGCTTCTGAGGGAGATCGAGAGATTCTATGGACAGTTGTACACGTCAAAAAGTAAACCCGTCGCAAATCTAGCGAATGACCCAAGAACTAGATTGACCCGACACTATACCGAAGACATTCCGGACGTCAGCCTGTATGAGATTAGGATGGCTCTGAAGCAACTTAAGAACAACAAGGCACCGGGTGATGACGGAATTACGGCCGAACTCCTGAAGGCGGGTGGTAAACCAGTACTTAAGGCCCTTCAGAAGCTTTTTGATTCCGTCATACTCGAGGGGAAAACGCCACAGGCATGGTGCAGGGGTGTGGTGGTACTCTTCTTCAAGAAGGGTGACAATGCCCTACTGAAGAACTATAGGCCCATCACACTCCTTAGCCATGTCTACAAGCTGTTTTCAAGAGTCATCACGAATCGTCTCGCGCGCAGGTTCGACGATTTCCAGCCTCCCGAACAAGCCGGATTCCGTAAAGGCTTCAGCACCGTAGACCACATACATACGCTGCGGCAGGTTATACAGAAGACCGAAGAGTATAACCTGCCTCTCTGTTTAGCGTTTGTGGACTACGAGAAAGCCTTCGATTCGATCGAGACTTGGGCTGTACTGCAGTCTCTCCAACGGTGCCAAATTGACTACCGGTACATCGAAGTGTTGAAGTTTTTATACAAAAACGCCACAATGTCAGTTCGACTTCAGGATCAGACCTCGGAACCCGTCCTTCTGCAGCGAGGTGTGCGACAGGGAGACGTAATATCTCCGAAGCTCTTTACCGCTGCACTGGAGGATGTCTTCAAGGTTCTGGACTGGAGAGAGCTAGGCATCAACGTCTATGGCGAGTACATCACTCACCTTCGGTTTGCCGACGATAATTATAGTGGTTATGGCTGAGACTAGACTAGAGAATGATATAATAAATATCTTTATTTCCCAAAAAAAAATACAGATTATTGTAGTTACTTAAGTTTACAATTTTTTATATAATTATGGTAGAAAACATTTACATTAAACATTTGGATGCTGCAGAAATCTGTACACAATAGACTAAACTCTGTCTCTTAAACTAGGGTATCCTGTATCTTAAGAGACAGCGTTTCACAATGAAGTTCCAATTGATTCATGTATGTGTGGACTGTGTGTCGATTTACCTTCAGAAGGGAAAAAAGAGATAGATGACTTAAGTTTTAAATTATGCGCATTATAATGAGTATGTGAGAGTGCGAGGGTGTGGGTGAATGAATGTAAATTGTAGGTGTGTCGGTGTTTGTGTGTGAGTTAGATAGGTAGATGATGTGGTGTTGGTGTGTGTGTAAGTGTGTGAGGGAGTTGTATGTGCGAGAGTGTTTAGATGCGAGGATTGAAGTATTCGTGTAAGCATGGAGATGGTTGTGTACTTATTAGGTGATGTAGGTAAGTAAAGACTCCGTTGCGGCATAGTCCTGTTTAAGTAGCCATTCTGTCACCTTTAATTTTAGGTTGTGTTTGTTGAAGTCTAAGATATTCAGTTTTTTATGAATGTTTTTGTAAATGTACGCGCTAATTACATAATACTGATGCTGTGCGAAAGTGGTCCTGTGTTGGGTGCCTGAGGGAAGGTTTGTACGCTTTTTTGGGTTAGACGGGGGAAGGCTGCTATGTTTTCTAAGTACAGATTGAAGCACAAAGAGCTGACGGACTGTAAGAACCTTGCAGTCTGCGTACAGCTGTGTTGTTGGGTATCTGTAGGGTTTCCTTGTCATTACTTTTAGTACGGCTCTCTGTGCTCTCTCAGCCCCTAGGACACAACCTTTCGTTGCAGCACCCCATACAGAGATGCAATAACCTATGACCGATTGGCATAGTGCATAATATACCATTTTCAATACATCGGTATTAGCAGAGTTTCGAAGGGATTTAAATATATGTATGAGGCGCAAAGTTCTAGTCGTGATAGCTCCAAGTTGTTTCTTCCATGTAAGACCGTCATCTATGTGGACACCTAAGTACTTTATGTTGTCGCTTCTAGTTAGTGTTGGGCAACGGCATAGTTCTGATCGGTCAGAGCATGAGTGGACAGTAATTGAAAAACTATTTGTCGGTGCGGTCTTTCGCCTAATTGCAAATGGGATGTAGCACGTTTTATTTATGTTTAAGGTGAGAAGATTAAAATTGAGCCATGACATTATTTCCGCGACTGCTGACTCTGCCGTAGTTTTGATAATATCCCAAGTAGGTCCGCAAACTAAGATCGCAGTGTCATCAGCGTATGTATATATCTTAGTATTTGGGAGGTTCATTTTGCAAAGGTCGTTGACGTAAATTTGAAATAAGGTGGGACCCAGTATGCTACCTTGAGGAACGCCGAAAGTGACAAACTCCTCATCACTGAGGTGGGTTTAAATTTTAACTCTCTGGGTCCGGTTCTTGAGATAATCTTTGAATATTTCAAGAGATACGCCACGTACACCTAAGTGTTCTAATTTTGAGGTGAGGATGGGAACAGAAACTGTGTCAAATGCCTTAGAGAGGTCCAGGAACATAGCTAAACATCTTGTCCTCTTGTCTAGATTTCTAGCTACCTCTTGTGTCAAACCCAGGACAGCATCTTCAGTTGAAACACCAACTCGGAATCCATACTGGTTATCTGCTATAACTTTATGTTTTTCTAAAAAGGTCCTGAGACGATTATTTAAGATCCTCTCAAGAATCTTAGAAAGTGTCGGCAATACTGATATAGGCCTATAATTATTGACACAGATTCTGCTCCCTCCCTTGTGTATAGGATGGATCATCGCCTTTTTAAGAGCATCCGGGAACACGCCCGATTTAAGACAGCGGTTGTATATAAAGGTAAGTGGCGGTATCAGTACCGAGCGACAGTTTTTCAATAAAAGAGGCGATATACCGTCCCACCCAATAGCACAGTCACTCCGCAACTGTAGGATAAGCGACTCTGTTTCAGCTTCATCCACTTCTAAGAACGCAAGAGAGTTTACAGGGGAGGGGTTTATGCTACTAAGATGAGAATGGTCGTTAGTCTGAGGTGATGGGGTAAGGTGCTTTGATATAATGTTGTCAGCTAGCTTTTTTCCCACATTACTGAAAAAACTGCAGACCTCATCCACTGAAGACATAGGATCATTGCGTATTCTTAATAGCTCAACGGGACTTGCACATATTTTCGTGGTGTTGGTTATTTCTTTTATGGTTTTCCATAAATACTTTGGGTTATTACTTGCTTTCTCAAGCTCACACCTTTCGTATGATATTTTTAATTTACGGAGTAGGTCATTACAAAAGTTTCGGTAGCGATTATAGGTAATTTTAAGTATAAGGTTGTCTGGTGCTTTCTTGGACTGAATGTGTAACCTATCTCGATGTGTAATGCATTTTAAAAGGCCAGGAGTTATCCAGGGTTTTAGAGTTCTTTTTTGTCTAGGGATTTTAACTTGAGTTGTGTGTTTGGAAATGATCGTTGTTATGGTGTAAATAAATTTGTTCATAGAAATATTAGCATCCTCCTCAGTGTATATACTTGAAAAATCGGTAACTTCCAGTTCTCGCTTAATTGCTTCATGGTTAAGGCGGGTGGAAAGGTAACAAGTTCTGCGCGCAGGATTTGCATCTATAATGTCGAGGAGAATCGGCTTGTGGTCAGTGATATGGGACTCTAAAACCAGTGTGGTCGACAATAGCTTAGTCTTTAGAAGTATGTGATCTAGGCTTTTTTCAAGGTGAGTGGGAAATTCGTGAGTAGGCAATAACCCTTGAGAAGCACTTAGGATGAGGTAGTCAAGACATTTGTTCTCATTACGTTTGATTAAATCAATGTTTAAATCGCCTACCAGTACTATATTTGGGCAGGCGGATATGGTATCATATACATTAGACAAGCTCGTCTTGAAGTAATCAAAATCGTCGTTGGACTTGTATGACGGAGAACGGTAGATTGCCACTACTGCTAACTTGTTGTCTATTTGACACATAAGGCAATTGCCGCCCCTAAAGGTGGGTTCCCAGACATTAGTTTGCAGTCCCAGTTTAGTATAGATTATAACTCCATCATTTTGATTGAGATTTATTTTAGTTGAGTGAGCCTGAAAACCGTCCAATATAGGTAAATTATTAGCTTTACTCAACCAACATTCGGTCAGAACTATGATGTCAAAGTTTATTTTAGTTAAGCGTAATAGTACTAGAAGTTGATCGAAGTTTTTATTTACACTGCGAATATTTAAATGCAGTAATTTAATATCGCTACCAGTAACGTTGAAATACTGTAGGCAGTCTTCTGGGTTACATATAAAGGAGTTGCCCACAGTGAATTTGTCAAGGTCGTTATTAATATTAATCAAATTAGCCATTTTTAAATGCTCGATGATCTCAGTAGAGCTTCCGAAAGAGTGGGTCTTAGGATGAACATGGACAAAACTAAGTTGATGTTGAATGCCCATGTTACACCCACTCCTATCAAGATTGGAGACTCTACACTCGAAGTTGTGGGTGACTATGTGTACCTGGGACAAACGATCCAATTGGGTAGGGCCAACTTCGAGAAAGAGGTCAACCGTCGAATCCGACTCGGCTGCCCGCGTTTGGGAAGTTGCGCGGTATCTTCTCGTCCAACTTACCGCAGTGTCTCAAGACGAAAGTCTATGACCAGTGTGTGTTGCCAGTGATGACATATGGCTCTGAGACGTGGTCGCTTACAATGGGCCTTATCAGAAAGCTTACAGTCACTCAAAGGGAAATGGAGAGGGCTATGCTCGGCGTTTCCTTGCGTGATCGAATCAGAAACGTAGAGATCCGCAAGAGAACCAGGGTTACCGACATAGCCCGAAGAATTGCCAAACTTAAGTGGCAGTGGGCAGGGCACATTGCTCGCAGAACGGATGGCCGATGGGGCAGAAAGGTTCTGGAATGGCGACCGCGAACCGGAAGACGTTGCGTTGGAAGGCCTCCCACCAGGTGGACCGATGACCTGGTGAAGGTTGCGGGGATCCGCTGGTTACGAGATGCACGGGACCGGTCAATGTGGCGACGCTTGGGGGAGGCCTATGTCCAGCAGTGGACGTCTTTCGGCTGATATGATGATGATGATGATGATGAATCAGATTTTTTTTTAATAAATTCAAATTAATTTATTGCTCAATACAGTACATAAAAGTACACTTCTAGATGTCAGGTGAATGCGCAGTCAACCGTGTTCCACCAATATAGGCATGCAAAATTATAATTACAATAATAATTAAATTTTTCTTTTTTAATATTTTTAAATGTTTCTAACTTTTCTTTTTTTATATTTCAAAATGTAATAAATATGAAATAAGATAAATAAAGTAATTAAAATAATACAATGTAATAAATTAAATTAAAATTACAATTTATATGTCATAAATTAAATAAACTGGAATAAAATGTCATAAATTTAAAATTAAAACGCATCCAACTTCACAACTTAAAACGCTTACAAAGTCAAAAATTAAAATATATCGATTAACATAAATTAAAATTTAAATAGATGTCATAAATTAAAGAAATCAAATGTATGCTAGAATTAATATTTATTTCGGGATATTTACCATGTATATTTTGATTTTGGTTGAGAGCTCGATTTTTCGGCACCGTTACAAGCGCCATCATCACAAGAACTTGTGTAGTATGTCTTGCTTAACAGTAAATTATTCAATTGTTTTTAAATATATCGATGTCATTAATATTTAACAAAGAATTTGGTAGTTTATTATAAATTTGTGAAGCCATTCCTGTAAAGTTTTTATGAAACACTGCTTTTTTATGCTGTCTACCGTTTATTTTATTTCTGTGTCTTGCGCTATGAAGTTTTTCAAACAAGTTTAAGTTTGTTTTTGTTGGAGTATAACGCTGGCCATTTTTATGAAGGCTTTCTTTTTGAATTTAGTACTCTCTGTCAGCGCTGTCTCTGTCTATTAGTTTAGAAAAATATATGTCATGTGTCTGTAAAAATAATATATTAAATGTTTTTACATTGTTTACACTGCGTCCGTATTACTCATTTAATAACCCTGTAAAAGGTTATGGGCCTTATCACGGCAATGTGAATATTGTGTGAAACGAATATTATTTTGTGCAAAATATGGGTGAGTATTCTAACTCAGCAGTTACGATGGAAAAGCTGAAAGGTACCATCAATTATCGTGACTGGGCATTCCAAATGCAGAATATTCTCATATTTGAAAACTTATGGCATTGTATTAAGGGGCAGGATGAACCCGCAGTACTAAGTACGAGTACGAGTATGAGCACTGTGGATCAGGCCCGTAAAGAGGAGAAGGCTCGAGCGAGGCTTTGTTTAAGCGTTGAGAAGTCATGTTATCCGCACATTGTGCAGGCGAAGACTGCAAAAGATGTTTGGGATGCCTTAAGGAAGGCATACGACGACTCAGGTTTACATAGAAGATTGACGTGTTTACGTACTTTATGTTCGATTAAACTAGAACAATTTGATAGCATGGAAATTTACGTTAACAAGATTTTGTCATTCGCTGATCAATTGCGTAGCATGAAAAAGCCTCTTGATGATGAATTTCTGGCTGCTATTATGCTACAAGGGTTGCCTCAGGAGTATGAGCCCATGATAATGGCTCTGGAGCACTCAAGCATGGACATAACAACAGATATGGTAAAAACTAAACTTCTTCAAGACAAGCGATGGACAGGGAATACTGGTGGTAACAATGACTGCTTATTTACGCGGAATCGTGGTGAAAATAAGAACAGTTCCCGAGGTGCAAAGAAGAATGCGCCTAGTACATTGAAACACGCTAGTTCCTCGTCAAATGCGAACAAGTTGTGGTGTTGGAAGTGTCGGTCAAAAGGCCATGTCAAAAAAGACTGTCCTCAACTGGATCCAAGACTATCGACTTCTTTGGTCTTGTCTGCACTTAACACTGACAGTTCGTGGATTGTCGATTCGGGTGCGACAGATAATATGTCTGGATGTCGAGAATGGTTCAAATCTCTCGATGAGTCGTCGACGAAGGAGGTGTGTGTAGCTAATGGCAAGAAGTTAATAGTATGTGGTGTAGGAGATGTATATTTTTCAGTTAATTTTCGTGGAAATACGATAGATATAACTTTAAAAAATGTAATGTTTGTACCTGACCTTACTGTAAATTTGATATCTGTATCTACTCTTGCAGCTAAGGGTTTTAAGTTTAATTTTAACAATACTGGATGTGACATATTCAAAGCTGGTAAGATAGTTTTTAATGCTAGGAAAGTTGGGAGAGTTTACAGACTTAACACTGTCGGTAGAGTCAATCTGACAACTTCATCTACGTCTACAGACATGATGTTATGGCATCAACGATTAGGACATCTTAATTTTGATAGCTTGGCATCACTTAGAAAGGTTGCTAATGACATTGATTTTCAGGTTACGACCCAAAAGAAAGTTTGTGATGTGTGTCTTAAGGGTAAGCAATCACGCGCTCCCTTTGTGACTAATCGTAATAAGCAGGTGGCAGACGCACGGCTGGCGCTCATCCACAGTGACGTTATGGGGCCGATGCCGACCACTTCTCTCGGAGGCAAACGCTACGTTCTCACGTTCCTAGATGATCACTCGAGGAAAGTGTTCGTATATCCTATTGCGAAGAAGAGTGATGTGTGTAAGTACACTATTGATTTTATTAGATTGGTTGAAAACCAATGTAGTGCTACGGTGAAAGTACTGCGTTCAGATAACGGTTCTGAGTACGTTAATGCTGAGTTGACAAATTACCTTAAAAACAAAGGTATTGTTCATCAGCTTACGGTACCGTACTCCCCGCAGCAAAACTCTTCCGCAGAAAGATTGAATCGTTCTTTACTCGATAAAATCAGATGTTTACTGTTTAATGCGAATCTCGATGACAAGATGTGGGCAGAGGCTGTACACACAGCGGCATTCCTTATTAACCGATCGCCTAGTTCGAGACTTTCTGGTAGATTGCCAGAAGAGGTATGGAGCGGTAATAAAGTAAGCCTTAAGAATCTGCGTGTTTTTGGTTGCGAGGCATTTGCACATGTAGACGACTGTAAACGGAAAAAGTTAGAACCAAAAAGTAAGAAGCTAATTTTTATAGGTTACTGTGATAATGTCAAAGGATATCGTTTGTTCAACCCTGATGACAATAAGATTGTTGTGTCACGTGATGTGATATTCAACGAATCTGTGTTTCCAGGTAGACACTCTAAGATAGGGCTAAAACGTATGTTTGAACCTATTTATCTTACAGGAGGTGATGACGTGGAGAAGATATTGAATACTACGCCGGTTGAGGCGGAGCCAGATCAGTTTTTCTTCGAGTCATCAGATTATCCACTTGAGGCGGAGATGGATGCATTTCCTGTTGACATGCCAAGTCATCCTGTTGAGTTGGAGTGTGAGCATGCGCCAAGTGAAGACTCAGTAGTAACGCCTGGATTGGCACCAGAGTCTACTGATCAGCGATATAACTTACGTCCACGTAAGCCTAGACCGACTTGTAACGTGACTAACGTTTGTAATGTGACAAATCCTATAGAGCCGCGTAATTTCAAAGAAGCTTTGAGTTGTGAAGATAAAGAGTTATGGCAGAAAGCCATGAATGAAGAAATAGATTCTTTTGTCTTACATGGAGCTTGGCAGCTGACTGATAAACCAGTTGACAAGAACATCGTTAAAAATAAGTGGATTTTTACAATTAAACGAGACTCAGAAGGGAACATTACGCGTTACAAGGCTAGGTTGGTAGCGAAGGGTTTTACCCAAAAATATGGTGAAGATTTCCATGAAACTTTTTCACCGGTCGTTCGTCATTGTTCTATCAGATTGTTATTATCTCTGGCTGTGGAAATGAATCTTACGATTGATCATTTAGATGTACAAACAGCATTTCTAAATGGTGATTTACATGAGGAGATTTTTATGCAACAACCGGAAGGTTTCATATGCCCTGGGAGTGAAAACAAAGTTTATAGACTACGAAAGGCTGTTTATGGGTTGAAGCAAGCATCGCGATCCTGGTACCAAAAGGTAAAATATGTGTTACTTTCTTTGGGATACGATCAATGTAAACAAGAGGACTGCATCTTTACTAAGAGATCTGGTGAGTCAATTGTTTTTATTGCTCTGTATGTCGACGATTTTTTCGTCTTCTATAACGACAAACGTCTAGCTCAGACTTTGAAAAGCTCTTTGTTAAAGGTTTTTAAACTTAAAGACTTAGGACCGGTACGAAATATGTTAGGTATTAAAGTAGAACGTGATGAAACTTCCATTAAACTTAGTCAGGAAAATCGGATTGACAAGTTGTTAGATCGTTTTGGCATGACAGACTGTAAGTCTGTAAAGTCTCCCATGATAACTAACATTAGTTCTGTTTGTGAGAGTACTTGTAATGCTACGAGTAACAATGTAACGAAGTTTCCATACCAAGAGTTAATTGGTAGTCTAATGTATTTATGTGTAACTACTCGCCCCGACATTTCGTTTGCCGTGTCATACTTAAGTAAATTCAATAGTTGTTATACGGAATTCCATTGGATTCAAGCTAAGCGTATACTGAGATACCTTAAAGGTACAAAGCAAAAGGCTTTAGTATTTAACAAATCGAATGAAGGTCCCATTCTTGAGGGATATTCTGATGCAGACTGGGCTTCAGACCCTGATCGGAAGTCATATACTGGTTATGTGTTTAAATATGGCGGCAATTCGATATCATGGGGTAGCTACAAACAGTCGTGCATAGCGCTTTCGTCCACCGAGGCGGAGTATTGTAGCTTAAGCGAAGCGAGCAGAGAAGCGGTGTTCCTGCAAGCTTTAATTAAGGAATTGTTAAAGACGACTAGTTGTAAAATAGTAATGTATTGTGATAATCAATCTGCTATACAGCTTGCTATCAATCACACTCTTCATAGAAGAAGCAAGCATATCGAAATAAGATTTCACTATGTTAGATATATAATTGCTAGATTTAACGTTGAAATTGTATATATCCCTACAAATGAAATGATAGCAGATGTGTTTACCAAGCCCCTGGGCTGTGTCAAGCACGAGGTGTTCACTCGTCAGCTTGGAGTGGCATGATGCCATGATGCCCACGTTATGGGCGGGTGTTGGAGTATAACGCTGGCCATTTTTATGAAGGCTTTCTTTTTGAATTTAGTACTCTCTGTCAGCGCTGTCTCCGTCTATTAGTTTAGAAAAATATATGTCATGTGTCTGTAAAAATAATATATTAAATGTTTTTACATTGTTTACACTGCGTCCGTATTACTCATTTAATAACCCTGTAAAAGTTTTAACAAAGACAGCCACTTCGTATATGTACAGAAATGGTACTGTTAATATGCGAAAATACGCAAAGAACGGTTTACAGCTTTCCGTGCTTTGAATACCGCATATCGCCCGAACACATATGTTTTGCGCTCTAAATACCGTCTCCATATTCGTGGAGTTACCCCAATATACCAGGCCCCTCAGAAAGTATTGCGAAAAAAAGTTTTTATATATGGGAGACTGGCCAGTTATAATGTTTTTCGAAAATATGATTATTTATAAGTAAAAATAAGTAAGTTCCAATTTCAAAATTTCCCTCCACATTTTTTGCGAGTTAATTCAAAGTATTGTGTCTCACTGAAATATGGATCTGCGCCGGGAACATTTTAGAGCTATGATTTTATACGATTTCAAGTGTCGCCTGAAACCGGATGAATCGTACGATAGACTTCAAATGGCATTCATGGATGAAGGCCCTTCCAAGGCAACCGTGTATCGTTGGTATAACGAATTCAAGCGCGGTCGACCAACTTTGGGGGATGACGAAAGAAGCGGTCGCCCTTTGACGGCTGTTACCGAAGAAAACGTGCTAGCAGTGAAAAATTTAATCCAAGACAATAGGCGAATTACATATCAGGAGATTCAACACATATTGAAGATTGGATCGGGAAGCGTTCACGAGATTCTACACAGCCATCTTCGCGTGAGGAGGATAGTATCACGCTGGGTGCCGCACAACCTCACCGATGCTCAGAAGCAGGCCCGGGTGGAATGGTGCCGTGATATGCTTAACAAATTTGAAGCAGGCTCGTCTCGGCGTGTTTACGACATCGTTACAGGTGATGAGTCCTGGATTTATCAATACGACCCAGAAACCAAGCGCCAGTCGACTGTTTGGGTGTTTCAAAATGAGCCAACGCCTACCAAAGTGAAGCGATCTAGAAGCGGGGGTAAGATTTTGATCGCTAGCTTTTTTAATTTGACTGGCCACTTGGTATCAATTCCCTTACGGGATCAAAGAAGCATTAATGCCGAATGGTATACTACCAAATGTTTGCCAGAAGTTTTCTCTGTTATAAGCAACAAGCGACCAAACACAGGGCTCCGCGGGCTACTGCTCCACCACGACAATGCACCTGCGCACACCGCACTCAAAACGAGGGACTTCCTGGACAGCACGCCAGTCAAACTCCTGGGTCACCCTCCTTACAGCCCTGATCTAGCACCGTGTGACTTCTTTTTATTCCCAAAAATAAAAAATCAGCTCAAAGGGATACAATTTTCGTCGCCGGAAGATGCGCTGGCTGCGTTCGAGCAGGCTGTAAACGAGGTGTCTGCGGCGGACTGGAAAAAGTGTTTTGAAAACTGGTTTAGGCGCATGAATCTTTGTATAGAGGCTGGTGGAAAGTACTTTGAAAAGATTTAATAAAAATATATGTACGTATAGAACAATTTTTTTTAGTTTCGCAAAACTTTCTGAGTGTCCCACGTATGATCCCGTAGCGTAACGATGGTGTAACATATGCATGGTACGCCGTGATCAAAACGTTTTGATGTACCTCCTTTGCGAGATTGCGTTAAGCATATGAATGCTAGCTCAGGCGTTTACACACACTGTCAGTGTGAGTTTTCCACGACATATCTCTACCTAGCTCTAATCCTAAAAATTTTGTAGTGTCTGTAAATTTTCTAGTATCTGAAATTATTTTGTGTTTATATTTTTCGTCCGGTTTTTTATGATTTGTCATTTGTTCAAAAGCCATTATTTTCGTTTTGTCAATATTTATTTTCAAATTATTCGCGCTCATCCATTCTACCAATATTTGGAGACAGTGGTTTATCTCTCTCTCAAGTGTCGTCGCATCACTGATGCCACTAAAAACGAATGTGCTTTCGTCAGCAAACAAAACCATAGGAGTATGCGTTTCTCTGGGCATGTCGTAAATGTATATAATAAATAATAAAGATCCCAAAATACAACCTTGGGGCACACCATATGTATTGTGTCTCTGTCTCGACACATACGTACGCTCGGTTTTTGAAGCAAAACATACTTTATCTATCCTCGTAACTTGTCTTCTGTCTGACAAGTAAGATTCTAAAAGTTTCAGAGCATTGCTCCTAACTCCATATATTTCCAACTTCTTTAACAATATATTTCGATCAACAAAATCAAATGCCTTGCTCATGTTCATGAATAAAGCAGCTACCGGACTTCTATTAACAATTAATTACCAGTAACAATAAAAATATATATATATATATATAGTTACTGAATGAATTCACAACTTCGTCTATGTAAATAAAACCAGCAATAAGACTAGACCTTCATGAGTAAATATTTTAGTAATTAAAACCTTTAGTACCTACTGAATATGTAGCTGTTTTAAATTAATTTTGAGTCTGGATGTGAGCGTTGACCTTCGTGGTCGAGAAAAGCAATTTAAAAGTTTGTTTGTTCATTCGTAATTTGTTTTATAAAAACTAGAAAAAGAAAACTTCAAAAGCAATAATTAACTTGATTTTGACTTTTGTAGTATTTACCTACCTACTAATAATGTTTAATGACATGTAAGATTTTTATACCTATTGATGAAGTTCAGTTTGCGCTACAACTTCAGATATTTTATACTAAAGTTGTTTTTCTGAAGACACATACATGATTTTAAATACTATTTCAAAGGAGAGAGAAGCGTTTGACCTGCAGTAAGATAATATAGGCAAGTTAGATGTACTGCTTGGGAACCTATGTACAGAAAAATAAAGGATATGTACATTTTTATTTTCCAGAATTTTCTCCGAGATCTTCTGAAGGAAGCAAAGAAAATCAACGACGTGTCAGAAGACAAACTCATCGAATACACGGACACAATGGTAACGTATCTGAAATTATTTTAAAAACCATTTTCACCAGGTAGGCAAGTTAAAATAGACACATAAAATTCTATTCCAAAGCTAGGAGATAAATACTTAAAATCCTAGGGGTGTGTCTCTCCTTAATAGCCCGATAGAACCAAAAGGGTTTCAGATGGTTGGCACAAAAAATATGGATTTGCTTAGTTCCCCAATAAAATTAGGCATGTGACCTCTGGGCAATAGTCTCACACGGTGGATGCCTGAGGAGGAACGGTGCCAGCGTGCTGAGGCGGGCCCAGAACGAGTTATTGAGACGACATAGACGCGTACCGCAAGCGCTGGTTCGATCATTTTCAAGAAAAGGATATCTGCACCTGTAGCCAAGTTGACAATGTACAATCGATAACGCTAGTAGAAATTGAATCAAAGTATGGGAATGACACATCTGAACGTTAAATCACGGTCAGACCAAACGAATAGAAGGCGTTAATGATTGTAGAAAGAGATTCGATACAAATCATTTGTAACTTGGCTAGGGGGACTGGAGTAATTTGGGGAAGTTCTTTGCCTAACACTTTGAAACAGTGCTAACTAAATCACAGTGTATCGCAAATCTAGCATAAATCGAATACATGGCATGTCCTAGAAAAGTGACGACTTAATCAAACTATTTTTTTATTAACCGATCTGGTTTTTTTATGGTCGGTTTGTGGAGCAAATCATAGTTTCATACAGAGGTTTATTTAGTAGATATAGAAAGTTCAACACATCTTTGTGCGCGGCTCTAAGTGTGGACAAGCATGTGTGGGTGGTTGTTTGCTCGGACGACGACTGCCGCGTCACTGCCACATAAATGCATAATTACGAGCGCACGCAAACATGGTGCCGCGCGCACAGTTAAATTGAATTATCTTTAGTAGAATGTGTAAATGACTGCCTGATTAGTATTTTTGGTGACAAGGAACTTTTTATCTTAAGTAGTTAAGCTAGCAGTTGAACCGTTACACGCGTGTAATATGCTAGGGAATAACCTGAGACCTCAATAACACAAATGTTTTTGAATCACAAGGCTATAATTACATGATTCTTGGTGAAACCTTCGCAAACCACTCTGGGCCTGAGGAGAAACGGCCTGAGCATTGGAATCATTGTCCAAAATTCACTGTTTTCAGTGTATGAGGTCCCTCCTCACTTTATCCGTAGTATAAGATATCTAGGTCTATTCTTAATCATATATTATGGTGCTCCCAGAAGGCGTTTTTTCTGTTCTGTGGTGCTCCCACACAAATGCCAACCAACATTTTCAACAACATTTTTAACACTGTTACGTTTGCAAAAAAATATTAGTAAATGTTACATTCTGTTAGGAATTGTTAGATGTTTTGAGATCTGCTACACTGATGGAAAATGTTTACCGGCTCGAGGTTCGGATTTACGTTCCGAGGCGTCTATTCTATTTGTTACAATTTGTTCACTAACAATTTTGTGTGAAAATGTTTACTAATGTTTGTAAACATTTTTGAATAGCTGTGTGGTAGGACTACAAGATGCAGACTATAGTAATGATTAAATGTTGATAATTTTCTTCTTAACAGGTTCACTATCTAATTAGTAAAACAATAGAATGAATTCATTGGACAGGGAAACTGTTAATTATATGTTGTTTGCAGCTCCAAGTATTCGACTCTAACAAGGACGGAAGACTACAGTTATCAGAAATGGCCAAGTGAGTATAATCCTTCTTCTTCTTTTCGTGGGGATGAATGGTATTTTTTCTGGCCAGTGCGTAGCCAGCAGAAGCTTTAGTCAAAGTATCGTTCTAGCAGCGGTAGCGACTGTCGAAAAACTGAAAAATTAAGGGTCAAGTGACATTTTGATGGCGCTTGCCAATTCCATAATTTTTTGAATAATTGAAAATCGCTATCCACAATTTAAATAGCAAAATTACTATATAAGTCAATAATGATGCTGACTAAATATCAACTTTTTAATGAGAATCCTCGCTGGTTTTACGTCGTCTAGAGGCTGGATAATTGATATCCCACGCTAACATAGGTTTTTTTTTTTTTTAAAGATCAAAAAAATAACGATAAAGTTCTAAATGCGACACTTTTACGATACTAATGAAAACAAATCGATAAAAATATCAATCATGACATAATCTATGCGACAGGGGAATAACATTTTATCTATGTAATTGCAGCGAATTAAAGGAGATTGGACAGTGATTAATATTAATCTGACAATTATTATGTGCTTTAATTGGATCAATTCGTTGATAAGATAGTCGTAATTTTAGCAGAAGCTATCCTATATATTATATAACAGGATTTATACGTGATGAATACAGGCCTGCGGATCCCAAAACCAGGAGGCAACAATGGGGCCCATGAGCAATTTTGAGACTCCTGGATGCTACAAGGTCTAGACACGCGAAACCACGATACACGGCAGCGGTAGCTAGGGGTCTGTTTTTTGGGATACCGGTTCCCGTATAGGTGGAAAGTGATACCATCATTCATAACGTACAACTACTACTCACATTTGTTCCCGCGGTGGTCTCCTGGTCAATCCCGTGTCCGGTCGAGGGTTATTGGTAGGGGAAAAATATATACAATCAATTTGGTAATAAGGACGTGGTCTGGACAGACAACTATACACGTTCTTGACAAAAACACTTCGCTGCGCGCGAAATATATATCCAAACAAATGCACGGGGACTCACAGTATCACTCGCGTATCGCGGGCGTAATTTCGAGTAACGACGGGTTGATTATATATTAATTACAAACAAAATCAGAGCATGACCCTCGCATCACGTCCCGCACTGTCAATCACATTTTTACCAGTCCATGTCAACTGTCAACTTCTACCTAACCAAAACTGTCGCCTCGGACATAAGGAGTTATGTGCGCTAATATATGGGCAAGCGTGCTAAACTTGCCACTGCTCGCTTCAAAACCAAATCTCCAACCATGACCTCCGCAACTCTGGAAACGCCGTCATCTCAACATCTGCCTAGCCTTTTCCCAATTGTTTGTTGGGGTCGGCTTCAAGTCTTACCGGATTCAGCTGAGTACCAGTGTTTTGCATTGAGCGACTGCCTATCTGACCTCCACAACCCAGTAACTGGGTAACACGGTACTCCTTGACAAAGACCAGGTGTCAGATCTCAAGCTTCTGATTTATCTTAACGACTATCAAAGATCTTCAAATGACAGCCGAGACCAACGGTTTATAGTGCTTTTCGAAGCACGGAGGAAACTCGGTATGTTAAATTGGTCACCCATCCACGGACCGACCTCGGCAAGCGTTGCTTAACCTTGAAGATCGACCCGTGCAGCTGTTACTATTTCGCCACGAGCTCCTCCGCCGTCAGACCCATAAAATAAATCTACAATGCGTCCACGACACCATTACAAAGGCAACAAATTAGATTCTTTAACAAGAACAAGATCGCCGATTTTGGGAGGGTCAGTTTTGTCAGTCCACTTAACGCACTGATGCAAAATGTGCAAATATTTCAAAGACCAATGAAACCAGAATCTTTGGATCATCTCATCGAGCAACTCAAACACAACTTCCGTGATGGGGTATTCCGGCAGGGCGTTGAGGGGCTGACCAAGCAAAAAATGACCAGGAGTCAAAACTTCCAGGTCATTTGGGTCTGAGGAGATCGGACAGAGAGGTCGCGAATTGAAGACGGCCTCAATTTTACAAAATACCGTAACAAGTTCCACAAATGTTAAAATAGTTTCACCAATAACACGGCGGAGATGCGTTTTTGATACTTTTACAACGGCTTCAAAAATGCCACTCCAATGTGGGCATACTGGGGGATCAAATTGCCAATTGATTCCCATTTGGGACATTGCAAATCTTAAATTCTGTTTATCCTTATATAGATAATTACAAATTTGACTTAAATATCTATCAGTGCCCTTACAATTAGTACCGTTATCAGAATGGATCAAATATGGTAGCCCTCGACGGGAAACAAATCTACCTAGCGCTGCAACGAATGCATCTGTGCTGAGGGTAGTAACAAGTTCCAAATGAACCGCCTTGGAGGCCAGGCAAACGAACACACACAAATAGGCCTTGACAGTCTTAGCATTACGAAGTTGAAAAGTCTTCACCAAGAAGGGACCAGCGAAGTCAGTTCCAACAGAAGCAAATTGCCTACTCTCAGTTACTCAATCGGATGGCAAATCACCCATTATGGGTTGAGTGCCTTCAAACGATAGCACTGCATACATTTGAAAATGATGCCACGACTATTGTGTCTGCCCGACAAAATCCAAAATTCACGCTGCAAAATGGCTACAAGGGCGTTGCAACCTGCGTGTGCATTATTAATCGACACACGATCGGACACCAACAATTTCACCAAAGCTCCTCGTCCTCGTCGTAAATTTGAATTTTGAAGTCGTCTGCCAACTCGGAGCAAACATCCCAGAACTGCACGGCATGCCATGTGGTCGAGGATGTTTTTCATATAATGGTGGAATGTGTCCGGAACGGGGCGAAGAGATACTGTATTAGAGATCAATTTAATATAAATATTTGTCAATTTGGAGAGTGTAATATAATTTTAGCTTTCCGAGCATACAAAGCCGCTAGAATATTATATAAGTTAGTTATTTTAGGGATTAAGCGTAGATGTTAAGTTTTGTCTGTAATAATGGTTTCCTATGAGGGTGACATGTTCACTATGTGATCAAACGATAGTCGTAATAATGCCGAGTAACTCAGGTATTTAATTGGGACTACGAGTATAAGTACTATGGGAATGTACTACACTACTACCGAGATAAAAGTATCGTACGTATGTCCCAACCCGGATCTTGCCATGTTCAAATTTTTTCACAGAAGTTGATTTGTGATCCACTACACACCAAGACCCTTGTGCCGCAGAAAGTACGTTACTTCCAGCTGTAATTCTAAACCATTGTCAGTTTCTACGACAACCAGTCTTACCAAGAGGAATTATGATACACAGTTACTGGTTTGTGAAGGTATTGTAGGCAGTCGCTCTTGTCAAATATATGGTATTGAGCAGCGAGCGGTTAACCTGGACGCTGACCTCAGCAAGAAGATTTTAGTTACTCTTCATCCCTTTAGCATAATACCTTAGTTCCCAGACAAATACAAGCCTTGCCCTAAGGCCGTTAGCACACGGCACCGCGCACCGCCGCGGTAGTTGGAGAAGTGGATCTCATGTCACATTGGCCTCTAATACGTCGCTCTCCCCTCCGTGTCCGCGGCGCTTCGCGGTGCCGTGTGTTAATCGCCTAATTAACATGAAATTAACATCTATTTAATAGGATAGACTTTAAGGTTATTTTCAAGCCTGTCCTAAAAACAATTCGGAATCTGATCATTGGATTTCGGATAATTTAGGTCGGAACGTCCAATAGGTTTAAAATGAATTTTAATTAAATGAAGCTTTGCCTGTCCACGAACAGATTTTACCGTATTGATCCCTAATTCAGAACAATGTCGACAGTCGAACATGTTCAGAAATAAATTGGCAGTGTGAGCAGTGACTGAGCTTATCCGAATATGTCGAATCGTTTGCAAGTTTTAATTGAATGTAAATAGCTTTAGAAGTAATTTATATGGCAATCAGACGAATTTCAATACTGTTATATAAGATCAAGACTGTATTCCATTTAATGTATTTATTTATTTGGTTCACCAACAATTGCTTACACTGATATAAGCAAATTAACAGAAGCCAAAAATCAGAGTAAAGTAAATAACTTACAGGTAAACTCTGCATGCACACAAAAAGTTGTCATAACTTACAAGGAAATATTAATAATAGACTACAGTATCCAACTTGTAAATTAAACTTAATACATTAATTAAACTAAATCATAACAAATAAAACAAGGTACTACAAAAATTTAAATAGGTAATATGGTTGCCACACCCAGTGAGATAATGCAGGGCTAGGAAACTCAATATTCGGGCATATACTTATGAAAACTGGCTTTCATTGGTCAGTTTAAATCCGTTGACAAGACTCAAATAAACATACTCAACTTCTCCCAGCGCCCTTATGTTTTAAACTCAATCTGGACTCCATTATCCACACTAACACTCACTGGTCTTTCGAGCCGTTATGCAAGGAGATTCTGGCTAAAATAGCCAGCACAGCTTCGCCCAGATACACAGATGTTACTTGTGGTAAACCCAACGTAATAGAGGCCAAGTACAGGAAAGGCTTGTCCCCATCACCACGTCACGACTTCCTCAACGTGGAACGGTGTGTTGTCGTAGCGCAGAACGTTGGCGTGACTTGATAATTTATATTGTCGTGTCGTAATAGTGCACGTTACGATATCGCAAAGTTACACGTTGTCGTGCCTTTCAGAATTCCGGTACATTTTATAGCATTTCTGATAGATCGAAGCAACGTTTAGTTACGTTTCTTGTACTTTCTGACAGCTACAGCATTCCTTTCTACTTTTTTGCACAACTAATCACCAAGACATTTAAACATCAACTGAGTATGCGCATCGCCATGTACCGCTTCCGACTACGTATGACGCGTCGTTGCCGTACAGTTCCACATTGACGATATCCTGACGTGGTGATGAGAACAAGCCGCACTGAACAAGTCCAGAGTTTATGGTGTTACAGAGTAAATTTTCTCTTTAAAACTACTAACAAACGCATTACGCTTAATGATTTTACGTAGTTGTTAAATTTTCTTAAAAAATACACATAATTAATGCAATCGTGACTAAACAATCCTTGCGAGAGTATCGAATTCAGTACCTTCATATATTTTATCAAATACCTAAAAACTCCACAAATCCATCTACACAAAACAGTGGTATTCAAAAGAGACATGTCTCCTTTGTGTCATGCAGCTTTAAGCATGGATAATGGAAGCCCCTGAGCTTTATGTATTGTGCTTAAGTTGCTCAAAGTTGACCACTCGGGTAAGTAAGTATCCATTTAAGGATTAACAACTCCTTTGGTGTATCTTTTTGTGAAAAAAATAAGTACGTACCAAATGGATGCTTAAGAAGATACTTATTTATGGGGCCTTTCGTATATGTGTGTATTGGGGTAGATCTTATCTTAAAAATGATCTTAAATGCGTACGGCAAATATTTTCTTACTAGAAGGGACAAAAGTTTATTAAAATAATTCCTTTGATTCAAATACATATAAGGTAATATTTACAAGGGTTAAAATTAAGATTCAGCCGTTAAATATCTTATCGTAATAAAGATTTAAAGAACGAAAACCGACGTATTTCAAATCTGAAATTAATCATAAAAAATATTGTTTAGCCAAAACTATAGCTTTTATTAAATACGCACTAACATAGCATTCCTCAGGAACCGTAAAGATTTTTGGGATAAAACTTAGCTTGTTAAGTAACGGTGTTATTTACATGGACATGTATAGAAAAATAGTAATACATTCACACAGTTATTTACTTTATAAACACATGTTTCAGACTGCTGCCCGTAAAAGAGAATTTCCTCTGTCGACAAGTCTTCAAGGTGAGTGACACTTCATTTCCCGCCATTGTTCATCCAGACGCCATATTGCTCGATACGCAACAATGAAACCATAGAGTAAATAGAAAAAAAAGAGATAAAAAAAAAGTGATTTTTTAAAACTTTATTCGGTATTTTTACTTAATCAACATCTTTGTTTATTTTTGGGTACATATTTGAACATCGAAAATACCTACGGTTAAAATGTTACTGTTCAGAACATCGAAAATTTAATTATCGAATGACCATTTAACCGAAAATTTAAATATCGTAGGTTTATAATGTCGAATGGTTAAATAACCTACGTCCAATATATCTTAAATCTTATTATCTACAAAAGTGATATTGAAAGTACAGAGTATCGAATGTTCTAAATATAGATATTTATTTATTATGTTTATCACAGGTTTAATTTGATAATTCAATAATGCGAAAAACCGCATAGTTAGGAAATGGTGAAAAAAACTGCGAGCAACTCGGCAGTAGCGCTCGCCGGCCGCTGCCGCACCGCTCGCATTTTGAACTGGATGAAATAGGTTAGGTTAGAGTAGAGTAGTAGTAGTAACCAAACGAGCGAGCAGCTGGCAAGCGTTTGAAAACTTCTAATTCGTTTTCCGACATGATAATATTCGCCAAACTATACGTTAAATGCTTGCAGTGGAGGACAGACTACTGACTAATAGAGATGCGTTGGCAGAGTGTGACAATTTCAAATCTATCTACATTTTTTCCACTCACATTTTTTTTTCGATATCCAGCGAGTAGGTATTTTTAACGTAAATATAATGAACTTAGGTTTTTTAAATGTTGACATTTTGAACATAGGTATAATGGCTATCGACATTTTGAATCAGTCGATATTTTAATCAGTCGGTATTTTATATAATCTTAGACATTTTATGCTTAACAATTTTTGATATT
The DNA here is from genome assembly GCA_949775005.1 of Orthosia gothica. Lineage (NCBI taxonomy): Eukaryota > Metazoa > Arthropoda > Insecta > Lepidoptera > Noctuidae > Orthosia > Orthosia gothica. The sequence goes on from OX459035.1 coordinate 39,817,985, forward strand.
TCAATACAATCGTTATTAAAATGTTCGATATCTTGAACAGTGGCATTTTATCCGTAGGTATTTTAATCCATTTTTTAACCTGACTGCGCTGGTTCAATATTAATTAGTAATTCTCAAAAACTCTATTTTAGAAAGAAAAACTGCCAAACTTTCGCATTAATCAGGTTACATTCCATGAAGTAATTTAATTTGCACACGTTTACTCTAATATATCTCTTTGCCACACGAAATTGAACAATGTTGAATTAATAATAATATTATGTTTATAGCTTTTAAGCTGACATGGTCAGACATCCCGAAACAAATATTAATTCTAATAATAGGTTTATTTCATACATACTAATCAATTTATTATTTTCTAGAGCATCCCTTCGGTAGAATATTAAGTAGTTAGTTACATTGTCATAGTTAAATGCACTCATTTCCTTTCCATTTAGTTTTGCTTATAATAAAAAATAACTATAAAAAAACTCCTAAAATTATATAATTGCAATTTTCCAGACGTGTTACATTTTCATGGCAACCATTACATTAACAAACACTTACATTTTAGTTTATTATCATTCTAGTACTTATATAAGTAACTTTTTGGCACTCAGATATAGAATTAAACGATAATATATTTTTTAGAAGCTATGTCTATGTGGGCTGTTCAAAATTCATACCTACTTACCACATTTTTTTTTCATAAAAGGCTCATGTTCGAATTTCAAGTAATTTGACATATCTACCTAAACAAATGACTACTCAAAACAAAATTGAAACTCTTCAATCCAAATTCAAAAACAGAAAAATGCATTTTCAAAAAAGATTTAATACTGTCTGAGAAAAGAGATTTAAAAGTAAAATGATAAATAAATGAGCACGTTACTATGATTGGTTTGCCTGTCTGTCTGTCTGTCTATCCTAACACTAACGCTTATGTCTGCACTCTGCACTCCTAGGAGGGCATAGAGGTGAGTCCTCACGCTGCATTTATACGCTGGCCCACACTGGCTCCAAATGGTATCCATTGTTCCATAGGAACCATAGGGCACCAAGAAGCACAGAGACAATTTTGAAAACTTTCGATACAAAACGAGCTTGTGAATGTGGCTGTTTTCTCGTACAAATTGTTGGCTCGTAACAATTCTGATAGTCTATAACATCCGATATCTGCTGCTGGAGCGGGGTTTTCGTACTCTGTGTTATGAACCTGGTTGGTTGATTTTTCAATAAAATATTTGAGCAATCAGCATTGTTCACCACATTTTGGGGTTTTCGTTTTGTAGGCCAGCGTTTAAATGTGACGTCACTTATTTTTACTGAATAGTTACACGGACACTAATTGTGAATAATAAAATTGACTGCTTTTATAAAATAGTTTGTCTGAAATGTGTCTATTTATTTAAAAGTATTATTTTTTTATATTTTGGTGTTGCACCGCGAAATGATCTAGAATTTTTTGATTTTTTGAAATATTTTCTTTTACTTGGACTATAATATTTTCCAGACTTGATTTTGGAACATACTATATTATTAACCGCTTTCGTGATATTTTGTATATAAAAGAAACCAGAAACATTTTTTGAATGGCGCCCAACACGGGTCATGACTTTAGTTATTTTTCAGACGTTTGACACTAATACAAATGTTATTTATGTTATCAGGGCGCAACAAAACTTACGAAGGACGATATTGAAAGGGTCTTCTCTTTGTACGATAGGGTAAGTATTATTATTCGTTTGTAAAGGTATTTTTGGGATACTTATCCTTTTAATAGAAATCCTGTTATAGAAAGTGGGCGACGAAAATAGAAAAATTGAAGGTATTTGTAGAGGGCATTATGTCTTGTTGAAAAAGGATAACTATGCGAGTATCTATCACATCTCTATTATGTATAAAGCTTATGATTTTTCCTGTTTGGCTACATTTGAATATGTTGCCTGTTGAAGGATTAGGCAGAGATTTACCTACCATAGACCACACTTCGACGGTTATGCTGAAGATCCATTTTAATAATAAAAGTTGAGTCTATGGCCATCCACTGGCCACAAAACTAGACTCTGAGCCACTACTACTACTGACTACTACTGCTATCGCTACTGAGAAATTCAGGATTAACAACCTAATATTTGGCTTAACTAGTTAATCGATCTAAGAACTTCATGCTTAACTTTAAAGCTTGCGATGAACGACAGTTTCTATATTTCTTGTACAATAATGATTTATTTTTTTACCGAATTTACCGTTTTTTTCATCAAAAAACCTTTCCAAAAAGGTTTTTTGTTTATGTTCACTGATTTCGCCGTCAATTGTGGATCGCTTTTTATTTTATTTTTTGAAAAGTTTTGTTCCCAAAATGGTCCTATTTTAATTTGGTGACGATCTGATGAACAACATCGGCGATATGGAACAGAACACTTCAATAAATGACGGCAAATCACTCAGGACAGCTGCAATCGCATTTCTGTTTATTGTTTACACCATTTCATAACATAACATCACACTGGTACGCTCTAAAGGGGTACGCAGGTGTAAACAGTTGACCTTGGTATACTCTTATTTATTCTACCGGTTTTGTTTAAGTTTCATGTTATTGGGTGATTCTATTCTGCCTTCACTTTGGGCATTATTGGTACCTAGCCTATATAACTGTTCCATAATGTACCACAACTTAAAAATGAAAATAAAAAAACTCTTTAAAAAAATACAACCGCCTTCCAAATAAAAACACTATAAAGTGAAATAGTTTACATCTGCGTACCCCTTTAGAGCGTACCAGTGTAATGTTATGTTATGAAATGGTGTAAACAATAAACAGAAATGCGATTGCAGCTATCCTGAGTGATTTGCCGTCATTTATTGAAAGGTTCAGATGTAGATCTCCGAAGTTCTTTATCAGATCTTGATGCAAATTAAATGGGACCACATGAAAAGCAACAGCTTTCAAACAAAAAAAAAACATCATAATCGGTTTCCCCAGAAACAAGTTCTGAGGTAAAACACATTAAAAAAATACAGTCGAAATGATAACGTCTTCCTTTCTGGGAAGTCGGTTAATAACTACAATTTGGGCAGTTGGTGTTCCTGTCTTTAATCCTTCGTTTTTTGACACCTACTTCCGAAATTGAAGTTATTTTCACTTTTCAATGTCTTTCAAATAAAGTGTTGTAAAAAAACTTTACAATTCATCTTAAAAATCAGAACTGACTTTTACATTTCAACAGTGGAACTTTCGAAAAGTCGTATTTTTTACTTTGAAATCACAGAACGAAGAAACTAACTCAATTTAAGTTATCTAACGAATCGATTCACTCTGTTCCAGGATAACAATGGCTCGATCGAAAACGAAGAACTCCGGGGATTTCTCAAGGATTTATTAGAATTAGTTAAAAAGGTTAGTGTTTTTGTTACAAACTTTTTATTCAAGCTTTTGAATTTGACATTGCTTTAAACTTTTGAATGAAGAATAGGAAAAAAAGAAAGGTCTAATTTTTTTTTATTAATAATATTTTTTTGTAAATTGCCTCTAATTGACACTCGAAACTGTAGATTCGATGCTCTTATATTTGCGAGAAACTCCTTCACTTTTATAAAGTACCTACCTGCGAAGTTTTACATAGCGTCTTAATAACGAAAAGTTGTGCAAAATACATTGATAAGTGCCTATCGAGTCATCTGGTGAGTAGCGAAGTGAACGAAGGTTCTAAAATGTTCTTAACCGGTCGAATCGACACTACTAGGTAACTCGCGAAGGAGGAAGCGAGCAGTGCAAACGTTTGTGGTGCTAATCAAGCAGACTATGGCCTGTCAGTGTGTTTTCGACCTAAACTGTTCCCCGCTTGTTTTACTCGTCTATCATTTAGTTTTAAATAATATTTAAAAGGCATTTTTTTTAATAAACCCAATGTATATTTTTCAGGATTACGACGCTCAAGACCTACTAGAGTTCGAAGAAACGATTCTCCAAGGCGTCGAATACAGCAGTGAAGGCAAAATAAGCAGAAAACAACTGACGATGATACTCCTGGCCCTCGCCAAGCATCATCAAGAAGAAGAACCAGCTACTCCATAATTGTTTCCGAAAGCAACCGCCACTCCGTCCCAATATCCGAACGAATTTCTAGCGTCGCGACGTTTTGTCACATTTGACGCCATCTTGGTATTCGAAATATGAATTTGAAACGCAACAAGCGCAGAAACTTTTTTCCTTTTTCTTCTTAAGGATTGTTTTCTAGAACTTTGTATGGCGTTGAATGTGTCAAAACCATCTTTAAGGGCTGGGAATAAATATTCGTAATATTAAAGTGTATTTATATATATTATATTGACGACTACATTTAGTTTCTATTACAAAATAGTTAGACCCAAGAATGGAGATTGTGGCTTAGATTTATTTTAATTGGAAAACAAAAACACCTAATTTAGTCAATAATCAAGCACAAATTTAGCGGTACCTAATCAGTATTTCTACCTTTTCAATGTTTTCTATATACCACCAAATATACGAGTAATATTGTTTTTTCTTAAATAAATTCGTTACAAAGGATGTAAGAGGTAAGACCACAATCTCTTAACATTATAAGGGCCTGTTTCACGATGTTTTGAACAGCCCACGACTTACTGAATAAATTAAATATGAATAAACAGATTTTGTATGCAATTATCTGCCCAGTAACGGGAACTTAATCTTAGTTGGTGAAACAGGCCCCATATTACGTGGCCTTATATTCCAAGTCATGTCCTCCAAAACCGACATAACCTTGAATCACCAAATTGACAGTTATAGCTTACTACTTATTGATATTAATCGAGGATTTTTTGGTTGTCATGGCGACCGAGTTAAGTGGAGATCCTTAACCGGTTCTGTGCCGTAATTACCAAAACAATTGGATCCACGTTTGAGGCACTCAAGTGGTTAAAAATGACTTGGAATATATGCGCCTTAATATGATATACAACACATGTATTACTCACAATTTGATAACACCAAATCGTATTTTTAATGAAAACACTTTTGTATTTGTTTTTTGTATTCGTTTTTTTTATATTATTTTATTACACGGTCACCTATCCATGGCTTAAAATTAAAAAGCCTCAATACCATTGTCAGTCACAGCATTCATTTGTACCTATCCAGGTTCTGCCTAGACTGCTTATGATAGATATTTCGTCAACTAACCGAGGTATGAGGAACCTACAACCTATCCATCAATCGGCGCGTAAAAAGTATTTTTATTAGCCCCCTCTCTCCACGGGGCCTTTGCCGCAAGACGCCACTACTCGTGTCTGTCTAAAGGCGGGAAGACACTTACGTGTCGTGGCGTGGCGCGGGATCCACCAATCAAACGACTCTGTTCCAGCCTACGTCAAAACACAACGAGTTTTGTGGCTAGTCAACCGCGTCAGAAGACGCCACGCCACGCCACGTTAAGTAAGTGTGTTTCCATCTTAAAGTGGTGACATGGCATCAGACTATTTTTTCATCGCCTTTTATAATACCCGGCAAGTATCGGGAAGTTAGCACTTATTGCGCGAACTGACCAACCACCATATAGAGCGAACGGAACGTGGACGCGACACGATTGGTCAGTCAATTCTTGTGTCAACTGACCAACCAATCGCGCTAAAAACGACTTCTTCGCATCTAAGAATACTTGCCAACGTACGTGCCGGGGATTATAAACGGCGTCTAGAAGCTGAATAGTTGGAGATTTGTGTTACGGAAGTTTAATCGATTTGATTAAACTGCTGTTATATTGCTATAAATAAAAAAACATAAAATGGCAATCGAACAAATTATATGTACGATAGTTAGTCGAGTTAAATATCAGCTCGGTTAATTATTTTATAACTAAGAGCTTAAAATATAATTGCCTAATATTTTTCAAAGCTGTGTTTTTCAATTAATGACACGTAAAATAGAGTGCAAATATTTAATTAAATAGAATATTATATACATGATCATCACAAAGCCAAATCGTATGCCAAATATTTTTAACCTAGCTATTTGATCGTCTCTTGGTTGAAATGAGAATTAGATACACTTAGCCCGTCTTGTAAGGGTCTATATGAGCCTGTAAGAGTAGAAGTATTTTGAATTTGGAATAAAATAGATTGATCTGTGAAATCGATTTAAAACTGTTATCGATTAAATTTTACGTCATTCAAACATCGTCTTGCAAGTCAATTTATACACTTTAAGTCATTTACCTATCGCTAGGCTAAAATGCTAAAAATAAGTTGATTGATTAGGAACAGGCTTTCTAGCTTGCTGCAATATTTCCAGCACAATACAAAAATAAAAATTGCTTTAAAAAAAACTATCTTTTTCATTTTTACCAAGAGGTCCTTTGAAAATATTTTCATAAAACCATTTTATGATGAAAAAGTAGTTAACATTACATCATGTTTAAAGATTATATTCTCGACTCTATCTATATGGACATATCATTCCAAATCACTAAACATTGGCACACTATTTTGGATAATACTGTTTCATTATTAAACATTGTACGCTACGCCGTTGCTCGTAGCCTGCTACGCCGTAGGCCGTGCTACGCGCCAATATGGCGGAGAAATGTTTTGTCAACGCAAGTAGATGATTTTTATTGAATTGTAATAAGCACTCTTTTTCATTAAATTCTCTGAACAACTTAGCATCTGTGAAGCAGATTCTTAATTCAAATTCTCTGTAGAGAATTTTGCATATTAAAACCGTTCAGAGACTTTCATAAATAAGTCTGAAAGTGTAAACAAAGCTCAGAGAATTTTTGTTAAATATACTAATCTGAGATATTAAAACGTTCGTTAAGAAAATCTTAGTCCCTGTAATTATTACGAGTACGTCAAATTTTATGGCAAAATCTTTGTAAATCGTATCAGATTGGGAAATTAAAAGATTGGCAATGGGAAATTTGCGAACAGTAAAAGCGAAAAGTCCGCATAGAGAATTTAAAATCGCCTGTTTCACTGTAAATGTGGGAAGTGCATGAAAGGCATCATTACCACGTTGAATGGCAATGCTGATTCTTTGGGCAAAATTATTTAGACCAGCCCACAAGTGTCTTGCAAACACGATAAACCGCTTGTAAAAACAATAGGTCATGAGAGGTACATGACATTTACCTATCTCACGAACTATCCGAATCATTATCAAAACCACACACTAATATCACTTGTAAAAAAGCCTAAAAACAATGTTAATATACCTATGTCATTGTTACATAGCGACTCAAAAAAAATGTGGCCTATCATTAAGGAAATACTGTTACCCTTTATCTGTCTAGTCTATACCTAATCTATACAAACCTTATCTTTCATCCATCCATTGTAAAAAAAATACGTACTCTATGAAAAAATGGCTGTTGCAAATTCAACTCATTAGATTTATCAATGTAGCTTTAAAAACGTCCCCTTAGATTTTTCTCTGAATGTATTCGCTTGATGATGCTTAGATAGGCAGCTAATTAAATTGTGATACTACAAAACGGCATTTAAACATTTCGGTGTAACATTCGCTTGTTTAATCCTGGCAATAATAAAAACCAGTCAAAAAAAATTTTTTAGATTATTTTTCTTTCGTTTTAACTGTTTTGGGTTCTCGTATTTACAGTCAAAATATGTAACTAACATGCGTTGAAAATTTTTATTGTATTTTTTATTTTTTGTTGTATTATAAAAGTAGACGTAATAAAAAAATAAAAAAAACTTGATGTTTCACATAAGTATTGTTTTGTATTGTAACGGATAATAATGTGATGTTAATTAGTATTTTGTATAAAAAGGACTTGAATAACTAAAAAAATTAAAAATAAAACTTACGCAAAGAGATGGAAGAAAAAAAGAAAAGTATCAAGTTATATTTTTAATATTTCTAGTCCGAGCTTAAATCGATGTTAAATATAAATGAGTATAATGTAGTTATTGTTAAACCCTGATTGTGTGTAGCGGCCTTCTGTGTATTATTTTTAAATGTTAATTATAATATGTAAGGACGATGGGCAAAAGAGATAAGATGGCGATGAGGAGACAAATTTGTGTACCATGGTCTAACATGCATGAATGTTTGCAAATGCCACAGGATTAGCTGATATCGGCTAATTTTGTCTATATACTCTCGTTACTCGCGTATGGACAAAAATGCCAATGTGTAACAGTGAGAGTCCACCTGCATGCTTACCTCTTTTGCCGTTTGTACTTAAACGTATTTACTTCTTTTATGTTAACAAAACATTACCTAATAAATATGTGTTGTGATGGTATAACGTTAGCTTTAAATATCTACCAATGAGTTATCTATGTATATCTTACGCACAATGAAACATCGCTCAACTCAAGTATTCCCCTACTTTCGCGCCAAAACACATCATAGACATTTTTTCCTAATTGCAGAAACAAAATGTTTTTATTAAGAAAGCCTTGATTTCTTCTTCATGTGGAAGAATGGTATATTTGATGTTTCATTTTACTTCTTATTCAAAGCAAACTTAATCAATCTCTCTGAATCAATGTTATTAAAAATTACTCAAAAAATATCTGAAAGTATTAGTGGTCGTGTTTTTAATTGTTCATACCTAGTTAAGAAGGATTGCACTTCAAAGCAAGTTGCATATGCCATGGACCAAGTGATTAAATCGAACACTCTGTATAATGCCCGGGCATTATGAATCTAGTCAAGTCAAATCGGGCACTGTAATTAATACTTATTTTCATTTCTATATTTATCACATTGTCTGGTCATTATGAATATTGCTACCTAACGGTTGGGCAATTTAATAATTATGATCAATGAATTAGTCCAATAGCGAGTGAAGCGAGCTCGGCAGATTAGAGCACCCAAACACGGATAGCTTAGGTTCCTTCATGTTAGGTTACTTAAGATTCTGCAGACAGAAATAGGGGTCCTGCGCAGCGGGGTTCCGTTGAATTTGTTGCTTATATAGTTATCTTTTCTATACTAAAATCAATGTCCCCGGCCCAAAAAGTGATGGTGGGCCTTAAATAGAAAGCCCAGTCATTTGAATTATTTCATACATACATAAACTCACGCCTTTTTTCCATGGGGGTAGGCAGAAACTACAGAACGCCACCTGCCTGAATTATTTCAATAGTTTATATTATATTGCCCACTCATACTGGGCATATTTCAAATTTCCCGGGCATTATGAATAATACCGTATTAATCACTTAGCCCATAACATACACATTATGTTTAATAAAAACCATAGATAGTGTCATGGACATTTTGTTACCAACTCAAGAAAAATATACGAACCACTAATTTACATTCAGATTTTGAACTAACTCGGCAGTTTTTTTTTTTGTAATTCACAATGTAACGTATACAATATTCATGTCTCATTTAAAAATAATGTTAAAATCTTGACGATAAAAACGGCTACCTAATATTCCTTCGCCTGGCACTAAGTGTTAAATGTAAGGTTGGAATACGATGATGTTTGTTATAAAATGTTTATATTTGTAAATCTGCCGTTTCATTTTAATATCCTATTCCCCACTAAGCATGTCCAATTATGCAGATGCATATAACACAGTCAAAACAACTGTGTGCCCAACGTCTGTCATCGACCCCACTCCCGTTCGCGTCATGAGCCAATAGTGAGAGACGACCGTCACAGTGACGAGACAGCGCCAAGTGCACAGCTTTTACAAGCTTTTATTGGTGCTTATAACCTCTAGAAAATAACTAGTAAAATCACACGCGCTTGAACATATAATAATAAGAGTAATCTAGGCTATAATTGCTGATTCAGCAGTGCTAACTTGAAGGAGAAAAATACACAGATGAGACGAAAGGCAATGCATAAAGTTCAATTTACTAATTATGCCACATACCTTTGAAACAGCGACTCCCATGCAGATGCAGATGGATGTCACGTTCGGGCAGTTCAGCTCACAGACTAGATACACTATGCTGGCCACAACACAGTAGGTCTAGGCAATACAGATGACACCTTCATGTAGGATCAATTAAGAGGTTTGGGCGAGATGATGCGTGATAATGGACGCGTACGCCGGTAGTCCGGCAGCAGCGTGTTGACGGTGGCGCGATATCAATGACACTGCGCGGGATATCACCAAACCAACGATATGTGACTCTTATTTAATAAATTGGAACTATTAAACCAATGCCTCTCAATCGCCCTAGGGGGGTGTTATAAAATATAAGAACTATAAATTAGGAAGCTTAACCATGTATGTATGTATATAAGTGTGTTCGGGTCAAATCTTGCAACTGAATTTTAAAGCAGCTATCCTCCACCGGTTACGATGATATTTTGCATACACCTTTAGTTTGGATGACAATGCACGGTTAGCTAAATCCAATATGCGCAGTCGTACCTACTAGTTAATTTTATGTTCGTGACTATCGCCAGACCCCAACTCCAATCGCTTCCATATTTGGTAAATAATTACTACTCAATTAGTACCAATTAGTACTCCAACACAAAATTGGTACCTTAGTAGTTTTTGACAAAATTGACTTCTAAGGTCCTGCGGTTGTCACGCTCCATTCAGCAGGACCACCACGAGCGCCAAAAAAGGGGGCATACTACAGCTATAAGCTAGCTAAGTATGCAAATAATTACTACCCATAAATATGACTCATTTTGTAAAAAAACAGAACTGAAACACTTGTATTTACCGAGAAATCAACGATGATAACTTTCGCTCGCTCGTTCAGCAGGACCACGACCTTGAATGTTGATTCCAATTTTGAGGAGCCTGTCGCTTTCCTCGATCCTACATAGAAAATTACTACCCTACAAGATTAAATTAGAACCCAAAATTCACACCAAGTACTCCAGTAGTTTACGAGATATACCATGCCATTGGTGGGGTGGCGGTAGTCACAGTAGGTATTAAATTTTCATTTCAAGATTTCCAAGAAACTTTGTGACTTCTTTTCAAATTAATACAAAAATTACTGCCACTAAAGAAGTTATAGCGACCAAAAATTCAGATACCTAAGTGTTGTATTTTAAGAGAAATTACTTTTCCATACTAAATCTTCGCGTATAATATAATTATAGCTTCGCACCGTGAGGCCAGTACTTTCAAAAGTTATGGAAAGCTACTAAAAAGTTCGATGTTGGACCTGGCCTTCATGTGAGTGGTCCTCTCATGGCTAGGGTACTCGCTATATTCTATTCATTGTGTATGTGTCACTCTAACCTTCCCTGTGATCTCATACAAACTATTCTTGTGCCTATTATAAAAAATAAAACCTATTATTAAAATAAAACGGGTGACGTTGCTGATAAGTGTAACTATCGACCCATCTCTGAATGAATGAGTGAATGATTTTTTTTATTTGCTAAATCTAGATATACAGATTAGATGTTAACTTACACTTCACTTCACTTACACTTACACTTCAAACAACACTTCCCTCCGCGCGCGCGCTCCGGTTGGCGGTGATCTGCTTTGCTCCTGTTTATTGTTGAGATTATTGTGTTCCGTAATTTATTTCCGGCTTGTGGTTTGCTTGAAGTTGTGTATTGTTGTGCTAAGTGCTGGTATCGTAAGTTTTTGAACGTGTTTACGTCCGTTTTTAATTGTTATTAGTTAATTCCGTCGGCTATCGGTAAGTACATTTATTTTTCTAGACTTGAGGGTACATCGAAATAATTTATCGTCTGTTAATCTTTCGCTTTTTACGTTCTAATACGTTTATTCGTTTGATTTGTAAACTTGTTTTTAACAGTTTGGCTGCCAGATGCCTGACAAACAATACATTTTCTATTGTGTCTCGTACTCTGGCAGTTAAGGTGTTAAGTAACTATGTTGTCTATTAATGATGACCCGCCTGATCGTGGTGGAGAAACATTATTTCGACGTAATAATAAACAAAGGTCGCCGTCGACCTCCGCTAATGCCAAGCGTCTATTTTGTGAAATGTCTCCTTCTTACATTTCACCCGAAGATAGATTAAAACGACTGCCAACATTGGAGTCAACTGAAAGGTCTTCGCCGATATTAAATGTCAGTAATGCGAGCAATGACGATTATTGTGATTTGGTTTCTCAGGCGTCCGCATACCTGTCTAAAATTAACGACCTTGTTAATGACCAAGGGTCCCGCATTAATGTTGCGAATAAATCCGCTATTATGGACATGACTCAACGCGTAACGGCTATTGTTTCCTTGCTAGCCATAAAATCATCCGCCAACGAAACTAAATTAGCCAATACGGAACGCGAATTAGACAAAATTAAACTTAATACCGGTGTCAACATTGCCAAGTCTGATGTCAGTAATATTACATATGCTGATAAATTAAAACTTCGGTTGCCCAAAATTGCACCCGTGGTCGACTCTCGCGCCAAACTTCCGTGTCTTGTGGCTTACCCCACGGATGAGCGATCAAATGATTACGCCACTTCTTCGGCAACTAAAGAAGCGCTTATGAAAGCGATAAAACCCAGTGATGGCTTTCAAATTGTAGGAGTTAAAAAAGCTGCAAAGTCTGGCGTCGTGTTACGTGTCGCTAACGATTTTCAGATCAAAAAATTGCAATCGGTCGATGCCATTAGGTCCGCTGGCTTGCGGCTTGAGAAGCCAAAAGGCCGTAGGCCTCGCATTTTAGTTAAGGACGTCCCATCCTCAATGGAAGATACTGCCTTTTTGCATGCATTATTCTGTCAAAACATTAAAGACGAGATGCCATTAAATGAAGACGACTTTATTAAATCTACCAAAATTATACGTCGGCGTTCGCTAGACAACGGCCGGAAATGGATAGGCATTGAATTGGAGTCCTCGGTCCGGAAACATTTGGTTTCAACTAAAGACAAATTATTTATTGATTGGGCGACTTGCCGTTTCATTGATGATGTCGACGTGGTTCGTTGTGTCCATTGTCAACAGTTCGGTCATGTTAAGAAACACTGCACTAATAAATCACCTACCTGCGCTAATTGTTCTGAGGCACATGAAACCAAAGACTGCCCGCACAAGGACAATTTAAATTATACACCGTCGTGCGTAGCGTGTAAACGTTCTAAGAGACCTTATAACCATCGTTGTGGTTCTCCCGAGTGTACTACTTATAAACTTAGGCTCGAACAACTTATCCTCAACACCAACTACTAAAATAATGGATAGATTAACCATAGGCCAATTAAATCTCCACAACGATAGGGTGGCGACTTCTGAACTAGACAAACTAACAATCGATTATAACTTAGATATAGTGCTTGTTCAAGAACAATACCAAAACGCGCGGTTACGTCACAAAGTAGTACAGTTGGATGGCAAAGCACGAGCCGGTATTTACGTGGCGCGTTCTTCTAACTTTACAGTAACGTCTTTGCGTAACCTTATGACACCCCATTGTGCCGTTGCGGAGGTCTCATCGTCTTCTTTTAAAGTTTACGTTGTGAGCTGTATGTGAGTTTTATGTTACTTTCAATATTCAGACCCTGTTGCTCCTCATATACATAACCTCCGTCATGTCTTGCAGTCGCTCGCGGGCTGCAAAGTTATTGTTGGCGCTGATGTTAACGCGTCCTCGACTCTTTGGTATGGCAAAGTTCGGTCTACGGATTATGAACGACGCTGCGCTGTTGACGATTTCATTGCTGAAATGAATCTGTCTATTCATAATACCCCTGACGCACCACCAACTTTTTGCAGCCAAATGGGCGAATCTTGTATTGACGTCACACTTTCTAGTGGACGCGTCTTGTAGTGATCATCGCTTGATCGTGTACGAATTTGTTCCGGTTTTTACTCAGGGTACGTCACATGTCATTGGTAACTTCAGGTATAAATGTAAGGGTGCTAATTGGGAATTCTTTAGCTCGCTTCTTGCGTGTCACGCCAAAGACTTCACTCGTGATGGGCTGTCAGCTGAAGAAAGTGCTGAAATTATGTCAGACACTTTCACTTACTGTGCTGACATTGCCATTGGTCGTGGATCTGTGACCAATATACGTAGATGTGATTGGTGGTGTGACTACCTAACTGAACAGCGTAAAAGTTATCGCCGAGCGCGTAAACATCTTAACAAGCTTAAAAAACGTAAGGTCACCGGTGACCCTCTTTCCATTGCGTTAAATACATTTAGAGTTGCCAGGTCCCGCTACAGAGCATCGGTGGAAAAATCTAAGGGTAATTTATTGCGTAAAATAGTAGAAAAATTAGATAAAGAGGGTCCGTGGTCTCCTTTATATCATGAGTTTAAAGCCAATCGATCAGTCGATCTCGCGTATGTTCAGAACATTCAAGTAAATAATAAACACACCACCAGTGTTGAGGAAACAACTGAAGTTTTGCTGAATACTCTTATACCTGATGACTTGCTTGCTAGTGACAACGACTACCATCAACAAATCAGAGCGTGGGCAGCTGTACCACCTGAATCACCAGCGTCAGACCTTCCATCCACTGACGAATTTATTAACGTTGTCAAGAGGTTACCACTCAACAAGTCATCGGGTGAAGATAAAATATCTAATCGGATGATTATAGAAGCGTGTAAAACAGCCGGTGATGCGATTTTAACCGTTTACAACCGTTGTATTGCGGAGGGCGTATTTCCTCGTATATGGCGACGCGGATTTATACGAATTATCCCGAAAAGTCGCGACAAACCCCCGGACGACCCTAAGTCGTACCGGCCCATAACATTACTTCCATCTTTGGGCAAACTCCTGGAGCGCCTTATCGTTCCACGTTTGCTACCGGACGGACCAAAATTTCATAACAATCAATTCGGTTTCACTACTGGAAAATCTACCGTAGACGCGGCCCTTACTGTTAGGAAAATAGTTAATACATCTGAACATAAGTACGTAATTGGGATTTTTCTAGATATTTCTGGGGCTTTTGATAGCGCATGGTGGCCAATGCTATTACTTAAAATGAAAACTCGGGGCTGCTACAGAAATATATATAATCTAGTTTACTCTTACTTTTTAAATGGTTCCGCGAAACTCAAACTCGGTCATCATTCCATGTCGAAGTCTCTCACCATGGGATGTCCTCAGGGTTCGGTTATTGGTCCACCTTTATGGAATTTAGGCTTTGATGATTTCCTCGCGATTCCGCTTCCTAGCGGCTGTTCATTAACCGGTTACGCGGACGACGGTCTTCTGCTCATTCAATCAAGTACTCGAGCTGGACTCGAGAACTTGGCTGACACTTGCCTACGATTAATATCTCAGTGGGGCGATCGAAACCGCCTGACCTTTGCTCCGCACAAAACTTATCAACTCATTTTGAAGGGTAATCTTAAATCGTGTCCTACTATTAAATTTAATGACGTTCCCGTAAAAAGGAAGCAGTCCGTGTGCTATCTTGGTCTAGTGTTAGAGAGGAATTTTGCATTTATAGATCATATTAAAATAGTCGGTGAAAAAGCAAAAAAAAAAATTCTATGCCTTAACGAGAATATCTAAATCTACGTGGGGTCTGCCTTTTTTAACTTTAAAAATTATTTATGGGGCTACTTACTTGGGTTGTATGTGCTATGGGGCGCCTGTTTGGGCTGATAGGGCCACCATAGGGGCGGTACGACGTAAATTACTTCAAAGTCAGCGTTTGGCTTTGATATTCTTATGCAAAGCATACAGGACGGTTAGTACTGAGGCCTTACCGATACTTGCTGGTGTACTTCCGGTCGACCTTGAAGTGCAGCGACGTGCTGCAATGTACTATTCCGCACGAGAGACCGCGGACGCGAACTTTTTAACGCGGAGTGACCGTGAGAAAATCTCTAGATTATTTAAACCACCTATTGACGTCTGGGAGGAACTTTTATCCGAATGGCAATGTAGGTGGGATAATTCTATCAAGGGCCGACACCTCCACCAATTCTTTCCATCCGTTCGCGTGCGGCTGGCCAGCACGTGGCTGGAAGTGGATCACTGTGTTGCCCAATTTCTCACGGGACATGGTAACTTTAAAAGTAAATTATTTTCTTTCAAGCTCGTTGCCTCGCCTTTATGTCAGTGTTCTACATCTGACTGCGAATATGTACAATCTGCACATCATATCTTATGGGAGTGTATTCTTTGGCAGAATGAACGTAATATTATGTTGAATAATGTACAGGCTGCATCAGGAGTTGTTTACTATACGGACCTTGTGGAAACTAGAACAAATTTCCGTGCGTTCAAGCGTTTTTGCCATACCTATTATTGGAACCAAATATGACACTCACAATGTTATGACCCATTAATATGTATTAATGCTATTTTTTTTTTTTTTTATCCGTGGTGTTAGGCAACTGGGCTTATCCCATTGTATATGACCCTTTGTGCCTATTGGCCTTGTTTGTTCTGTCTCCTGCTTGATATGGAGGGAAGTGGAAATTTACATTTTTCCTACTCCTCCGTTATTCTTTTCTGATTAATTTCGTTGCGGGATCCAAGACAGGTAAATTCATTCTCCGGGACTTCGTCGAGCTTCATTGCCTCGGCGCTTTTCTGGTGGTCGCCACTGTTGATTCTGGCTTTCCGGAGTTGCAGTGGTTTGGGAATAGTGCGGTGGGATTGTCCCAAAAAAAAAAAAAAAAAAAAAAGATTAGATGTTGTTTTTTTGTAGAGCATTCCCGATACATTTTGCCTCACGGCATGCAAAATTGTTTATTTTAATGTAATTACAGACACCAATATTTTTAAAGCAGTAAATAGAATGACTTGTTACATAATACAGTAAAGAACATTAAGATTATCATTACAAAAATCGCTATTTAACTACAATAATTTAAAAAAATATCATATTAAAATAATAATATGTAATCAATTATGAAAATAAACACAATAGTTAAAATAATATTAATAATGTCAAATATCAACAAAATGTCCAATACAATCAATATGCTTATCAACGAAAAATTCAATAAAGTGTCAAAACAAACAAATGTCAAATAAATTAAATATATGTCATATCGGTGTAAAATAATTCAAATGTCAAAAAAGCAAAACAAAATTACAAATTAAAATAATTAAACATTAAAACGGTATACAATACAGTAATGTCATAAACATTATTCCAATGTAAACTATAAATTTTTATCTTTAAGTAATTCAGAAACGGAGTAATAACATTTATCAATTAAAAAGACGGACAATTTTTTTTTTAAGTGGAATGGACCCGTTTTTAATTTTATCGGGTATTTTGTTAAAGATAATTGGACACATACCTACAACACTTTTCCATAATAATGCTGTGTTATGACCAGTAACACGTAGCATGTTTGTATACTGCCTTCTAATTGGTCTTCTTTTATTGCCAGACAATTTATATAAAAAGATGCTTAATAGATTTTACAAAAACAGCCATTTCGAAAATGTAAAGTGATGGAAATGTTAGCAAATTTAGGGACTTGAATACAGGTACGCATCTATCTGTAACTTTCATGTAACACATTGCCCTTATGCATAATTTTTAGGGTTCCGTACCCAAAGGGTAAAAACGGGACCCTATTACTGAGACTCCGCGGTCCGTCTGTCTGTCTGTCTGTCTGTCTGTCTGTCTGTCTGTCTGTCACCAGGCTGTATCTCATGAACCGTGATAGCTAGACAGTTGAAATTTTCACAGGTGGTGTATATCTGTTGCCGCTACAAAAACAAATACTAAAAACAAAATAAAATAAATATTTAAGGGGGGCTCCCATACAACAAACGTGATTTTTTTGCCGTTTTTTACGAAAATGGTACGGAACCCTCCGTGCGCGAGTCCGACTCGCACTTGGCCGGTTTTAAGCCTCCTCATCCTCCTCCTCCTCTCAGTCTATAATTTCCCCATAATATTATCCCGAATCTCAGAATTGACGCCACTAAGCCATGGTAAGCAACTTATCTGCCATATTCACTTTCCTGGATAGATTAAAAAACACATAGGCTGCTGAACTCAATCTTCTGCTTTCGGTTTCCAGGTTAGTTGGCTATCTATCAATAATTATACCCAAAAACTTTGCAACTTGCACTTGGTCTACTTTTTG
Organism: Orthosia gothica; assembly: GCA_949775005.1. Taxonomy (NCBI): domain Eukaryota; kingdom Metazoa; phylum Arthropoda; class Insecta; order Lepidoptera; family Noctuidae; genus Orthosia; species Orthosia gothica. The sequence continues at coordinate 39,835,944 of OX459035.1, forward strand.
TCCATTGTAATTTAAATTTAAAGTTAGCGGTGGTATCTGTTGAAAATATTGCATAACATTAGTCTTAGATATATAAATTGTTAGATTATTTTGATCAAGCCAGTGTATAAAGTCCGTTAAAATATTATTTATATCATGTTCATACGTTTTTAGGTCTGTACATTTAATCAATGCAGTACTATCGCCAGCGAATAAGACCATATAATGTTTTATACATCGAGGCAAGTCGTTACTATAAATTAAACATAATAAAGGACCCAACACAGTGCCCCGTGGTACGCCAAATCTAATAAGTCTATGCTCCGATAAGTATTTTTGCTCACGCTTAGTTTTAAAAAATATTTTTGAAATTCTGTGTACTGTTTTCGGTTGCTGAGATATTATGATCTTCAGAGATTATTCATATTTCCTCTGATACCTATTACGTTTAGCTTTTCTAACAGATTTTCATGTTCAACACAGTCGAAGGCCCTCGTCATATCAGTTAAAATTCCGCAAACTGGTTTCCATCGCCGTTTATTAATATCATATTCACTATTTTGTTATATACTCAAAATATCATATTTATATAGGAATTTATTTATCGCGTCACAAATTATTTTTCTATAACTTTATAAAAATTGTGATTAAAGCGATTGGCCTATAATTTGCCAAATCTTCTTTAGAGTTTTTTAAAAAAAGTGGCTTAACAATAAAGGTTTTTAACTTGTATGGAAATACCGGGGTATTTCCAAACAAGTTAAAAACAACTAATACATAAATTTTGTATGGGACTAATATGCAAAGCGTTGTCACTTCTTCTTCTTAGCGTGTCGATGGCAAATATAAAAATTTAAATATTGTGATTGGCCCAGAATTCAGCCACGGTAACACCATTCGGTGACGCAGTCATAAGGTCTTCGCAAGTACAGGTGACAGGGCATGCTGCGCACTCCTTAAGGTGGGCCATGGTCTGCGGAGATATGCTGCACTATCACTGAAGACTAGTGCCATCAGAGACCCCCACCTGTGGAGGTTGTGTTTGCTGCGGCCAACCTGAGTGCGGAGTCTATTTAGGGTTTTCCAGGTCAACGACGGCAGAGTGTGCCCAGGCGGGAGACTCGCCGACGGCCCGATGAAATTTTCAGGAGGCTTAAGTTTCTCTCGCCATAGTGGATACAGCATTCGTACAGGAGTCGGTTTGAGGCAGCCTGTGGCAGCGTTGTCACTGGAAACAAATTTTATGACCTTAGTTGTGTTAAGAACTCTGAGATATTAGAATTTAAAGAACTTGGTTACTTCATCGAATTAGTTTATTACTCTTTAACTTAGCAGAATATCTTCAATTTATCAGACCATCAAGATTCAAAACCGCTTCATAGCTCAATGAGGATTGGCTGTCCTTTTTATCGTTGACACCGATGAAAAGTCTAGCCACCACCAATAGAAAATGAACACGATATTTTGTCACTACGACCGGAAATCAGCATTGAGCTATTTACAACGAATAATATCAAGAATTATAATAATCTAAAAATGGAAACACATTCAGAAAAGCCAAATAAAAATCAACATGTTTTATGGTATAGGTTAAACAATAATTAATATTTGTTTTAATACAGACTTCCGTAACAACCAAAACGTTTTAACAAAGTTCAATTCTTATTTTTATTAAATTACGCAAAACAACTAAAAATATGTGCATTATTTATTTTAAATTAGAACATGAATTTTCATCAAGCTAACATTCGTCCATCCTGATAAGTTTCGCGTCCCCGCGACAAACAGAAAAAAAACAACTTAAAACAATAATAATGACTAATCGATCGAAATCTAAAATGTATTTTACAAAACACTAATTCTATTAGAAACAAAAAAATAATAATAACTCTACACTCACATTCTTAACAGTGTTGTTTAGTAAAATAAATAATCATGGTCGCTCATAGCGAATAACAGTTAATTATACTCTTGCTCATAGCAGTGTAGATTAACTAAGAAATCATGGTCGCTCATAGCGAATAACAGTTAATTACACTCTTGCTCATAGCAGTGTAGATTAACTAAGAAATCATGGTCGCTCATAGCGAATAACAGTTAATTACACTCTTGCTCATAGCAGTGTAGATTAACTAAGAAATCATGGTCGCTCATAGCGAATAACAGTTAATTACACTCTTGCTCATAGCAGTGTAGATTAACTAAAAAAATCATGGTCGCTCATAGCGAATAACAGTTAACTACACACTTGCTCATAGCAGTGTAGGTTAACTAAAACTAAAAAAACAAAACATGGTAAAGTATGTAGTTCCATAATTTCTACACATAAATATCAATTTCATTTAATATCATTGGCAGAATAACTTATCAAATCATTATAATAAATCATCATCGGTACAATCGGTTTCGCTAGTAGACAATTCACTGCCCTTGTTATTGAAACAAAGCCAAGGATGTATTTTATCGACCGAATAAACACCTACATACTTTGATGTCCCTTTTCTAGAAATAGGAGTATCTACGACCTCATACCTATCGTGGTCCAAAACTTTATTTACTCTGTACGGCCCTGAGCACTTAGGTAATAGTTTTTTACTTTTACCTACAGAATGTGCTGCTCTTTCGATTCTCACCAAGTCTCCAACCTTAAACTCCAATGGTTTTTTTCGTTTTTTATCAAATCTGTTCTTCTGCTTTTCTTGAGACTTTTTTGTATACTCGTCTACTTCATCCCTAATCTTACGCAACCGATCAAAACCAGTGTTTACGTCATTTTTATCAAAAGTATTTTCAACCATATCATCAGCTATTTCAGAAACTAAACTACCTTCATTGGTGCCAGTAAGTCTTAATCCAAACAAAACTTCCGAGGGTGTTTTACCTGTTCCTTTGTTTAGAGTATTATTCAATCCCCATTGTAGTTGTAACAACCTATCATCCCAAAGTCTTTCATCTTTACCATGGTTTTGCGAAGCCAAAGAATCTAAAATGGTTCGGTTATAGCGCTCCACTTGGCCATTTGCTCTAGGTGAAGCAACTGCATTCATTATATGGTTAACTCCTAATTCAGCAAGAAAACTTCTGAATTTCAAACTTGTGAATGAAGTGCCTCTATCACTAATTACTCGTTTTGGTAAACCAAATGTCCCAAAATAATCCCTAAGAACTGTGATGGTGGATGTGGACTTAGTATTTTTAACCGCCTTCAAAATAATAAATTTTGTAAAAGACTCTACAATCACTAAAATGTAACAATTCTTTCTTTTTGACTTTACAAATGGACCGATATGGTCCATATGGAGAGTGTGAAAGGGTGAAGTGTCCTTAGGAATAGGATGCAAGAAACCTTGCTTCTTTCCCGCCGGTAATTTATTGTGAGCACATTCTAAACACGAATTCACATACTTCTTGGTAAACTTTCGCATGCGAGGAAACCAATAATGTTGTTTAATTTTATCTAACGTTTTATCGAACGCAAAATGACCAATTTCATCGTGATTTTTCTGAAGAACCTGCCACCTACAGCCCTTTGGCACCACCCATCTTAATCCGTCCTCAGTTACTTTATAAACCCTTTCACGCTTTAGAACAAAATTTTTACGTATCTCTAACATGTCATCAAAATCTTTGTCAGAAAGAATTTTTTTTATACGTTGTATTTCAGAGTCCTCTAACTGTACAGTCGTTAACCAATCGTCAGTGATCGTCATAATTTCGAAATCATCAATAGTCTGAATAACTCCTGCGTTTTCCATGGTTGGGTTTCTACTCAACGCATCTACATGAATCATACCTTTACCAGACTTATATACCACATTACAGTCATATTCCTGAATCAAACTCCACCATCGTGCAACTCTTGGTATCATGTCCCGTTTTAAAAATGTTGCTCTTAGTGAATTACAATCTGTCACAATGGTGAAACTTAACCCAAGTACATAAGTCCTGAATTTTACTAACGCGGCAATGACTGCAAGAGTTTCTAATTCATACGACGAAAAATGGGACTCTTCAGGAGATGTCTGTCTACTGTAATAAGCTACCGGTTTAAAAACTCCATCTAACTGTTTTTGTAATAAAACGCTTCCTATTCCATATTTGCTAGCATCTGTATGTATTTGAGTTTCTAGTTTGGGATTGTACAAAGCTAACACAGGTCTTGAAATGAGCAAATTTTTCAATTTATCAAACGCTTCTTCTTGATCTTGCGTCCAACCCCAAGCGGAATTTTTCTTTAGTAATTTTGTGAGGGGACGAGCTATTTCACCGAAACCCCTAATAAATCGTCGAAAAAAACTAGCTAAGCCGATAAACTGGCGCACATTATGTACGTCTTTAGGCTTAGGAAAATTTTTAACAGACTCAATTTTTTTACTACCTGGCCTTACACCCTCACTAGAAATGTCAAAGCCTAGATAATCAACGTGACTTTGAAAGAAGTAACACTTCTGCGGTTTTAAAGTCAACCCTGTCTCTCTAAACCGTTGAAGTATAATCTCTAATCTTTCGACACCTTCTTCAAACGACCTGCTCGGTATTAAAATGTCATCCATATAAGCTAAAGCTATATCATAGCGTAAGTTGCCCAAGACGAAATTGACAGTTCGCTGAAAAACAGCTGGTGCGTTGGCCAATCCGAAGGGCATTCTATTAAACTCAAACTGCCCATCCGGCGTTACAAACGCACTTTTGCTCTTACTTTCCTCATTTAGTGGAATTTGGTAATAACCAGACGCCAAATCTAGAGCACAAAAGAAGTTATTGCCGGCCAAACGATCAATCTGGTCCTCAATACGAGGCAGAGGGAAATGTTGTTTAATCGTTTTCCTATTCAGAGCGCGATAATCTACACAGAGCCTTTTGTCTCCAGTTTTCTTTTTTACCAATAAAACAGGACTCGCATATGGAGATTGAGACTCCCTTATTATGTCATATTTTAAAAGTTCTTCAACCATAACTCTAACTTCTTCCCGTTCTGAATGACTCAACCTATATGGTCGATAAACGACTGGTTCCACATCTGCTAACTGAATATGCATTTCTGTAACCGTTGTGTGACCCAATTCAGATAAGTCCCTGGCAAAACAATCGCGGTATTTGTTTAAAATATCGCATAATTTAACTTTTTGACTATTATTTAAATTTTTATCAATATTAAGATCATCTAACACAAATGGAGATTTATTGCCCCGCTTTTGAACCTCTTGTACCATATTAATGTTATTATTAATTTGTACCGTAAAAGCACGGGCCAATACTTGCCCCTCTTTAAACTGAATTAATTTATTGCCATAATTTATAATAGTTAAATGACCAATTCCGTTTTTGATACTACACGTACCAATTTCTACCCTATAGTTTAAACGGTGACCATTATCAACGAAAACAACTCCACTAAAGTTAGCATCGGTTAACACCTTTACAGAAACACTACCTACGGCCATAACAGTTTTGAGACTTTTTAAAACCATTCGCGTCCCATCTTTTATTATCAGTTTATCAACAATCATCAATTCTTTATCAGATTTAAACACCCATATGTGAGGTTGCTCGGTAGCAGTCTGCCCAACAAGTAAGTCAAAACTTAGAAAATTATCAGGGACAACAACTACCTCAACGCCAATGTTAACGTTATCGATCACTAATGAAATATTATTTTTACCTAAAGCGCTCACAACTGTATTACCAAAGCCTTTGAGGGCAGGCAAATTATTTACCATCCATTTTTCGCGTGGAACAACTCTTTTCATAGAAGATTCTTTTATCAAGGTACACTGGCTACCAAAATCTACGTAACCTGTCAAAAGTACATTATTAACATAAACAGTCTTGATAAATTTGTCGTCTAGTCTCAAGCCCGCGCTCTTATCCAGTCATAACGTCTTAATGTCGGCATAATTTACCCAAATACTCTTACTGCATTTAGGATCATCATGACCGATACGTTTACACTTTTGACACTTAACGATAGGCTTTTTACATGCTGATACTACATGACCCGTTTCGTGACAGTTAAAACATGTCAAGGGTCTTTGCAAATCAATTTTTAGAGGTCTACGCATATCAGTTACTAAACGCATTGGTTTTTTAGAAAAGTTATCTAATCGCTCACGTTTGACACCCCTCAGATAACCCAATAATTTATTAGTATCCTGAAAACCTACTGCCTCTGCTCCGTACCGAACCGTCCTATCTTCTATTCCATAAACAATGCAATCTATAGCATTCCTACCTACTATACCACACCGGTTCAATGCTATTAACTTCTCATAATAGTAGTCCTCTAAATCATCGCCAAATTTTGCCCTTTTAGCCAACATTTCCGTAAGTAAATGGCCATAGTTTTCGTAGGACGGAAAAGCAGATTTAAGCTTTTCAACCCATTCGTCCCAAGTTATTAATATTGATGGCTGCCCTTCGTACCACTTCTTCGCAGTACCAACTAGCTTAGGTAGAGCGTAGTGGGCAGTCTGTTTACTGTCCCACCCATAGATCTCCGAGCATTCTCTAATTTTGTTCAACCAAATATCAATTGTTTGGTTTTTCAGTTTAGGATCAAACTCTGGGACTACATTGTTATTCGTAAATCTTTCTCTATTATGTGAATTTACAGCTGAAATCGATTGTAACGACTCTTTGATGCATTTTAGTAAATCATTACTTACAACATCGACAGATGTAGGCTGCGGAGTCACAGATAAAAACTTTTCATTAATACAAGAACGAACCGGACTATGCGATCTATTAATGTCTCCTCTGCAAGGTGTCTGTAACCTGTGACTCCGTTGCCCACCACAACGTTCATCTGAAAATCTATTTGCTGGTTCACGACCATTCACGACCGTAGGCGGCGCACGTGATGAGCTGCGCTGTAACGTAAGTTTGACGACCGATCTGCTCCTGCTTCTTGCCTGCAACTCAGCCCTCGGAGGCGATCTCCTGGACCTGCGCCGTTCGGAGTCACGACCGCCGTTGTGGTGTGCTGCTGAAGACCGCTGACCTCGCCTCGGGCCTCGACCACGACTCCGGGATCGGCTGCGTCTCGAGGATTGCCCAAGGACAATGCTGGAACGCCTCCCTGCTGACCCCCGTCTGCTCTCGGACCGGTCGTTAGGCATCTTCATACGTCCAATGATCTGGAATACATAGAACAACGAGTATCTGTTTTTTTTATATACTTGCTTCTTTGTTTCAAGAATTGCCTTAATTAATTGCCTTTTTTTTCATACGCGGAATAAAGTTCAGACTATCCAAAACAACACACAAGTACACAATAATTCAAAATGAATTACTGTTGTTTTGTACACGAACATAAACTCATATCTTACCCTTTCATACTACTTTTGCTTCATTAACAATCATATCTACATTTAATGTAATTATTTGGTATGTTCCAAATACTATGACGATTACTATCCTTAATTAAGAATATTCTAAAGAGCGTATGAAATAAATTTAACCGTATTATTTTTTATTGCAAGTCAACTGTCGCCATATTGGCGGAACGCCACACGCACTATGTACATGCGTGCACCAATACATATATTACACATATAACGGAGACATTTTCTAAACAGAAAAATAGACACAAATGATATTCACATTAATATTCAAATGGACTTTCACTATACCTTATTGTGGGCGTATGATCACACCAAGTTGGTAGTAATACCATTGAGAGTACATTATTACCTCAATGAGTAATACACCAGATTTCCTTGGTGTTATCCCACTTCTGATTTGTTAAGAACTCTGAGATATTAGAATTTAAAGAACTTGGTTACTTCATCGAATTAGTTTATTACTCTTTAACTTAGCAGAATATCTTCAATTTATCAGACCATCAAGATTCAAAACCGCTTCATAGCTCAATGAGGATTGGCTGTCCTTTTTATCGTTGACACCGATGAAAAGTCTAGCCACCACCAATAGAAAATGAACACGATATTTTGTCACTACGACCGGAAATCAGCATTGAGCTATTTACAACGAATAATATCAAGAATTATAATAATCTAAAAATGGAAACACATTCAGAAAAGCCAAATAAAAATCAACATGTTTTATGGTATAGGTTAAACAATAATTAATATTTGTTTTAATACAGACTTCCGTAACAACCAAAACGTTTTAACAAAGTTCAATTCTTATTTTTATTAAATTACGCAAAACAACTAAAAATATGTGCATTATTTATTTTAAATTAGAACATGAATTTTCATCAAGCTAACAGTTGAAATGCCATTGTAGCCAGTACTAAGTTTATTTTTTAAAGAATGTATCGCTATCATAACATTTTGAGGTAATACTGGATGCATAAACATGTAGTAAACTCTGTGGCTACTGTTGTAGCGAAGGTGCTCGACAGCCTGCTGGATGCACAATTAGATAGCATTTTAAAATTACACGATGCACAGTTTGGGTTCCGTTATAATCTTGGCACTGAAATGAACTGATTCTCGGACACAAACATCTTCTTCTTCTTCTTTCCCATGTCCCATTATTTGGGGTTGGGTCTCCTCACTTTCCTGCGCCAAATTATTATGTCTTGGTTCTGTCTCGGACTCAAACATACGGTGCAATATTACACTAAACGTCGGACACCAGTGTATGCTTGCTTCTTGGATCTATCTCGTGCCTTTAACCTTGTATCTTATGATGTCCTGTGGGAGAACTTACGAGAGAGAGGAGTGCCAGCGGAGATGTTGCGTATCTTTCAGTACCACAACCAGACAAACAGTGTGAGATGGGATAGATAACATCACCAAAGTTGTTGATCAGCAGCTAGAAAATCGGATGTCGCATTTATGACGTAAGTGTCAATAACATCAGTGACGCTGACGATATGGTGCTGCTGAGCCCAACGGTTAGAGCGCTTAGAGAACTTGTGATATGTTTGTGAGGGATATGCTCAGAAGCATGGCCTTATCTACAATGTCAGAAAGAGCGAGTACTTGATCTTTAAGGTTGTCGGTGGTAAATGTCCGGCATATGTGCCTCCAATTAAACTCAATCGGAAAGAGTTAGGGCGAGTGTACCAGTTTAAGTAATTGGGGCACTATGTTACCGACAGCCTTGATGACCGGGTAGATATCGAGAGGGAACATAGAGCGCTGGCAGTCCGTTGTAACATGTTGGCTCGTAGGTTTGCACGGTGTAGCAAGCCAGCAAAAATAACACTTTTTAAAGCTTATTGCCAAGTATAGTTATAAAGCCCTCACCATCTTTTCGCCACAATATTTTGCGACCGTCCTTGTCTGACTTAAAATATTTTTCATCGCTTAGTATAAATATTTTATTGCACCTATCGAAATCCTAATATTCTATTGCGAAGCGTACCTGGTTTTGCTTGTGAATATTTGTACAATTTTCTTATTTTCTTGGCTGGCCTACAACATTTCACACCAGTTGCACGCAAGTGGTTCCGTACAGTTTGTAATGTCACGTCATGTTTAGTCGCCCTGGAACGAGTAATGAACTAGTGAGGAAGGGCTCAGCCATATGACAAGCAACAATATCACGGTGCCGCGCTTTGGCATTTGTGTATGCAAATCCAGCCTTTGGTCCCGGTTAGCAAGGTTCAATGTTTCCCGAATCTGCAAATTGATGGAACCACAATTGCACAGTTCTTCTCCGTAAACAATAATAAAATATTATTACAAAAAAACTACAATCAATAACATGTGAATTATTGAAACATATTAAACTTCTAAACATAATAAAAACACAAATTATAACGTTTTACTCATGCAAATTAATTATCTCAGCTCAAAGTAAAGTGATTCACAAATAAAAGCACTTGTCAAAACTTGCAGGGGATAATGTCTAAAAACGTAACGAAAGCCCGATAGTCAATAGGATTATGACGATGAATAACTACTAACTTATATAATATATAAGTTAGTAATTATGATTTGTAATTTTTAGAGGGTAGACAATTAATAAATTCCAACTCAAATAAAAAGAAGACTTGCTTTGAATAGTTTAGCAATGAATTGAAGAAACAAATGTAAAATATTTTATTAAAACATACAAACACATTAGCCGTCGGCAGTCTGAGGCCTTAGTGCGAGTTTTTACTCACGGTCATTCGCGTTAACGTAAACGTCAATTTGTATGGAAACTGGATAAGCGCCGTCTGGGGACGGGAAGGAGAAACCTCTTTTTTTGTATACATTTTGACATAAGAGATCGTTTACGTAACACGAGTGAGCGTGAGTCACGCGTGAGTAAAAACTCGCACTAGGGCCACTGATTCGATCTTACGGCGCCGGGGCGTAAAATATACCGCACGCTCGACTAATGCGCCACGGAGATGATTGTTTTATTAGCTAAATTTATGCTTCATATTCCCCGCAAAATTAAAGTAACAAGAAATTGCAAGTGTGTGCGTGAACAATGGATTATTGTGAAGCAAATACAAATATCTATGCTGGTGTGCCCAGCAAACCTATCTGATTTGCTTTGTGTATCTGCAGTCTTCGTGATTCCGAACCTCTTTCAACGGATTCCGTACATAATTTTTTAAACGGCCTGTATTTTTGGAGATGTACTACCGAAAGCGGTTTTGTTCATCCAGCGTGAATGCCCGACGAATGGCTGTTATCATATTTTTATTTAGTTTAACAATATTGTTAGAATTACGTAGCTTACCTTTTAAGTTTCCGTAGTTAAAACTTTTATTACCTTACCTATATAACGTTATGGAATCGTACTTTACGTGTATGATTAAGCCAATCATTAAACTGGTTTTAACTGCGTTGAGGATAAGCATGTGTATTCGCCTTTAACCTTGTTAAAATTTCACTCATAAGTTTTTGTATACTAAATATTTTAAATAATTAATACGATATTGACTAATGCGTCTTTACTTTTTTAAATAATGAGTTTTGTTTTTTATTTTCGGTGTATTTCTTTTTAATTCAAAATTATACGGTGCTCATATGCTATCTATCTAGCCGGTTTCGGCTACAGCGACCGCATTCATTGGCTACTCAATGTGGTTGAGAGCTCAGAGATTTATTGTGTAGGAAAAATACACTAAAGGAAATATTTTGTAAATATGAATGTAGCCAACAGCATGCAGGAGGACTGTGAGTTGATAGACCTGATAAAGTATAATGCCGAGAGGTATGAATCATTGACTTAAAACCTCACCTGTAGTTGCGCTGCCGCTCTGCCACCTCTAATGTCACAACATGTTGCTCCTACAACTTTACCCATCGATCACATTGCAACAACTTTGAACCTCGCCAAAAGTAATGTTTTAGTATATTCTGATAGAATAGGAATAGGTTTTGGAACTTTGTTAAATAACCGTTCTAAACTTACAATAGTGAACAATGGTTATCATAAACTGCATTTTAATAAGCTTATTCATAAAATTCAACAGACACAATTGAATGAGCAAATTACTGTAGTACTTATTTTAGGAAATAGCCTTAGTATAACAAAAAGGGACATAGTTAATGGTACTGACACCCTACTTAAGTTAAGATTAGGCAAATTAATATTATGTTCATTACCCTATTCTGACAAGTTACATGTTTAGGAAAATTAATACATTTCTAGTTTAAATAACTTGATGCCTATTTTATCTTGTCTTCATAGTGACCGTTTATTGTTTTTAGACACCAACAATTTTGTTAGTGATTTTGTTTTGATTCGGGACCATATGTTTCTACCCAAAAAAAGTCGACATTTATTACACGCAGTTATTGAGGATTTAACTGAGACTAGGACTGGGACTACCAACACCATACCTACTTTTTGAACCCACTGATATAACTTCTTTCCCTCTCAACACCACACAAACACAAACTCACAAATACACACACTGACACTTTTACTTCACATAATAAAAAAAGAAATAAAACCTTACAATTAAGTGTTTGCACTTGTAACATAAAAATTAAACTTTTGCTAAGAATGATTTATCTATAGTAGAAGTTTTTGATAATATGTATAATTATTATTATGCTTTTTTTTCCTGTAGGGGGGAGTCTCTGGTGTCCTGAAATACAGGTAACGGCACCAGTCTCCCGCAAATATCGTTATTATTATTTTTCCGTTTTGGAGTTTTTAGTTGTTATGTGTTATTTGTGGAAGAAAAATAAAGATGATTTTTTGAAAGATGTTTTTTTTTTTGTTTACAGACCGCCAGCATCAAACTTGGCATTGTTTTTAATTACAATGGAACAATTATTATGTAAACTTTTCTGAGATATTGCTTTTTTTTTTGTGGTGACTTAAATATAGACCTGTTAGTCAATTCACCTGCAAACTGTAATGTAACCTGCTAATTCAATTCGATTAAGACCTCTTACTAAAAATTAATTAAATTATTTGAATAATAATGTTTAAACAAGCTCGTGGCTAAATAAACAGCCGCACTGGTCGACCATCAAGGTTAAGCAACGCTTGACGGGTCGGTCCGTGGATGGGTGACCATTTTCAACATACCGAGTTTCCTCCGTGCCTCGGTAAGCACGTTAAGCCGTTGGTCCCGGCTGTCATTTGAAGATCTTTGACAGTCGTTACGAGTAGTTAGAAGCTTGAGATCTGACACCAGTCTTGCCAAGGGGTACCGTGTTACCCAGTTACTGAGTTGTGGAGGTCAGATAGGCAGTCGCTCCATGTAATACACTGGTATTCAGCTAAGTCTGGTAAGATTGGAAGCCGACTCCAATATAGTTGGGAAAAAGACTAGGGAGATTGATTGTTACGCCAGTTTTGATTCAAAAGACCCCAATGTAAATTACGACACGTTGTTATCGACAGTTTGCCAAGAATTCAATAAAACGTGTCCTGTAAAAACAGTTAAAGTCAACAATTCCAAATAGAAATTTAGAGAATGGGCCACTGTGGGCATAAGGAAAAGCTGAGATATCTTAGATAATTATATTACGAAAAATCTTTGACTTCATATCAAGTTTTTACACTTATGTTAGAAACTATTCCAAAATATTCAAAAGATTCTGCGCCCAAGCAAAATCTTAAATAATAATTAACAACATTGGTGTTTCTAGTAATAAAATAAAAACTGTGAGGCAAGTAAATAATAGAGAAACTGGAAAGACACAACAACGCGATCAGAATGAGTTGTCTTTGAAAATAACTAATCAAACCATTTCTGATAAGAAAGAAATCGCTGAGACATTTAGAAAATTTCTTTACCGAAAAAATAAAAAAAAATATGCTGGACCAGGTGTTGTCTCACTTCAATTCAAATGGGATCCTGCGTAGGCAACAGTTTGTTTGCACGAAAGGTATGTTGAATGTGGTGGTATGTGTTCAATTCTCGGCCCTTTCCTTTTTCTTGTTTAAATTAATAATAATAATAATTTATTTCAGAACATAATTCCATATAAAATGATTAGTACGGCTTAAAAACTATGTTAGTACCTTAAAACTACTTATTAACGAACATTAAACAAGACAGCACCAGAACTATGCACCTTATTCCAGTGCCGCACAATAGGACACTCTACCCTATCCGTAATAGTGTTTAGAAGGCCGTTGGGGCTGCCCCTCACACGACACATCAGGGAGGCCACTCTCTTGCGCACAATAGCCCTAAAGCAGTCGGTGTTAGCCTCCGCAAACATCCCCGATGCACTACAGTAACGTGGCAACCCCATCAACATCCTAAACCCATTATTGTAAAGGACCCGCAGGGCATTGAAAGCCTATTTGCTGATGATACTTCACTAATTATTAAAATAGATAGTTAAGATGCCTTACATGTCAACGAAAGTCTAATTATTCTCTCAAAATGGTTTGCAGCTAACAATCTTTTACTGAATACGAAAGAAACAAAATGTCTAAAGTGCTCTTTACTAAATGTACCTCAAAGTGACGAAAATTTAAATCATGACGGTATAGCGGCACCAACGCCGCCACTTACGAACTAATGACATGACGTCACACAAATCCTGCATCTCGCAAGCAAAGTTTTCTGCGCGATTTGAACACATACAACAGTCCGACAATATTCGTTGGGCAGTTGCCGGGACCAGACACAACACCCGTCTGGTCGGAGAATCCTCCCTTTTCTATGGAGGTTTGTGGGATTTTCCACCCTGTTTCACATACCCCTCAAACTGGTGACCCTTGAACATAAACATCAGATGCATGCAGAACTACTTCATCGTGACATCATCATGACTTCCTCAAGATTTCAAACAGCGAGTCACACAGCCAGCCAGTACCCACGGCATCTACGGGGGTATCTTGGCCACCAGCATGCAGCGGACGCGCATTCCTGGTCATCGCACCCAGCTTCTTTCTTCACCGCTCCGACCCACTGGAGCCAGCAGCACTGTCCCGACTCACTGGGACATCATCACCGCTACGAACTACTGGAGCCAGCAACACTATCCCGACTCACCGTGTTATCATCACCGCGACTCACTGGGGCACAACCGGATACAGTTCCGACTCACCGCAAACTCTGCGACTTCCGGTTCCGACTCATGGGAGCCAACCTTCCACTGGCCAGGCACGCATCACGAGATACGGACGACTCAACCTGCTATCGACCTCCTGTCTCCGGAGGAAAGTGATATAGCGGCACCAACGCCGCCACTTACGAACTAATGATATGACGTCACACAAATACTGCATCTCGCAAGCAAAGTTTTCAGCGCGATTTGAACGCATACAACAGTCCGACAATAACCTTTGGGCAGTTGCCCGGACCAGACACAACAATCGTCTGGTCGGAGGACCCTCCCTTTTCTACGGGGGTTTGTGGGACTGTCCACCCTGTTCCACATACCCCCCAAAACGGCAAAATCTTGAAGTTATAACTAACGGAAATTATCTTCTTAGGGATTACTATCGATTCAAAATTGCAGCTGGGCGCGCACATTAGAACTCTTTCGGGTAGCTTAAGTTCAGCTGATATGCAGCTGAACTTAACCTACAGTGCAGTATTATCATAGATATCATTATATTACATACAAGGCTCTCAAGTTCGTCAAGAGGAAGATTAAATTTAGTTTTCATGCGCAGTGGCATAATATGTATATATAAAACTAGCTGTTGCCCGCGACTTCGTCTGCGAAGCATTAGTAATTCGAATAGCTTATTTTTAGATCGCAGCATAATATTGTGGGTTTTTCATACAAACTTCTACCTCTCTTTCCACCCCCTTAAGTAAGATTTCCGGGATAAAAACTATGCTATGTCCTGCCCAGCGTCTCAAAATATCTCCCAACCAAATTGCATCTAAATCGGTTCAACGGTTTAAACGTGAAAAAGTGGACAGAGAGACAGACAGAGTCACTTTCACATTTATAATATTAACTCCGCCCGCGACTTCGTTCGTGTGATGGCAACCAAAAATAAACTGCTATTAAACCTGAGGCAAACGGTCCAGTTCGGTAGTTCCAAATCGATGTAGAGGTGCCATTTGATTCTTCAAAGAAACTTTGACAGCCCTAAATCGTCTTCTGGGGGTAAATCCGAAAAACTAATGATGCCATCCTTTATTATTTTGCCAAAGGGATAACATTTTTAAACAAATGTCTCCCTTTTAACCCTTTAAAAAGTTGAATTTCCAAAAACCCCTCCTGAGTGCTCCCCAACGTCATAAAAAGAAGCTATGTGCAGTAAAAGTAATCAAAAATCTTTACCACCCCGAAGTCGTATTTTAAGGGTAGTTTCGAAAAACTAATTATTGAAAACCTTTATTGTTTATTTAGGATGGTATTTATGTCAAGTTTCATGTTTATTCACCCAAGAAATCAGATTCTTCAAAAAAAATAACATCCCCTAAATCATCTTTTGGGGGTAGTTTCGAAAAACTAACAATGAAAGTCTTTATTGTTTATTTAGATTAGTATTTGTGTCAAGTTTCAAGTTTATTAACTGAAGTAATAAGATTCTTCAAAAACACTGTAATACCTCCTAAATCGTCTTTTAAGGGTAGTTGCAAAAAACTAATAGTCACAAACCTTATTGTTTATTTAGGATGGTATTTATGTCAAGTTTCATGTTTATTCACCCAAGAAATCAGATCCTTCAAAAAAATTTACATCCCCTAAGTCGTCTTTTGGGGGTAGTTTCATAAAATAATAAGAGCAACCTTTATTATTCATTTACGTTAGTATATTAGTGGCTAGTTTATTGACCCAAGAAATCTGATTTTCAAAAACACTGTAATACCTCCTAAATCGTCTTATGGGGCGGTAGTTGCAAAAAACTAATGATGACAAACTTTATTGTTTATGTAGGATGGTATTTATTTCAAGGTTCATGTTTATTCACCCAAGAAATCACATTCTTCAAAAAAATTAACATCCCCTAAATCGTCTTTTAGGGGTAGTTGCAAAAAACTAATAATGACAACCTTTATTGTTTATTTGGGATGGTATTTATGTCAAGTTTCATGTTTATTCACCCAAGAAATCAGATTCTTCAAAAAAATTAACATACCCTAAATCGTCTTTTGGGGGTTGTTTCAAAAAATAATAACAACAACCTTTTTTATTCATTTAGGTTAATGTTTGTGGCAAGTTTATTGACCCAAGAAACCAGATTTTTCAAAAACACTGTAATACCTCCTAAATCGTCTTTTGGGGGTAGTTGCAAAAAACTAATAGTGACAACCTTTATTGTTTATTTAGGATGGTATTTATGCCAAGTTTCAAGTTTATTCACCCAAGAAATCAGATTCTTCAAAAAAACTAACATCCCCTAAATCTTCTTTTGGGGGTAGTTTCAAAGAATAATAACAACAACCTTTTTTATTCATTTAGGTTAATGTTTGTGGCAAGTTTATTGACCCAAGAAACCAGATTTTTCAAAAACACTGTAATACCTCTTAAATCGTCTTTTGGGGGTAGTTGCAAAAAACTAATAATCACAAACTTTGTTGTATATTTAAGATGGTATTTATGTCAAGTTTCAAGTTTATTCACCCAAGAAATCAGATTCTTCAAAAAAACTAACATCCCCTAAATCTTCTTTTGGGGGTAGTTTCAAAGAATAATAACAACAACCTTTTTTATTCATTTAGGTTAATGTTTGTGGCAAGTTTATTGACCCAAGAAACCAGATTTTTCAAAAACACTGTAATACCTCCTAAATCGTCTTTTGGGGGTTGTTGCAAAAAACTAATAATGACAACCTTTATTGTTTATTTAGGATGGTATTTATGCCAAGTTTCAAGTTTATTCACCCAAGAAATCAGATTCTTCAAAAAAACTAACATCCCCTAAATCTTCTTTTGGGGGTAGTTTCAAAAAATAATAATAGCGACCTTTATTATTCATTTAGGTTCGTATTTGTGGCAAGTTTCAAGTTTATTGACCCAAGAAATAAGATTTTTCAAAAACACTGTAATACCTCTTAAATCGTCTTTTGGGGGTAGTTGCAAAAAACTAATAATCACAAACTTTGTTGTATATTTAAGATGGTATTTATGTCAAGTTTCATGTTTATTCACCCAAGAAATCAGATTCTTCAAAAAAACTAACATCCCCTAAATCTTCTTTTGGGGGTAGTTTCAAAAAATAATAACAACAACCTTTTTTATTCATTTAGGTTAATATTTGTGGCAAGTTTATTGACCCAAGAAACCAGATTTTTCAAAAACACTGTAATACCTCCTAAATCGTCTTTTGGGGGTTGTTGCAAAAAACTAATAATGACAACCTTTATTGTTTATTTAGGATGGTATTTATGCCAAGTTTCAAGTTTATTCACCCAAGAAATCAGATTCTTCAAAAAAACTAACATCCCCTAAATCTTCTTTTGGGGGTAGTTTCAAAAAATAATAATAGCGACCTTTATTATTCATTTAGGTTACTGTTTATGTCAAGTTTCATGTTTATTCATCCAAGAAATCAGATTTCCCATACAAATTTCAACAACCCCTAAATCATTATTTGGGGGTAGTTTGGAAAAAGTAATAATGTCAATCTTTATCATTTACTTAAAATACTATTTGTGCTAAGTTTCAAGAATTTTGATCGAAGGAATTAGATTTTTCATACAAACTTTCAACCCCCTTTTTACCCCCTTAGGGGTGAAATTTCCAAAAATCCTTTCTTAGTGCACACTAACGTCACTTGAGGAACCTTTCTGCCAAATTTCATGCTTCTAGGCTTAGCAGTTTTGGCTGTGCGTTGATTGATCAGTCAGTCAGTCAGTCAGTCAGTCAGTCAGTCAGTCAGTCACCTTTCGCTTTTATAGATATAGATTATATTTAAAGAAATTCTCTCAAAATGATGTAAAGTGACGTTCAAATATTTAATCAATCAGGAAAAAGGGTATTATTATAAAACAAAATTAAAACTATAATACCAGACCGGCTTATTATTGCGCAAATTTTGCCAGTGTGTGTAATAACAAACAAAAAGATAAGTGCGTATCAATGCAATCAGCATTAATCCCGATGCATAAAAAACAAAAGTCAAGGTCTTATTTTCTGATTTAACTAGTTGTCTCGCGCGGCTTCGCTACCGTCAACTGGCGTCAACCCACCTACCCAACCTACCTACCCTACCTTATCCCACATACCTACTTACTCTACATACCTACTTACTCTACATACCTACCTGCCCTACATACATGATAGTTGCGTAACTTTAACCGTTTACGCAGCGCATGCAACGGAAGCTCTGAAAAGGAATGTATTTTCCCCGTTTTTGCAACATTTTTAATTTATGCTCCGCTCCTATTAGTCGTAGCGTGATGTTATATAGCCTATAACCTTCCTCGATAAATGGACTATCCAACACAAAAATAATTTTGAATTCCAACAAACAGTTCCTAAGATTAGCGCGTTCAAACAAACAAACAAACAAACTTTTGAGCTATTTAATATTATTATGTAGTATAGATTAGTACATTACTGATAGTATTTCCTTATCATTATATAATTATAGTATAAATATTGCTTTCTTTAGGAGGCATCTATAGTAGCAGCAAGCAAGTGACCTCAGAGTAGTCGTTTTGAAAACTCAATTTTGACAAGGTAAGTGCTTTGTGATTTATTCACTAATGCTTCCACTTTTATTACTATTTTAATGTCCGATTTTCTATCATCACATGAAATATCTTTGTAGTCAGTTATCGGGATGTTCCTTTGCAGGCCCTGGTAATAATTTGCAAGCATAGCTGGCTGACCGGCCACAGAACCTAAATTGTTTCTGTGGAGTTACTTATTTGAAAAACGTGTCGAAAAGTAAAAGCAGAATTTTATTCCTTTTTTATGTGCCCACAAATAAAGTATTAAAAATGCAAAACCGACGATGAAATATGTCGAAACTTTTTTAAATAAAAATATTTTAATTCAAAGTTGTATAATACATCCGACTACTCAGAAAATTTAAATGATGTTGATTAATATTTATTTTCAGACAAAACAAAACTTTATTTGTTTTCTACTCAGTGTCCTCAATCATCATCAGTGTTCTCAATACGAATAAGTATTTGCGTAATTTTCTTCAAAATAATAATACAGGGCCTGCTTTTTAGACAAGAAGACCGAAACAATTTAATAAGTCTTGTTATGATTACAGATGAAGGGTCTAGTTCTCGTGGTGTTGTTAGCAGCGGCAGCAACAGCTGCAGTAGTCAGCAATGTGCCTGACGTGGCTGGCGGGGATGAAGTGGCTGACGTGAACTTGAACGATATGCCAGAGGTGGTTGTGATTAACGTGGTTGAGCCGACTGACATGACTCTGGGACCGAAAACTGCAGTAACTAGTCGGAGCAGCCTGAGCCTCGGTACCATCGGTGATCGAGATATCCGAGCGGTTGAGTAAGTATACGTAAACGTTACTTAAACCAGTATCATAATTTATTTATAAAGAATTTGCCGAACATTTTTAAAGCTATAGCAATCACCATACCGCAATCGGTGAGGTTTAACTTCAGAACCGTCCCTAAGACGTCCACTGCTGGACATGGGCCTCCCCCAAGCGCCGCCATATTGATCGGTCCCGTGCGTCTCGTGTCCAGCGGATCCCCGCAACCATCACCAGGTCATCGGTCCACCTTGTGGGAAGCCTTCCAACGCAACGTTTTCTGGTTCGCGGTCGCCACTCTAGAACCTTTCTGCCTCATCGGCCATCCGTTCTGCGAGCAATGTGCCCTGCCCACTGCCATTTAAGTTTGGCAATTCTTGGGGCTATGTCGGTAACCCTGGTTCTCTTGCGGATCTCTACATTTCTGATTTGATCACGCAAGGAAACATCGGGCATAGCCCTCTCCATTGCCCTTTGAGTGACTGCAAACTTTCTGATGAGGCACATTGTGAGCAACCACGTCTCAAATCGAATGTTTGCTTATATAAATAGCTTATGTGTCCAGTATGGTTGCGAAAATCTGGTAGATACGTGACGCTCAGGACCAATCAGTGTGGGGAAGCTTGGGGAAGGCAGGCTATGTCTAGCAGCATTTTAACCGAAAGACATCCACCGTCATTCGGCAAAAATTACTTATCACAGCCGCGATGCCAAATAGAATTTGTTATGAACTCCATTTTTCCAGACCATGAATTCTTGTCTTTACAGTATGCAGATCAGACCGGAAGGTTTCCCAGTAAGAGATGTAATAATCAGCACGAACCGGCTGATAACTGCAATCCGGGTGGAGCCTTGGGGGCCATCGAATCCCGCAGGCATTGCCATCGTTTCTGGAGGACTTTTAAGATGCTGTGTCACCATCAGGATGTCAACGATTGGAGGCCGTGGATACAGCTACAGAATTCGAGTCTATGTCAGATAGTATGCTTAATATTTGATACTGGGCACTTTTGGTTGATTTAAAATATATAACTCTATCTGTGAAGTTTTTTTTTATTATCATATTAGCCTGTAATTGTTCCACTGTTGGGCAAAGACCTCTTCTAATACAGAAAAGAGACCTTTTTTGTATACATTTTTTTATGTTTTTCTTTTAATATGTAAAATACCGTAGTCAGGTGATATTTTTTAATTAATCTTGGGGATGCTCGCAAAGTTGAGACGGTACTTCACCCCAGAACAGTTGCTTAATTTGTATCAAGCACAAGTTAGATCATGCATGGAGTACTGCTAGCTCTGGGACGGATCTGCCAAATACCAACTGGATGCACTTGAGTCGGTTGATAAACGGGCCAAGAGTCTTCTCAGCAATGAGATACTGATCGAGCATAGGCTGCAGAGCCTTGAACATCGGTGCCGAGTTGGCAGCCTGTCGGATTTTATCGGTTAAATTTCGGGGAGTGTGCATTGGAATTGCATGAACTTATTCCTCCTAGCCCGTTCCATCATCGTACTACAAGACGTATGGCGATGCGTCATTGGTACATGGTGGACTTCCCACCCATAAGCGCCAAACGTTTTTGGAATACTTTTATAATGCGCACATAAAGGAGTGGATTTCCCTGCCGGACTCTGTATTTCCTGATAGTTACAACCTGGGATTCTTTAAGTCAAGAGTGAATAGGTTCAAACACTCATTCAATCACACTTAGGAGATATGGTTCACATTCGACGACGCAAACTCCACAAGGTTTTCTTTTTTCAAACGTTGGCCCATTCTAGGAATTTCTTCCTGTATCCAGGGTGCGTTTACAAACATATAAACTCACATACACAACACCCAGAGCTGAATCAACTATCTGTAGGTCATACAAATATTTGTTCCGTGCGGGAATTGAACCTGCGACACGTAGCGCAGCAGGCTATCGCTCAACCGTGCACCCATATTTATATAAGATTACTAAGGCTTACTTTTTTTAATTAGGTGTCGTAACCCGCACCTGTTAAAACCCGTTAATAATATATTAACAAGGCATTGGGGGCTTATTTTAAGAGTTGCCAAAACCGCTCTTAGAGTTGGGAGTATAAGAAGAACTCAAGTTTAAGAGGAAACCTAAGTTTAAGAGGAACTCAAGTTTAAGAGGGACCTCAAGTTTAAGAGGGACCTTTGTTAAAACCGCTCGTAAATAGGAAATAAAACATAATAGAAATAAGTTAAAAAATACCTAATAGGTTATGTGTATGTGAGTATCTTATAATTAGCTTCAAAGTTAATAAATATACATTCAGTTTTTAAATCTTTATCGAAATGTAAATGATTTATAAAAGTTTCATATTCGTCTGGTTCTGGTATATTTAAATTGCAAAAGTTTTAAACTGTTAATCGAATTTAGTAATGTTTTAATAAAGATGGTTTAAAATAGGTACACCTCTGCCTAACCCTTGGGGTAATATAGGCATGTTAAGTTTTAAGGTTCAAGGAAAAGAAATATATAAGTATACTAGCTGACCCGGCAAACGTTGTTTTGCCATAAAAGTAACAAAACACCAAACATTCATATTTTTTATTCATTGTACTTTAATCCTACCTAACCTACCTATCCTACCCTACACTACCTACTCTACCTACCCTACCTACCCTACCTACCTACCCTACCTACCAACCCTACCCTACCCGACCCTACCCTACCCTACCTACCCTACCCTACCCGAGCCTACCCTTGCCTACCCTACCCTACCTACCCTACCCTACTTACCCTACCCTACTTACCCTATCCTACCCTACCCTACCTACCCTACCCTACCCT
This sequence comes from Orthosia gothica, assembly GCA_949775005.1. Lineage (NCBI taxonomy): Eukaryota > Metazoa > Arthropoda > Insecta > Lepidoptera > Noctuidae > Orthosia > Orthosia gothica. Next base: position 39,858,490 of record OX459035.1, read on the forward strand.
ACCTACCCTACCTACCTACCCTACCTACCAACCCTACCCTACCCGACCCTACCTAACCTACTTACCCTATCCAACCTACAATTTTTTTTTGTTTTTAAACCTTCTTTGTATTCTGGTTAACATAACAAAAAAAGAATTATTCAAATCGGTCAAGCCGTTTTTGAGTTTTAGCGAGACTAACGAACAGCAATTGATTTTATATATAAAGATAGATAGTTAAAAGATTTATTTATTATTCAAATAATATATGACTTAAGATCCTATGACCACTAGCTGGGGCAGAGGGCTTCCACAGTAGTCCTCCATCGAGACCGGTCTTGAGCTTCGCGCTTCACCTCGCTCCACGCCATTCCGATACTCGTCGCTTCAGCCAATATGGTGCGTCGCCAGGTTTGACGGGGACGGCCTCGCTTCCTTTTTCCTTGAGGATTCCAATCTAAGGCCTGTTTAGGAATGTGATCGGAATTCCTCCGGAGCGTGTGACCAATCCAACACCATTTACGCCGCTTGATCTGGCGGTCGATCGGGGTCTCGTGGCATCTCTCCAACAGCTCTACATTAGAGATGATCTCGGGCCAGTAAATTCCGAGGATGCGACGAAGACATCGGTTGACGAAGACCTGGATTTGGCGCGAGATGTCCTTTGTTAGCTTCCATGTTTCGCACCCGTAGAGCAGCACGGATTTGACATTGGACCCGAAGATTTTGAGTTTAACCCTTCGGGTCAGTTTCCGCGATTGCCACACAGGTCTCAGCTGTGCGAAGGTTGCTCGCGCTTTGGCAATCCGTGAAGTGATGTCCTCTTCAGTTCCTCCAGTCTCTGACACGACGCTCCCGAGGTACGTGAATTTGAGGACGCGTTCCACAACCTCTGTGCCGATTAACATCGGAGACGAATTCTTCACACCTGTACGCATCTCCTGGGTTTTCCGGATGTTAATTTTGAGCCCAGTTTTCGCCGCCTCCTGGCGCAGGTCGTCCAGTTTCGCTTGCATGTCGGCATGAGTGTGACTCAGCAGGCATAGATCATCAGCATAGTCCAGGTCTTCCAAGACGTTGGTCAATCCCCACTCTATCCCGCGACGCCTGCTTTCGTTAATGCGCGACATGACTCCGTCGAGAACGATTATAAAAAGGAGGGGCGAAAGAAGACAGCCCTGGCGGACACCAGTGTGCACTGCGATGTCCTCCAAATAATATATACAATTGAATATTTCTAATCTTACGACTAATAACAAAACAAAATTACATAGTAAGGGGAGAAGGGAAAGGGCACATTGCGCATCAAAAAATTCGTCCACATTGATGTCAATGGGAAACGTGCCCAGAACGCTGGCAGAATTGCCACGTTGAATGGCAATGCTGATTCTCTGAAAAAGAAAAAAATCAAGTAAAAATAGACGAAACTAAGCCCAAGGATATCTGAAACTTTAAGTATAAAGCGATGCCTTAGTTCACAATTGCACTAACTACAAAATTTTCAATTTTTACTTTTTTAATGCCAAATACACTAAATGTCATGCTCTTTCGTTTCCGCGCATCGAAATACCGTTATTCCGTCTCTATCTACCAAAACCGTGGGTCACAATTGTATTAAATGAGTTCGTTTAATGTTCCATGAATGTGGTATTATACTAATGGTCTTTATTTTTGTAAAACCAATCAAGATATACTTTAACTGATTTTAAGTTTCTCAACTGCATGAAATTTCAAAACACAAACGTATTATATACATTTGCAATAGTATAGAGTTTTTCACTTAATGCCAGTCAGCATAATTAATCTTAGTGCACAAATGTATTAAACGGGGGGTTTTATGTTTATTTGGCCATTTTGAAAAGGTAACGTTTAAACTAATATTACAATATTGAGATATGATGGAGTAAAAGGACTAGTCTTATGAATAGATGCATATTTTTTTTGTTATTTTACTTGGATTTTCTACTGTTCTCGTCTAAACTTTAAAAAACTTTAAAGCTCTCTCCTCAAAAATGAAAATTTTGTAGTTAGTGCAATTGTGAACTAAGGCATCGAAAGTTAATATTAAGTAAGTTAAGTATAGTTTTTGTTTTTTGAATTTTGAAAAATAATCGGGCCCCACGTTGCGCGAAACTATAACGTTACGTTTAGATCAGGGGAGCTAAGTAAGCCACGTTACTAAAAATAAGAGTTATTAAAAAAAAACTAAGGAAAAGGATATTGAGAATAAAAACTAAGGGCCCACTTCGCACGACGTGGGTTGGTTGAGGTTATCAGCTAAGCAGGCAGCAGGATGGACAGGAACTTCACCAAGACGTGGAAAGCTCGAGGAGGCAGGTGAAGAAACATCCATCCTCACAAACTTTTGAAACTTACTTAGTATTATAAATATGAAACTTTGGATGGATGTGTGTGTGGATGTATGTTTGTTACTCAATCACGCCAGAACGGCTGAATGGAGCTGGATTAAATTTGGCACCGAGATAGATTATAGTCTGAAATAGCATATAGGCTGCTTTTTGCGTGTGGAGGTATAGAATATAAGGGTTAGATTGTCTTACTATAGAAGACGGCTGTTTGTAGTAATCTTATAAATAATATAGGTATAATATACTTTGTTCCATCTCTAGGCGTAATACTACAATATACTATCTGTTATAGATATGTATTTCATTTTCCTCATTAAATAGTTAAATATTAATTAAGTGATTTTATATTTAATGTTTATTCTATTTTATTAGTAACTAACATGAGGCTGTATTTTCCAAACATATAGTCAAAGGTACATGCATCTACATTTTGCCTGTCATGTTTATTTGTGAGAGAATATGAGTTTTTTGCTATCACCCAAATGCAAATAAAAACACCAGTCTCGAGCCGAATGTTTCTATTACAAAAAATATATATTTAGTCATTCAGTTAGAAAACCTAAAAATATTGGACACGTATTTTTCTTTTGCCACGTAAACAAAAAATAACGACAATACAGTGCGTTGAAATATAGTGTGACGTCACGGTGTGCTACACTTTATACTGACAAAGTGACGTTACAAGCTCACACTCCTGAACTTTGTTGCGCTTCATCTTTGTCAGTTTTTATATATTTGATAAAGCATAAAAATGGTTCTAATATTATTTGATAATATCACTGACGGACTAAATAAACGTATCATTTTTCTACCCAGGAACATCCCTATTGTTATATATTGTATTGTGAGATAAAGTATAAAACCACAAAACTTATTATTTAAGAACACCTTACAGTGCGATATAAAAGAGTAGAAGTTAAATATTTGGGAATTAAATGTTTTAATTTTCTGGCAACATCTAAAATGAGTACTTGAGCTGTCAATTCATCTCGATCGGTTTCAATTTCGTTAGAATTTTAGTTTTTGTGTGATATTTCTGTGTGTGGATAGAAAAACATTGGAAAAACATGAATAAGGTAATTCGTGGCGGTGCCCGTGATATAGTTTACAAAGTTTATATGCGGTGTATAGCCGAATGCCAAGCTGAGAAGCTTCTATCCAAATTAGAAGATGTTTACCATCGTATAGCAGATTTTACTGGTCAGTAACTATTGAAAGTTACGTTACGTTAAACGTTAATTACAAACGATTAATACATTCAGGGAGCAAAATTTTCGAACCAATTATCATTTACAATTTATTTGTTTACCATTTTTGAGGTTATGCTTAGATAAACAAATAGCGTTGTAGTTATAGCGTGACTTAACAACGTTGATAGTAAGGAAACAAAAATGAATGTAATTTATTGTGGATACGAAATATTTTTTTTTGCTATACCATATTTGTTGATGCAATCGACCTAATGGAAAGAAACAATTTTAAAATATATACACGTTTATTTACCGCGGAACTTCTTTCATCGGACTGACAGTGATTTTTGTCTTTGCTTGTTTTAGGTGTTTCTGTAAGCACAGTGCGCAGAATCGTGAAATACTGCACTGAAAACGGTGGGCAATTCTGAACACAAGCTAAACACAGAAAGGGTCGTCCCCCAAACGTATTGGACGACTTTATATTGAAAGCAATTGATTATTAAAAATACTTATTTTTTGTGAAGTTGTTGTTTTATTACTACTTTATAATTATCAAATATTTAATAAACATACTTATTTAATATATTTACTCATTATTTATTCCCAATAAATAAATAATACTATTCAAGTATAAAGATCACCTGGGTCGTACTAACTGAGTTGCTATCTGAGCGATTGTGGCGCCCTCAATTAATTTCTTCTCTTTTATGTCGCACTGTACGATAGAATAGTCACGGTGTATTAAATAACTAAACATACAGTAATATAATTATTTACGACAACTACAGAAAATACAACCATCTTCTAGAACAGCCGACCTTCCTAACTATTAGCGCAGCCAATAGACGCATATACGCTGATCGTGTATGAGAAGGCCCTTCCTCTGACTCCAAGAATGTTGATGACCACGAAGCTTTGCCCCAGGCCTCCGGACTTCACGGTCGGGATTGCATGCATGGTGTTCCCTACACGAGCAACCTGCACTGAAGTAATGTTGGTGCCGTGTGCTCCACGGATGGTCACATCCTGATCGTGAATGATGAACGCAGCAGCTGCTACGTTGTGAGTGATCCTGAAAAGACAAAAAAATTAGGCAATGAAGTAATTATTTATTCATTTATTTGTTTTATCCTCACTCTGGAATGCCTTGCAGCTATTACACGAATGGAGCACAATTTTATTATTAAGTAACCATAAGTCCAGGTTCTGGGAGAGATCGAGAGATTCTATGAACAGTTGTACACGTCAACCAGTAAACCCGTCGCGAATCTAGCAAAAGACCCTAGAGCTAGCTTTTAGTCTGTCGGCAATCATTGCCAGGATGGTATTGGGGCTGGCCCGAACCCGGCGCACCAGCGACGCACAACGCTTACACATAACAGCGGGAAAACAATCAGAGCGCGCCATTTGCGAACATCCCTGATGCGCTACAGAAACGGGGCAGTCCCAACATCGCCCGGAACGCATTATTGTACTGGACACGGAGGACACTGTACGCCCTTTCAGTATAGTCAACCCACAACCTGCACGTGTACAGTGATGTGCGCTTTGAAAAGTGTGACCTTCACACCAAGAGAACAACGCGAAAACCTGCGGGCTATCATGTTGGCTCGCACCGACAGTGCCCTCCGTTCCCGCTCATTGTCAGCATGGTCTTTAGGGTCCTCGGTGAGTAGATGCCCCAGATATTTAAATTTATCTACTCGGTCTATCGCAGCACCCTCAAGCTGAACAACTGGTATGTTCATAGGGCTCGACACACCGATGGCCCGGAAAACCATGTATTTTGTCTTCTTACCATAATATTCTAGCCCATCAACATACAGGTTGAACTATGTTCGCGAGGTCAGACCGCCCTGCTTTACGCCACACTCGCTAATATAAGGGTCTGACATCGCCCCCGCCCATCGGACACTATTGACCTGGTGCCCGTACCAGTACCTAAGTATGCTGATGAGTTCCAACGGTAAGCCCGTTCTCTCCAGCTTCCCCCAGAGGATATCGTACCAGACGAGGCCAAAGGCCTTGGATAAATCGAGGAAGCACGCGTGTAATGGCGTCTTTCTCTTCGTGTAATATTTAACGGTGTGCTTTAAACACATTATTGCACTCTCTGTGGACAGTTTTGGTCGAAAACCAAACTGGTTATCAGGTAGTGTCACATGTTTATTTAACTGCGTGTTAAGCACTCCGTCAAATATCTTCGCCACTACAGTAATAATGCAATCTCAATGTTTCGTCAAATCGTGCGAAACAGGATCAGTCGATAGTATTGCATGAAGTTAACGCTGTCAGAAGAAGGACTTGTAATGGCGTATAAATTAAAATTAATGCTACCAACCTAGAAATAAGTCTATCATCAGGACCGACGGTTCCCAGGGTCAGACTTTGTAGGTATGATGGTAGAGTCCGCATTGGGACGCCATACTCGTCATATTGAACTTCTTCTTCCTCAGCTAAGTCAGCTATACTGTCAGCTTCATCCAACTCTGACATTTTAGCCACATCAGCCATCGCCGGAACTGTAGCCACTGCAGCCATCTCTGGTACATTAGCCCCATCAGAAATCTCTGGAACTTTTACCACTCCAGGTGCTTTATGGCTGACTACCGATGCTGCTGCTGCCGCTGCTACCAACGTGAAGAAAATTAAGGTATTCATCTGGAATAAAAAATATATATAATTCTTTATCTTTTCTAGTATCGGCCAAAACTACAGCTTAGACAGACGTGATAGCGATCGATATCTGTCTAATGAGGATTTAATAAAAATACAATTTCTAATTACTACGGTTGATTACGGGTTAACGACCGCTGATAGTGTACTTAGAAACGGAATCCCCTAAGTATTCTTAATTGAGTGGTAGTTTAATTATGGCTGCTGTGTTCGTTGTTCATTGAGTTTTCCTAACAGCTTATTTGATATAAGCTGTTAGAACTGTGTTAATTAAATGGGTATGGATTCTTTTATAATACGTTCATAGGCTTACCATAACTGGCAACATTTTAATATGACTTCACATGGGTTACTTACTGAATAACTCTAATGACAGGTTGCCTGGCAGAGATCGAGGAATACGTTAAGGCCGCCCGATGTACATTTTTAGTTTTAAATTTCTTTTGTTCCTGTATTTTCTGGTGTACAATAAAGTATATATAAATAATGACATTGTTACATGACGTCAAATAAACTCCAAGAAAGGCGAAATGTACTTTTGACGCACTCATCACTCAATTTTCTAACTAATTATTAATTAATAATTATTGAAAAGTTGATAACATTAAAAAACTCACCTTTAAAATCTCCTTTTATCGTAAACTACCAAATGCTTAGAGTGTCAGCAAAGTTAACAATATAACAAGCCTACTGAGGAAGACAGTATTTATATTGTAATAACATGGATGAAAGGGTGATAAGATTGTAATCTGAATTGTTTTTATCACATTTTTTATTTTATTAAAGGAAGTAAAGATTACTTTCATTAATTAATTCCGTGACCTATTTAATTTTAGCTTTAACTGCACAAAGAAAATGTACGGGCAGCGACAAAAAAATATACCTATGTATTTAAATTCCGTTAAAGCAGAAAGTTACTGGATAAAACTTTGAATAGGTTAGCCTACAATCCACCTAGATTTTTGCTAACTACGTGTCACTTCCGATCTTCCGGCTTCCGATCCAACTAGGTGAAGCTGAGTACCAATATTTTACGTTGGAGTTTTTATTGTTATATTTTTTTTAATCGTTTCCCCATAGTAGGAATTTCTTACTGCATCGTGGGTGAGTTTACAAACATATAAACTCACATACTATATATATATATACTAACACATCAAAATTAAAAAGGACTCTTTGTAATCTCTTCTTTGATAATGTAAACTAATTTAAAATTCTTGCTGTTTGAGTCATGTTTTTAACCGACTTCAAAACGAGGAGGTTCCCAATTCGTTTTCTTTATGATTATGTTACTTTTTTACTTAAAACACTGTCTACTTTCTATTTTTTTTTTGTTTACAAGTTTTGTTTGTTTATATCTGTGGAAACTTTTAATTGGCCTTATTCTTGTTACTCTTAATTGTATAAAATTTTTTAGCTGTAAGTTTTCCTAAAACTGTAAAATAAAATAAAATAAATAAATACATAAACACCCAGAGCCGGAACAACTATCTGTAGACCATACAAATATTTGTACCGTGCGGGAATTGAACCCGCGACACGCAACGCAACAGTCAATCGCTTATTCGCTGCGCCAACCGTGCGCCTAAGCTACTGACTATATTGCATTTTCAAACCAGTAACAGGCCAACATAATAATTTCTTAAGAAGACTGGTGTCAGATTTTTGGCTTCTACCTCTGACTACCGTAGCGACTGTAAAAAAAACTACAAACTTCTGCCAGGACAACAGCTTATTGTTATTTCCGTGCACGGAGTAGCCTTAGGGTGTAATCAATGTTCACCCGTACACGGATGATTTCAGCAAGCGTTCCTCAACTTCGAAGATCGAACCGGCTGTTATTATTAGTGGACGATCCCACACTTACATTTCCATACAAAACTATATTTTTACATAATTTTCCTAAATAAAATGTTAAAACATTTGTCGTTAACTGTACATCTTATTCACGTTCAGCCCTGAAAAAAGTAATTTACCAATTAAGATACTGTGACAATAAACAAGATTGTTATCTTGTTGTTTTCACCAATATTCTCGCGATATAAATACAGTTTTCTTTATTTGTCTTTTTAATGTATTATCTGCTGTCTTACGGGCTATCATTCGGTACATCTAGTCTGTAGTTGTGAAGTTGTAAAGGTAAGTATTTCTTGGCGTAATTTTTATTATATTATAAGTATTTTTTGGGACAAATGGTTCAGTTAGGTAGGTCTAACTTTGAGAAAGGAGGTCAACCGTCAAATCTGACTCTGCTGGGCGGCGTTCGGGAAGTTGCGCGGTATCATCTCGTCAAATTGATAACGGATGGTCGATGGGGTCGAAAGGTTCTGGAATGGTGACCGCGAACGAACTACCTAGTGGGAATGGTGGCTCCCACTAGGTGGACCGATGACCCGGTTAAGATTGTGGTAATGCGCTGGATGCGAGACGCACGGGATCGGTCAATGTGGCGACGCTAGGGGGTGGCCTGTATCCAGCAGTGGAAGTATTTCGGCTGAAATGATGATGATATGATTAAGTCCAGGTTTCCTCAGGATGTTATCTTCACCGTTGTCAGCAATGTCCAAGATAAATAAAGTCACGCTGGTACTTGCAGTAATATTCAAGTTCAAATATTTTATGCTATATGAAGTAATTTTTTCATAATAGACCTTTTTTTTTTTTTTTGTAGCGTGGAGAAATGCTCATGCATACTGCGCTACCACGGGGAGATAGCGCAGTTATGTGGGACTCTAACCCACTAAAACTCCACGGTGTCCTCCTGTGCCGCTTATGGCGGGAACACGAGTACGCGTTAGCACTCACCGCGAACCCGCCGCGGCTGTCCGTCCTCTGGGGAGTACCCTCAATCACCGGCGCACCAGAACACACTGTGCGCCGTGACCACCCCAGGGACCAAACTGGGTGCCAGACGACGCCGTGTATGGCACCCTTGGTCCCCTTGTGACGGGTCAGGGTCAATGGCCCCGCCACCTACCATTTATCGGCCGCAGGGGATAGGGAGAGCGGCCAACGCTATACCGGCACTCCTCTTCCCCTGCGGCCCCACCGCGTCCGCCATCAGACGGTGGCGACCCCGTCTAGGCCGCGGAAGGTAGGGAGAGCGGCGCACCGCAATACCGGCACTCCTCTCCTGCCGCGGCCTCCAACCCTCAGCCGCGATATCGTATGGGTATGGGATACCCCATACGACATCGCGGCCCGCCTCAGTTGCGATGTCGCCTAGGCAACACCGCAACCTACATGTTGGCCGCTACGTCGTCGGCTTATCGGCAAAAGCCCTGACGAGCGGCCCCTCCTCGGGTTTCTCTTCGCTTCACCGTGGGTGACCAAGCCACGGTTACTGAGCCCCCCCGCATCGACAAAGCGGGAACCCACCGGGGGGGCTCATAATAGACCTGCTGCAACATAAACGGTCTAAATATGTACTTCCAATTAAGCTTTATACATAGGTGTGTTCAGTTACCTTTAATAACTGCAAAGGCTGTAACTGTAGAGTCGGGGTACATTTCCCGGATCGGGCAAATCTTCAGCGACATGGTGAATACTGATTCATAGATCTTTATACTACTATGTAAAAAAAAAAAAAAAACTGCAATATGCTTTATTTATGAAAATGAAAAGAAATAAGCAGCCTCAAAATTTTTGTGATGATAGCAGAAGAGAAATGCTGATTTGATGCAACTCTACTATTAAATTGCTGACTTGCCTATATAGTAACAGACATGACCTTTTCTAAGTTATATGTAGTCCGTATTAATACGAGAGTAGGAAAAGGATAACTTATTATTTAACTTCCAGATGAATAGCTTACTTCTCGTCACGTTGGTAGCAGCAGCAGCTGTAGCCTCAGGAGTCAGCAATAAAGTACCAGAAGTAGTTGAAGGGGCTAAAGTTCCAGAGGTGGCTGAAGTGGATAAGCTGGCTCAAAGTTCTGACTTGGAAGAATTTGAATACGACGAGTATGGCGTACCACTCCGTACTGTACCATCTTATCGACAAAATCTGAATGTGGGAATCGTCGGTCCTGATGATAGACTGATTTCTAGGTTCGTAGCTTTCAACTACTTCATACTAATATTATTAATGCAAATGTAACTCTGAATGTTTGTCTGTTACCTTTTCATGCTAAAACCGCTGAACCAATTTAGATTCTTCGTGATTCATCACGTGACATTTTGATGGCGCTTGGTATTTTGGCATTTTAATCACCACCATCGCTGATAGAATTACATCATCATCTTCCTGCCCTTGTCCTTTGTTACTTAGGGTCGGGGCAACAAGTTTTATTATTCTATACCGACCCCCGTCACACCATCACTGCTTCCCTTTTTTCTCATATCACTCCTCACAAAGTCCATCCATCTTGTTTTTGGCCTTCCCCTCCCTCTCCATCCATCTAAATTTATATTCAAAACCATTTTAGTGACCTGGGTTTTCTCTCCTGATTCCATGACCATACCAGTTGTGTGGTTTTTTTAATCGCTGATAGAATGACATTGTATAATATTTAATTTTATTATTACCTCATTATATAATACATAGGGCCTCATATCATATAAAAAATACCTTAAAATGACAAATGGCTTAATCTTACTTACTTACTACCTTAACCTTAACAGGATAACTCACACCGCTGCACCCGCTTCGTTCATAATCCATGATAATGACGTCACCATTAATGGCGCTGAGTACACCAACATAACTTCAGTGCAGGTGGCCCGTGTTGGAACCACACAGAACGCAGTCCCTACTATCAAGGCTGGAGGACTTGGACATAACTTTGTCACCATCAATATTCTTGGAGTCAGAGGACGCGGCTACGATTACACGATCAGCGTATATTCATCTATTGGCTGCGCAAAAATTTAGGGAGATGTGAATTGATGAATTTTCTTTGGTGACTCATCAAATAATATATATAATATTGTAAATTTTTCTTAATAAATAAGTAGATTAATGTAAATTGTGTATTTTTTCGTTATATTTAAGTCGCACGAATTGGGCGAAGTTTAAGCTACAAATGCCGAAGTTGGTTCTTGAAATTGGGATCATCCGTTACAAACTGAGAACCCTTTGGGCCTCGGATTGGTCCCAGCTGCAATTAATAAATCCAAGTCTTTTCTCGTATATCTTGGGGTTCTCTGACCTCCACAACCCAATAACTTGTAGCACGGTACCCTTGACAAAATTGTTGTCATTTCTGTCTTTGGACAATTAAATGCCCAATTAACTAACTAATTACACTACACGACCTGGGGATAGAACCAATAAGTATCCTACGGTCATTAAAAAATATTTCGTTTGCTTCTTTTATCTACTAGTATACCTAGAATGTTTTCTTAATCCTTTTATTGAACTATATAAAACAATTACCACAAACATTTTAAATTTAGGGCAAATTCGGGGAAGTACTTTCACAAAAACTTTATATATTTTTATCTATAATTATAATCCTAATCATGCTAATATTGTTATTGATCATTTACTGATTAAAAATAATCCAGGGAATTACGTCTGTTGATCGATTTAATCATAAGTTGAATCATTCAAATCAATTATTTTGAACATTTGTGTATATTTCAATCTGTGTCATTGTAGCTCCTGAACGAATAAACTGATAATAATCTAGTTTCTACATAATTATAGTAAAAAAACACATTAAACATTAAAAAAAATATTTGGATTTACTTGTAGATTGAGCGGGAACGAAGGTTTGTGTGCCCGTGCGGCCGCCAGTGCCAGCCGGGACGGGACGCAAGGTTTTTTTTATTTCAGCTCAGTATGCCAAATATAGGATTTGCTTAGAAATAAATTCAAAAGTTATCTTTTTACTACAACTTTATCCACAAAACATTTCATGCGAATCCTTTGAGAAAAGTACGAGTATTACGAGTATTATGAGTACGAAACTCAAACGCATATTGATATCCACTGAACCGCGGCGGCCATTTTTGTCATTTTTACAGATCTGTGACGGGTCGGCAGGAAGCGATGGTGCGAAATTCTCGCGCGCGACTAAAACGCCGTTATCTCGAAAGTTTTGTATGGGAACCCTACATGAAACTTATGTTGTTGAAATCGTGATAAAATAAGCTATATTTCAAATGGTTTATTTCAGTATGGTTGTAAAATATTGGTAAATAAATTGTAAAATCAGCAGAAGCGAAATTTTCCCATTATTATTATTTCTATATAATTACACCCTATTTTACATAAATCAATCATTAGATCACACCTCCCCATACATTTTTTTAATAACACAAGCTTTCAAAATTACGCCTCAGGTAATTGACACCGCCACCGATATAAAAATTAGGAGCCTAAAGAGAGGTAACTATAGTGTTGACACAAAAAAAAACGTCAAATGTTGACATCTGTGAAAACACCTGAATCAGTAGAATGTCGCGTTACATACGAAATGTCATACAGTGCAACATAAAAGAGTAGAAGTTAAATATTTGGGAACTAAAAGTTTTCATTTTCTGGCAACATCTAAAATGAGTACTTGAGCTGTCAATTCATCTCGATCGGTTTCGATTTTCGTAAGAATTTTGGTTTTTGTGTGATATTTCTGTGTTTGGATAGAAAAACAGTGGTAAAACATGAATAAGGTAATTCGTGGAGGTGCCCGTGATATAGTTTACAAAGTTTATATGCGGTGTATAGCCGAATTCCAAGCTGGGTAGCTTCTATCCAACTTAAAAGATGTTTATCATCGTACAGCAGATTTTACTGGTAAGTAACTATTGAAAGTTGCACTAAACGATAATTACAAACGATTAATACATTCAGGGAGCAAAATTTTCGAACCAAATATCATTTACAATTTATTTGTTTACCATTTTTGAGGTTATGCTAAGATAAACAAATAGCGTTGTAGTTATAGCGTGACTTAACAACGTTGATAGTAAGGCAACAAAAATTAATGTAGTTTATTGCCGATATGAAATATTTTTTTTGCTATACCATATTTGTTGATGCAAGCGACTAAATGGTAAGAAACAATTTTAAAATATATTCACGTTTATTTACCGCGGAACTTCGTTCGTCGGTCTGACAGTGATTCTTTTCTTTGCTTGTTTTAGGTGTTTCTGTAAGCACAGTGCGCAGAATCGTGCAACAGCACAGCGGCATTGAAAACGGAAATTCTCAACTCCAGCTAAACACAGGAAGGGTCGCCCCCAAAGGTATTGGACGACTTTATATTGAATGCAATTGATTATTAAAAATACTTATTTTTTGTGAAGTTGTTGTTTTATTACTACTTAATATAAAATATTTAATAAACATACTTATTTAATTTATTACTATTTTTACTTATTTACTCATTATTTAAACCCAATAAATAAATAATACTATTCAAGTATCAAGATCAGCTGGGTCGTACTAACTGGGTTGCTATCTGAGCGATTGTGGCGCCCTCATTTATTTTCTACACTTTTATGTCGCACTGTACCTACTGAATCAGTAGGTGTCACGTGCGACTGGATATGAACAAAACACAAATCATCAATCATCATCATCATCATTATCAATCAATACATAATTATCATAAATCTGTAGGAAAGTCGTTTTTGTACATCGAAAATATTTAAAAAAAAATATCCAGTATGCTAAAAAAAAACATCGGACAAGTAACATCCATGGGTTAGTAAACGAGAAAATTTATACCTATGTAAGTACACTCTTAATTTCTAAAAAACTTAAAAGGAACCCATTTCCAGCATTTTTGGAATTTTTGTCTGTTTAGTTGTGCACGCGTCACGTAAAATGTACGAAATCAATGTAGATAAATTTTATAAATAAAAATTCTGCGTAACTTGAAGTATTAGTTACTTTATTTTCATCGCAATCGGTTCACTCTTTCAAAAGTTAGATGAATTTAAAGTTTTTAAAAGTAAAACATCACAACACACGATACACAGTTACTCGGACAGTTGGACGGATCTGTGCCCCACAGGACACTCAAATTCGCCAGCTGAGAGGGACTTGCCAATTGTGGGAAAATACCGGGTGCTTTTACTGAGTTAGTTGAAACAAGACGACGTAGCAGATTGTTTCGGGAACCGACCTTCTGCTTGGTATTATGGCAGTGCACATTAAAGGTTAACGTTCTATCAAAGGCATTGTTTCAAAGGCATATCCGAAGCATTTAGGATTCTGACAATGATCGATGTTAGTTCCTCGCTACGTGATATTAAGTTTGTAAATCTGTTGCGGTGATGAAAAACGCAATTTCGAGTTTTAGACGGATTCGGACGAAGGACATTAATATAGTAGTCACCCACCTTCCAAGTGACTCGAGTGCTAATGTTAGATTATTTTCAATCTCTGTGAAGCTATAATGATTGCACCGCCAAGGTTAGGTCATCCACATACGGAAAGCATTTAGTGTGCTGCGTTGTAGGCTTAACCAAATGTTTAACAGAATGGGTGCCAGCACACTGCCTTGAGGGATACCATATTTGGTCGATGCCGTCTGCTCTTGTATGATTGGAAACACACTTGAAAACAGTCCTGCAATAATTCGTTCTGATTATTAGTAAACCCTTGACTTATCCACATGCGATATTATTGATTTATATAAGGATAATATAACAAAACAAGAACAATTTTATTATTTATTGAATTAATACAAGGTGTTTTTTGTGATATCCCATCAGTCTAGGGTATGAATGAGACTATATCAAAGAATCAAATGGCATATCAGTAATTTTTCAATTACCATTGTTTTTTCGTTTTTCATACAAAATAATTCGACAAAATCACGATTACTAAAGCAAAACATCCTTACGTGAAATATGACAACGTCGCATTTTCGTAACTTTCAATATGAATGTTTGGTTAGAATGAAAATTAATTACTCGTATTTATCAATACGCTACATACTTTACTACAGTACTGCGAAGTTTGGCAACGTTTCAAAAATAAAGATTCGTCATACGGGTGACAATTTTTGCCCTAAATTAATTATTGTTGATGATATCTTCGAAACTATGCATTTTTGGATCACATATTCTAGGACTTTTTGGATTATTTTTACATCCTTCAAAATAAGGCTTCTCGTCGCTATTAGAAACCTGTAGATGAGAGTAGAATTAAGTGGCCGTCCAATGGAAACAGAAGGAATAGGAGTAGAAGAGTTGTGGGGATTAGAGGAACAAGGAATAAGAGTATGGAAGTTTGAACTAGCTTTATTAGAGTGAGGCACCGCAGGTGTTAGCTCGTGGGTGAAATTAGTGGACTGTATTTTTAGTCGAAATGGTTTATTGCTGTTAATTACAAATTACTGTCCCGGTCAAACAAGATTGCGGTTTTTAGAGAGAGGTGTCGACTGTCGCGGTGGAGTCCGTGGTGACGAGGCATATCGCATGCCCCGCGCGCGAGTGTGCCAAGTGCAGAGGGCGAGCGCTATCCGCGAGTGTTGGGTTCAAATCCCAACATGCTGCCCGGGTTGAAGCGATTGCTTCAAAAGTCTGGCAGGGGACATATATTATTGAAGGCTCTTCGAATGGTGCCTCTCTTTGTCTTTACCTCAGCGATTCTGGTGATTCTGTCGCCACCAGGGTAGACATGCACGACCCTTCCCAGGACCAGAGAAGTGGAGGAAGAGCTCGGTCTTTAACGATAACCAAGGAGCCCATCCTCAGATCTGCCTTTGGTGACTGCCACTTCACCTTCTGCTGCAGAAGTGTAACGTATTCAAGGGAGAACCGCTGCCAAAAGTGCTGTTTGATATGTTCCATCCTCTTGAAGTGCTCCAGGTGATTAATGTTGGTGTCAGAAACCTGTGGATGAGGAATAGCATTCAGTGGTCGTCCAATTAAGAAGTGAGAAGGTGTTAGAGCGGAGAAGTCATGGGGTTCTGTGGAAAGAGGAGTAAGGGGACGGGAGTTTAAAACTGCTTCAATTTGAGTGAGGCAAGTAGCCATTTCCTCGTAGGTCAGGTGAGTGGTTTGGAATAGCCTTTTAAGGTGATGTGTTTGGTGGACCGAACAGCCGCCTCAGCTAAGCCGTTGAAGTGGGGACTATAGGCGGGTAATTTAAAGTCAATGCCTTCTTGAGCTAGTTGACCTTCGAGTTCTGATTGTATAAGGAACTTTGATAGCTCATTGTAGGAAAGTTGAAGCCGACGAAGTTTGTGCCATTGTCGGACGTGATGCGTTGTGGTTTACCTCGAATTTGTATTAGATTATTTAATGTGACTATGTGTGTATGAATGTTTTAATTTAATGAGTCTGTGTAACTTGAGAATAAATGATTATATTATATATATTATATTAAAAAGGTTTCGCTGGATAGTGCAGTGACGAGTTCGATATGACAGTCCTTCGAGGAGTTACTTATGAAGATTGCCAAGAATGACTTGAGGAGTCTGCAGCCTCGACCTTTCCTGTCCGCTATCAACACTGGCCCGGCGTAGTCAACACTACAATGTAAGAATAGGTATTCTAGGCTTGTTCGGTTTTCGGGTAGCTGCTCCATTATGGGTTGTGCTGATTCCGCTTTGTACCTGCAACATCGGAAACATCTACCTACTGCAGCCTTGGCTAGATTTCTGCCACCCAGAGGCCAATAGGTTTGTCTTACGTTTGCCAGTAAGAGCTGGGGTGCAGCATGCAAATAAGTTAAATGAGTCTGAATAAATTTGACTTTTGTTATGTGATGTTTGCTGCACAATAGGATTGGATGTTTCGTGTCGAAAGCATATGGGGAATTATCCAGTCTGCCACCGACACGCAACAGGCGATTGGGGTCGAGAAATGGGGATAAGGCCACCAGTCTGTTTTTCTATGCAGAGCCTTGCCCGCTTTAAGAGCTTTGTGTTCGTCAGGAAACATTTCCAACTGTGGTTTGTGCAAGATTAGGTTTCATGACCCTTTGAGTTCGTCAATTGAAAGATGACCCGATAATACATTGGTTTTGTGCCGACAATTGTGAACAAACCTTAGCAATTATGCTATTGATTTTTGTAAATGAGTTAAGTTAGATCTATCGTTAATTAAGCTACTAATAGAGTCGACATTAGAACTATTGTTAGTCACTACATGTGAATGTAGATGAATGTCGATGGAGTCAGCCTTTAGGCCGCGGGAAACAATATCCGGGCGTTTGTCGTTCGACGGTACGTAGCTCCACGCATGACCCTCTGTGCTCTCTTGTATTTCGTGAATGCGATTGCGAACGAAATTTTTTAGTTGCAATGGGGGTGTGTTTAGCCACCATAGAACTATAGAAGAGTCACACCAAAATTTACATTTGCTTACGTTTAATTTAAGAGAGGTTAATACTTTAGTACACAACCTTGCAGCCAACAAGGCTCCGCAAAGCTCCAGACGTGGAATTGTCGTTGGCTTTTTCGGCGCTACCCTACTTTTCGAGGTTAAGAGGTGTACCTTTACTAAACCTGTTCATCAAACAGGTTTACACGTGTTTACACGCACCATACGCTGGCTCTGATGCATCTGAGAAAACATGTATTTCATGTCTTTCTGAATTTTCGCTGAGAAGCCATCGTGGAATTCTCAGGTTATTCAGGAGTGGTAA
Source organism: Orthosia gothica (assembly GCA_949775005.1). NCBI lineage: Eukaryota > Metazoa > Arthropoda > Insecta > Lepidoptera > Noctuidae > Orthosia > Orthosia gothica. Next base: position 39,876,257 of record OX459035.1, read on the forward strand.
AGTCTCAGCAAATGTGAACCATAACTTTTTAATTTCTTGTGTGACTTCATCGTCCCATGCGTATTGTTCGATCCACAATTTTTCCATAACAATTTTTGCATCTACAATACATGGGCCTACGAGTCCCGTGGGTGAAATCCACGCGCCTAACTCGTAGAGTCGAGTAGATCTCGCGATCGTTTTCCGTACATAAAAACGAAGTTAGCGATAGTTACGGGTTACTGTTGATGATTTGGTTTAAACGATATTGATCCGAGTTCTTCGTGAAGCTCCTTCACGCGAGCTATTAAGAAGCAAATATTATCAGACTTAATTGTAAAACTTTCATACCAAGCAAAATCTTCATTGTGTGCCAAAAAAACAAGATTTATTTCTTTCATTCATTCCATTCATTTTAAAATCTTAACAGAAATAAATAAAATTACTGAGTTACATAGAAACAACAAAATAAGAAGAAAATACTTTATTTATTTTTAAACATTATAATAAACATATACATCTTGTCTTCAAATCATCTAACATAGACTAGAATTCTGTAGTGGTATCCGCGGCCTACAGCTGATCGTATACTGATGGTGACAAAGGAGCTTCCAACTCCTCCTCCTATGATGGATGGGGTTGCGTTCTGTGAGGCTCCGACGCGTGTCACACGGACTGCACTTACCCGCCGGTTCGTGCTGATTCTTATATCTCTCAGGTGGAAGTGATTCGGAACACCGTTCGCACTCACTGTGTTACTGAAAACAAAAAATCGTTATGTTCAGAAAAATGCATTGCTTAAGATTTACTGGATGGCATGTCATTTCCCAAAATTCTTGACCTAACCAAATTTAAGGCATCACCACTATCCGAAGCTAAAATTAAGATTCCTGAGCTCAATTTTTAATTAACTATTTAATTGCAAATACTTTGTTGAATTACATTATAATCCTCCTAGTTCTGTTTGTAGACACTTACTCGTATAGTGGCCTTTCTCCAGCAGCGATGGACCCCTGGCTCAGGCTACGCCGAGTGACTACTTCAGTCTGCGGTTCCTCAGCCTCATCAATCAGCTCATCCACGTCAGTCACAATCACTTCTGGCATCTCATTCACGACCACGTCAGTCCCTTCGTCTCCAGCAGCAATCTCAATCACTTCGACCACATCAGGCACTTCATTGCTGACTACTGCAGCTGTTGCGGCCGCTGCTAACAGCACGACGAGGAATACACTCTTCATCTCGAATATTTTGTTTTTTTAATAATGTTTTCACAAAATTAATCAAGAATTAATCTCTTCAAGGAAAAAAAAACGTAAAACATTGATGAATTGGCTTATTACAAGCCTTTATTTAGCTGTTTTCGGGCCAAATCTTGCATTAAATTTTAAAGCAGTTATACTCCACCGATTAAGATGAAATTTTGCATACACGTTTAGTTTGGATGACAATGCATGGGTAACTAAGTGACGTCATTCTAAATCCAATATGGCGGACGGCCCAAGATGGCGGTCTAGTTATTTTTTGTGCACTGTCATGATATGGGTATCAAATGAAAGGGCTTGCTGAGAAGTATATGAAAAAAGCTTGTTATAGAAAAAGTTTTATTTTAAATCTTAAACTTAACAAAACATCATGTCTGTTTCTGCCAAGGAGTTTGGCTAGAGGTGTACAGTTCATCCACTTTTAGCCAGTTATTGTTAACGTTTCATTAATGGCGCGAACCCATTGCTATCAATTGGGGTAGTCTCAGAGCTGTAGTGGCTACTGAGAAATTTATAATAAAAAATCTTGTACTATGCGCTACATGGGAATCGACCATGACACCTCATGAAAAAATATAACATAACGCGGACGTGCTGTTATTCCCACATTTCATTATTTATGTTGTAGGTTCGAAGTAATAGGGGACAAGATTACTGCCATCAACGAGGCGCTAATCCAGGCTCCGGGCTGCTGTTAAAAATTTCCAGATGGAAAATCCAACAAAGTGTGCCCGATGCGGGAATCGAACCATGCTCAATTGCAGCGATCACTAGCCCAATAAACAGGTAAATGATTATGTAAAAAAAATTACTTACCTTTGCAATTTCTCTCAGTCTAGAGCCACAAAACACTAAAGTTAACTCCTTAGAGAACAGTGCAAGTATAAGCTGTGTTCTGAAGGAGCCAGTATTTATAGTGAAATTAGAAAGCAAACGCATAATGATAAGATAAGGTCTGACCCACTTTTCGGTAAATTACATACGCATAATATGACACTAATCAGCGACATATGCAATAACAAGGCAGATGACACCGATTGATTTCAATAATAAAGATACTTGTTAGTATCTTCTATCCATGTGATAGCATCATTTACAGTTTATAAGGAAAATTTAAAAATAATATAATTGTCAAGTAACTTTTTCTTTAAAGTTGTTCACAATTGTCGCCGAAATCAGTGAACATACAATAAAAAATATATACAGTCGAACATAGAAACCTCCTCCTTTTTGAGAAGTCGGTTAAAGATCTGACTCCAGTCTTACCATAGGGTTACCCAGTGGCTGGATAGTAGAGGTCAGATAGACAACCACACACAGCCAATTACTAGCAATCGGCTGAATCCGGTTTGACTGGAAGCCGTCCCCATAATATTTGAAAAAGGCTAGGCAGTTTGATTGATACCTAACTTTTTGAATTAAATGATGGTAAAAGACACTTCAAAATTAACCCAATGATTTTTAGAAAAACTAATCATCATCTTTCTGCCATTATCCCATGTTACTTGGGGTCAGCGCAACACGTTTTATTATTCCATACCGTCCTGTCCCCAGTCACGCTATCACTGACTCCCTTTTCTTTCATATCACTCCTCACACCGTACACCCATCTATTGTTTGGCCTTCGTCTATCTCTCCATCCATCCACATTTATGTTGATAACTCTTTCAGTAACATGCGTTTCATCGCTCCTCGTCACATAACCATATTAGGCCAGAGGGTTTTCTTTAATTTTGCTGTCAAAAACAAAACAGACTTTTTTTAGGGCAATCTTTTCATTATCATGCTTTCTTATGTATGTCCGGCAAATTGTGATCGATTTTCCAAACACTTCCTGGCGTCTGATTAAGCTGAAACTTGGTGTACTAATGTAACTCATAAGCTGGTCTCATGGTGGAGCTGGAAGATGGCTATAGCGACTCCTCAACTAGACAAGATAACAACATCGTGTTTGGGCCCTTGTATGTTTATTGATATTACATTTAGTACCTTTCAGTTCAAAAAGCTTGGTTAAGGTTACCATAGTCGATTATTTTTCCATACAAACATAGTCTGAGGATTACTCCACTGTTTGACGGTGTAAGTTCAAAATTAAAAATTATCTCAATTTGTCTCATCATTGCATGTAAACAAAAAAGTAAAAATAAAAATAATTTATTTTTTTGAAAGTTATGAGCGTCGGAATTTCCATATTTCAACCCTAATTTTAATGCATGTTTGGGCGCAAATAAATACCATTAGAAGAAGGAAAAATGCAAAACATTCACCATACAAGGATAGGTAAATAGATCAAAAAGCAAAAAACAATATTTTGAACACATACATTTAGTCGTTTTTTCATGATATCCATACTCCCAAAAGTCTGTTTATAAAACTACGCGCGCACGTTTTCGTTCTAAATCATAATCCATTACGCTACAAATTTGCAAAATTGTGTATTCGTACGTGAACTATCTCTTTCGCACGTGTTGTCGGACAAGATAGCATGATTTTTAAACGCGCAACCTTAAAGAAAAAGTTACTTGATACTTATTTTTTTTTTACATTTTCCTTAAAAACTGTAAATGATGTTATTGCATGGTTAGAAGATACGAACAAGTATCTTTATTATTGAAATAAATCGGTGTCATCTGCCTTGTTATTGAATACGTCACTGATTAGTGTAATTTTATGTTAATGGAATTTACTGAAATGTGGGTCAGACATTATCTTATCATTATGCGTTTGCTTTCTAATTTCACTATAAATACTGGCTCCTTTAGAACACAACTTATGCTTGCACTGTCCTCTAAGGATATAACTTAAGTTTTTTGTGGAACAAGACAGAGAGAAATTGGAAAGGTGAGTGATTTTTTTTATATAATCTTTTATCTGTTTGTTGGACTAGTGATCGCTGATGTTGAGCATGGTTCGATTCCAGGATCGGGCAGATTTTCTTGGATTTTTCCATGTGGATTTTTTTAATAGCAGCCCAGAGCCTGGATTTGTGCCCCGTTGATGGCAGTAATCCAGTAATAGTAATGTCCACTATTATATTGAATAACTGATGAAAAATAAAAATAAAATGTCGGTTTTGTGGCGAATAATCGATTCATTAATGTTTAACGTCTTTTTTTTCCTTAAAGAGATTAATTCTTCATTCATTTCGTGAAAACATGAACCAAAAAAAACTATTTTTTCTAGATGAAGAGTGTACTCCTCGTCGTGTTGTTAACAGCGGCAGCAACAGCTGCAGTAGTCATCAATGAAGTGCCTGATGTGGTCGAAGAGATTGACGTTGCTGATGGAGACGAAGGGACTGATGTGGTCGTGAACGAGATGCCAGAAGTGATTGTGACTGACGTGGATGAGCTGATTGACGAGGCTGAGGAACCGCAGCCTGCAGTAGACACTCGGCGTAGCCTGAGCCAGGGATCCATCGCTGCTGGAGAAAGGCCATTATACGAGTAAGTGTCCACAAACAGAACTTCGTGGGTTATAATGTAATTCATTAAAGAATTTGCCTTTACAATGATCAATAAAAAAATTGCTCAGAAATTATAAGCTTAGCCTCTTATTGTGGTGATACCTTAAATAGGGTTTTTCTCAAGAATTAGGGGCAATGATATGCCATACCGTAAATCTTAAGCAAAACATTTTTTCTGAACATGACGATTTTCTGTTTCCAGTAACACAGTGAGTGCGAACGGTGTTCCGAATCACTTCCACCTGAGAGATATAAGAATCAGCACGAACCGGCGGGTAAGTGCAGTCCGTGTGACACGCGTCGGAGCCTCACAGAACGCAACCCCATCCATCATAGGAGGAGGAGTTGGAAGCTCCTTTGTCACCGTCAGTATACGATCAGCTGTAGGTCGCGGATACCACTACAGAATTCTAGTCTATGTAAGGTAATTTGAAGACAAGTAATGTTTATTATAATGTTTTAAAATAAATAAAGTAATTTCTAGTTATTTTGTGGTTTTTGTCTGTGTTTTTCTGTCATTTCATTTATTTCTGATTCTATTTTCTCAAGATTTTGACATTAATGGAATGAAAGTTTTGAAAGCTTGATCGTGTGGTAGCAAAAATATACAAGTTGATTTTTTTAAAAACCTGATCTTAATACTTACTACTTACCAGCATATTTTATCATAAATTATGTGTAAAAATTCTACTATTTCTAACTACATATTTCCTGCAAAAACAACAGGAAATATTCGCAAAGATGGTTGTTCTAGTGGAAAATAAACTTTTTAGTTTTTTTGGAAAATAACGATGTATTTACTTTATGAATGGAAAAAGAAGTTTTAACAAAGATGTTTATATGTTTTAATGCGAATTTGAATACTACAAATACAAATAATCTTTATTGACTAAATTTTTCGTCGGTGCTCCATGGACCAATTGAAATTTGACCAATTGGTCTATGGGGAAAATTACATGTTTCCATCATCCAATTATCAACTGGGCTATGGAGAATTGAGAAATGTGCCGCTGCCCAGTTTAATAGTAAAGTAAAGCCTTGCCCACAAGTATTTAAAAAAAATATCCAGATCAATTTTTGAAACAATAATCATTTACTGAATAATCACGACATAACAATTTTTCACCCACTTCCAAATTTACATCAATGACCTCTGCCAATTACCTATCATCCATTGTGATATATTCACCTACGCTGATGATACGGCACTCCTTATTTATGACAGAGACTGGACCAAGGTGACTGATAGAGTTGAAACTTCATTGCGTAGTATAATGGATTGGCTAAGCAACAACATGCTGACATTGAATATAGCTAAAACTAAAATCATACAGTTCTCTCCAACAAACTGCCCTAAGCCTCCAACTACTAAAGATATAATCCCACATGTATGCAAAGATTCTACCCAATGTAAATGTATTAGCCTCTTTTTGGTACCTAACATCAAGTATCTAGAAGTCCTTATAGACGAAAAGCTTGACTGGCGATCACACATAGATGCTTTATGTTCCAGGCTCCGTAAGCTTATCTATTTGTTTAAAGAACTACGACATTCTGCGGATAGGGAGACGGCAACAATGGTCTACCGCACGTTGTGTGAGTCTATAATTACCTACTGTATTCCAGTATGGGGAGGGACATTTAAGACAGCTATGCTTAGAGTGGAACGGGCACAACGGGCTGTACTTAAAGTGATGTCCTTCAAAAAACAAATCTATCCCACAAGGAAGTTATACTCTGAAGCCCATGTCCTTACGGTTCGACAATTATATATCCTCCGTACTGTCCTACGTAGACACACATGTTACCAATAAGCTTAGATGCAATAAATAGACGCACTGGTTTTCCAGTCTGCAAAGTAACCAAATGTCGCACCGCACTCGCGTCCAGACACTTTTGTGCATTAAGTTCAAAGATCTACAACCGGGTTAATAAATCTATCTCAATTTATAAGCTCACGTTATATAAAGTGAAGCAAATTTTAAGATCATGGCTTCAGTCATTAAGTTATGACGACACTGAAAAGTTAATTTTATCAGTATAGGTCTACCAGAATCTCATGGCAAATGTGGAAATAAAAATTTGTTGTGTGCAATACCGGGGAAATTGGATTAAACGATCTTGATACTGTTTAATTTTTATTTATGTCTTTAGTATTAATGCGAATGCAAATGAAAGCGAAAGTCAAAGAGGTGGTAACAATGAAGAAGGGTGAAAAGGAAGAAAAATATAACAGGAAGTTCTCCGATAACTTCAGGGCCAATGTTAAGCTGTTCTGGAAACAGGTAAGATTGGCTCGCGGAGTGACAAAAACATCGAGCATGAATGGAATAAGAGCAGAAGATGGGTGCTTACTGAGTGAAGAATGTAAGGTCTTGGATCGCTGGAAGGGATATTTTGAAAGTTTATTTAGTTGTCAGGATAATGTGCAAGGAGTGGGTAACTGGGCAGAGGCAAGTTGTCAAGACCCAAACTCGGACGAAGAGCAAAAGCATGAGAATGAAATAGGAATGGATGAGATTATAAAAGCACTGAGTGGGATGAAGATTGGTAAAGCTGCAGGGTATGACCGAGTATCTGTTGAAATGCTGAAGGGCGGTGACGGGGTGGTAGCAAGCCTGTTGTGCCGGATCTTTAATATGTGTTGGAGGTATGGCCGCGTGCCGGATGACTGGTGCAAGGCTGTAATCGTACCACTATATAAGGGAAAAGGCTCACAGCAGGAGTGTAAAAACTACCGCGGCATTAGTCTTTTGAGTGTTGTCGGCAAATTATATGCGAAAGTTTTAATAAATAGAGTGGTAAAAGTGACAGATGAACAATTATGGGACGTGCAAGCAGGATTTAGAGAGGGAATGGGCAGTATGGATCAGATCTTCTCCTTGAGGAGCAGAGCTGAAAACATCTGGCTAAGCACAAAAAAGTCTACTGTGCTTTCGTGGACTTGGAGAAGGCCTATGACAGTGTGTGGAGGGATGAACTGTGGTCGACGCTATCCGGGTACGGTGTGGACTGGCACTTGGTACGGGCACTGAAATCTCTATATAGGGATTCCAGTGCTTGTGTTAGGATTAATGGGGCGTATACGAACTGGTTTTTCCATTTCAAGGGGTGTTAGACAGGGCTGTGTAGCGTCACCGTGGTTGTTCAACTTGTACATGGATAGTTGTCTGATAGGTTTGAAAGAGCATGAGTGCGGATTGAGGATGAATGAGTTGCCTGTCAAATGCCATCTCTATGCAGATGATCAAGTTCTACTTGCATCGTCAGCAGAACAGTTGCAAGACATGGTGACTGTGATGAATGAAGCTTTTAAGTTAAAAGGGATGAGTATAAATGTGAACAAGACTAAGGTAATGGTGTTTGAAAGAGAAGAAGATGTATCGAAGTGTGAAGTGAAAATAAATGATAAGAGTGTGGAGCAAGTGAACGAGTTTGTATATCTGGGAAGTATGTTCACAAGGGATGGAAAGATTGAAGAGGATGTGGAAAGGAGAGTGAATGCAGGGAATAAAGTGAATGGTGCTATGCATGCAGTTGTGACCAACAAGTCGATGTCTCCGGAAGCTCGACTCGCCGTTCACAACAGCGTGCTGGTGCCTACACTTATGTATGGAAGTGAAGGCTGGGTATGGCAAAAAAGACATGAAAGTAGGATTAATGCAGTAGAAATGCGCTCCTTGCGGAGTATGTGTGGTGTAACTTTAACTGATAGATTGAGGAATGAGGTAATAAGACAACGTTGTGGTTTAAAAGAAGATGTAGTGACTAAAATTGAAAAGGGTATGTTAAGATGGTTTGGCCATGTTGAGAGGATGAATGAAAGTCGACTTACGAAAGGTATTTACAAGGCAGACGTGAATGGAAACGCCGGGAGGGGACGCCCTAGAAAGACATACATAGACCTTATAGATGATGTTCTTCAGAAAGGCCAAGTGCGCAGTACCCATAACCGGCGTGTGTGTATGACTAGATGTATGAATGTGTGTGAAGCAAAAGAAGTATGTAAGGATCGTAGCAGGTGGCGTTCTGTAGTTTCTGCCTACCCCCATGGGAAAAAGGCGTGAGTTTATGTATGTATGTATGTAGTATTAATGAACATAAGGTACCTATATTATAGTAGTCACAGCGGATATTTGTGTCTTTGAACTTGGTCCTGCCAACCATTGCGTAAGAAACAGTTTGTCATCGAGTATACTGCATAGAGTAAGCGAGATAGGACGATGTGACATACATAAGCGAGTGAAAGAGAGTTATACCATGCTATCTTCACCTTCAACATTGACACAAAAATAGCTACTGCGCGGGGTCTTACAACCAATTCAGAGACACAAAGATCCACTGTGAGTATTATAGGTATGTGTATGAATAATGTTGTTATACATCGGGTTCCTATCATAGGAAAAATAAATCAATTGAATATAAATTTAAGTACTAATTTATTATACACCATTTAAATCATACTAATAACTTAAAACCTCATTCAGAACTAGAAAACTAGAATACGATTCCATGAACTCCACTGGCATTTCAAAAACTTGTATCTTTGTAGTTTTATGTCATCTCTCTCCATCAAAATGGTTCTCTTTCATTGGCATTTAACATATTCAAAACCAATCTCTTTATGTATAAAGTCTGTAAACAATAATAAAATGTATCATGTTACTTATAGTCATTCATCATCATCAGTCTATATATACTTTTTTTTATGTAAGTTTTATGGCCTGGTTGCTAGGACCTAGGCTAGTTGTTAGCCACGTCTTTGGAAAGAGTTTTGGATCTTATATTTATTTTTATGTATGCATTAGAATGCAGATGTAACAGATTCTAATGTTTTTTGGAGTATTTGGCAGCAAATTGTATCGAGTCAGTCTTTCCAGTAAGCTTTGCAGAGGCAGTCAATACTACAATAAAATACTTCGCTCCACTATCCCGAGATCGCTTCTGTCAATGATTTCACAAATTGTCCAGTTGCGTGGACAGTTGAGACACAAAACTACACCAATATAATATCACAATATCCACTAGGAATCAATTTGCAAATAATATTAACCACTATATTAGCCACTGAACTTCACTCGACAAAATCCCGCCAAAAACTCCCGTCTCGATGTGCCGATGTGAATAGTAATGAAAAGAAATAAAAATTAAGTAAGAAAAATATAAAATAAACTAAAAGTATCAAAACAAGTCAGTCCAACTTACCGGTCCACTCTACGACGCACTTTAAAATCAAAGATTGAGTTTGATTAACGCATTATTCTTCCCTTATTTTATGATACACATTGAAAATAATATGTCTCGCTTGAGATCGAAGTGGTTTTTTCGACATTTTCACAAAAATAACAAATTTTTAAGATAATATCAAAAAAATTCAGCAGCGGTTGACACATCAAGTACTTTGATTTGACAGGTGACAATTGACATTGCCATATGAAAATCACAATTTAAAAAAATAAAAAGTGCCATGAGATTCTGGTAGACCTATACCATAAAATACGAGTATAATTTGAAAAATTAAGTTTTATCAAGATTACATAACATACCCACACGCTCACTCATGCGTCCACTCACCATCACACATACATACACACACACATCCACACATACAATCACACACACACTCGCAATCACGCACTTGCACGTTCGCTTTGCGTCTTTTTATTGTTTACTTTACTGTTTCAATAGCTACTAGTGTTACTTAATCCTTGTGTTATATTACATAAAAATTGAAATGTGTATTGATTTATATCAGCGGAGGACACTGATTCCTGTAACACAGGTTCGCCTAGCACGGGAGTCAGGGGCTTCACATGTATGTCTGTAATATTTTTATGTCAATAAAGTTTATTATTATTGTTGTAGTATATCTGTGGTTACTGTCATGTAGTTTGTCTCTATGAATAAAGTCAGTTGTTGTCAAGATCTCGAGGTGTTCCATTAATATATAACATGGTGGCAGCGGTTTTGCGATAAATTACTATTTTACGTAGTTAAACTTCAATAACATTGACAATTGCGAGCATTGGCCGCATTTTATAACGTATGATATTGATTTTTGCTGAAAATCACAAGGATTACATTGTTCTACGATGGAACACGCGCGGCCGCCATCAGAATTAAACTTGGACGGCGCTGGTGGGCCTGTTGGCCGCGCTGATGCTTGGAAAAAGTGGAGACAACAATTCCTCCTGTTTGTTAAGGCATCAGGAGTACACACGGAACCATCGAGTGTCCAAGCTAGCTTATAAGTAAATCTTATTGGTTCGGAAAGATTTGACGTGTATCAGACATTTACTTTCGAGAAAGAAGATGAACGTGATGACGTAACTGAGCTATTGAAAAATTTCGATACCTATTTTGGAGCAAAATCGAACGTTACTCTCATCCGGTACAATTTTTTTACCCGAAATCAACAAGATTGTGAATCTATCCAACAATACGTCACGGCATTGCGTCTATTGAGCAAAAAGTGCGAGTTTTCGTCATTAGAAGATGATCTGATCAAAGATCGTATTGTGTGCGGCATTCGTCAAGGTGCAGTCAGAGATAGACTGCTCAGATGCGAAGATCTAGATCTGGACAAGGCGATGAAGATCTGTCTCGCTATGGAGGCCTCGCAGGAGAGCGAGCTCCAAATGTCGAGTGCTGGCGTTAGCGGCGAGGGCACAGCGCATGTCAACAGTGTAGGATTCAGGGGATGCGGCCGAGGGGCAGGTTGCCCCAGGCGCCCCTGGGGTCCACAGGAGCCACCGCGGGCGCAGAGTAAAAGCACAGCGGGACGCTCTGGCGGCGCTGGGCGTAGGCGCGGGCACACCTTCGGCACGCCCCAAGAACAGCGCGTGCAGGTGGCGCCGCCGGCTCCGTGCGCGGCCTGCGGAGGCCTAGGGTGCGCGAGCGGTGACGTGTGTGCGGCGCGGTGGATCATCTGCTATTCGTGCGGTAATCAAGGGCATTTCGCGCGCAATTGTAAGTTGAATTATTTCAATCGTAATAGTGGCCGTAATCGAGTTGATCGGGTGTATGAAGTTGAGTGCGATGATGATGATATTGATCATAGTGAGTCGAAAGATGATATGTTTTTTATCTCGACCATCGGAGTCGGCAGCGAGAGTAGTGGTTCCGACAACTGGTTCCAGGAACTCTTGTGCACAAACGGCGGCGGCGTTGAAATCTTTAAATAAGACACAGGAGCCGATTTCAATGTATTATCTTATCGCGGATTTCGTGAGCTAGGTCTTGATGAATCGCTTATTATTAAAAAGAAGATACCTTTGATGTCATTTACGCATGATATGATTCCAATTGTTGGCACTTGTATATTACCATGGACGTATAAAAATGTTATGTTGTAGTATATCTGTGGTTACTGTCATGTAGTTTGTGTCTATGAATAAAGTCAGTTGTTGCCAAGATCTCGAGGTGTTCTATTAATCTTACCGCACGAATAGCAGATGATCCACCGCGCCGCACACACGTCACCGCTCGCGCACCCTAGGCCTCCGCAGGCCGCGCACGGAGCCGGCGGCGCCACCTGCACGCGCTGTTCTTGGGCCGTGCCGAAGGTGTGCCCACGCCTACGCCCAGCGCCGCCAGAGCGTCCCGCCGCGCTTTTACTCTGCGCCCGCGGTGGCTCCTGTGGACCCCAGGGGCGCCTGGGGCAACCTGCCCCAAGGCCGCGTCCCCTGAATCCTACACTGTTGAGATGCGCTGTGCCCTCGCCGCTAACGCCAGCACTCGACATTTGGAGCTCGCTCTCCTGCGAGGCCTCCATAGCGAGACAGATCTTCATCGCCTTGTCTAGATCTAGATCTTCGCATCTGAGCAGTCTATCTCTGACTGCACCTTGACGAATGCCGCACACAATACGATCTTTGATCAGATCATCTTCTAATGACGAAAACTCGCACGCTTTTGTTATAGATTAATAGAACACCTCGAGATCTTGACAACAACTGACTTTATTCATAGACACAAACTACATGACAGTAACCACAGATATACTACAACATCTTCCCCTATAACTAAATAATAAAATTTAATAATAAAATAAAAGTTCATCTATAAAAAATACATAACTTAATTATAAAAGTACATAAATTAGGCTTACTAATTTATTTAGGTAAGTTCTCTTATCCTTCCTTATAAACAAAAAAAAACAATTAAGTAGGTACTTATAAGTTAAAATAAAAGAAACACAAACTTAACTTTCTCAAATTTATATAAAACGTTGTAGAGGATAATGTACATTTTAATATGTAAGTATAAGAAAGAAAGAAAAAATTTAAAAAAATAAAAATTTGACTGAAAAATATAGAAAAATACTTGTGAAACAGGATTTTGCAGTCACAAGTTGTCACAAGCAGCTATGTACTACCTTAGTAGTAGGTACCTACTTAGATCTTTGCTGTGCAATCTTTTGCTCAGCAAGTTTCTTAGCCCTACGAGTGAGCGGTCCAGATGTCGGCATAGGTAGAAGCTCACTCTCCTCACTTGTACCTTCATCTGCACGTGCATCACTGAAAGCCTCTTCATCGATTTTATCAAACACACTGGTTTTAGGTAATTCCGATTTGCATTTAATTAGATGACGACGATTGCGTCTGTACCTGCCACCAGCCTTTGTCTGCACAACATATGAACGAGGAGTACAAGCATGACTCACAATTTTTGCTTTATGTCGGAACTTCCCCTCGAGACAAATAACAGTGTCACCCTTATTTAGCGCAGGCAGAGTTTTACAATGTTTATCGTAATACATTTTTGCACAATGTTGATCATTCAACATCGCCTGATATTCAGATGGGTCGATAGGTTTAGGTTTGAGAATGTTGGGATGAACAGGTAGCTGGCAACGAAGCCTTCGACCCATCAAGAGTTGTGCTGGAGAACTCAAACCATCCCTGGGCGTATTTCGGAAATTTAAAAGTGCAAGATAAAAGTCACCATTACTTTCTATTGATTTCTTCAATAATTTTTTAACAGTTTGAACCGCGCGCTCGCTTTTACCGTTAGCCTGTGCATAATTAGGTGAGGATGTCACGTGATCGAAACCCCACACATTAGCAAAACTTTTGAATTCCCGGCTCGAGTACTGAGTGCCGTTATCACTTATCAGTAAGCTCGGAAAGCCATGTCGTGAAAAAATTTGCTTCATCTTTTGTATTACTTCATTAGATGTTATATTATTTAACTTACAAACTTCTGTAAAGTTAGAATAATAGTCGACCAAAATAAGATAATATTTTCTTCTATATTCAAATATATCTGAGCCTACTTTGTGCCACGGAAGGCCAGGTATTTCAATAGGAATCATAGGTTCTTTAAAGGGCGCGTTTGAGTGCTCCTGGCATGTGTGACATCGCTTTACAAACATTTCAATATCACGAGACATACCCGGCCAAAACATAACCTGTCTCGCGCGCCGCTTGCACCTTATCTATGCCTAGATGGCCTTCATGCACTATTCTTAGCATTTTTTCTCTCAATTGACTCGGAATTAACACTAGCATAAGAGAAATAATTTATTTTGAATTTCTAATGTCAACTTACCTAAATAAATTAGTAAGCCTAATTTAAGTTCTTAAATAATTAAGTTATGTAATTTTTTAGATGAACTTTTATTTTATTATTAAATTTTATTATTTAGTTGTAGGGGAAGATGTTGTAGTATATCTGTGGTTACTGTCATGTAGTTTGTCTCTATGAATAAAGTCAGTTGTTGTCAAGATCTCGAGGTGTTCCATTAATTTATAACAATTATTATTATTATTTGTACAAAGATTACAATACAAATCAATGTGAACATCTATCTCATTGAGTCCGTTGGGATCCCAGAATTGGCGACAACAGTCTTCGCAATACCCTCATCCCGAAGACATACTGTCATTTGGCAACCAATTGACACCATACATAATGACAAAATTTTCGGTGAAGTGGCCATTTCAAACAGTTTACATATTTTTTAAGAGAACCAGGGCTACCAACATAGCCCGAAGAATTACCAAACTTAAGTAGCAGTGGGCAGAGCAGATTGCTCGCAGAACGGATGGCCGATTACGGAGAAAGTTTCTGGAGTGACGACCGCGAACCGGAAGACGTTGCATTGGATGGCCTCCTACGAGTACCAGGTGGACCTGGTGAAGGTTGCGGGGATCCGCTGGATGCGAGACCCACGGGACCGATCAAATGGCGACGCTTGAGTGAGGCCTATGTCCAGCAGTGGACGTTTTCCGGCTGATATGATGATGATGACATGCTTTTCTATCTTTTCATTGAAGATTCTATTTAAATTAACTATAATTAACGAACATTATATTGTATTTATTTACGACGGTCGAATCAACTATTATTACTTCTAAATTTAATTTTTTTCGACGTTCAAAAGTGTCGCTTGATGACCTAATTGAGAAAAAAAAGGATAAAGAAATTTTGATCTATTTTTTATTATTTATTTATAATATTTTTGAATTCAGTTTGATGTGACCCAAAAAATATAACAAAGGCTTCTTTGAACCCAAAGTATAGGAAAATGGTGTGAACTCGGGGTTATAATGTTATAACGGAACATAGTTTTGGTTTACGTCCAGTGTGCTCCATAGCCCAGTTGGTAATTGGACGATGGAAACATGTAATTTTCCCCATAGACCAATTGGTCAAATTTGAATTGGTCTACGGAGCACCGACGAAATTTTTTTACAGCAGTTATAGCCTTTGACTCCCGAACTAGGTGGACCTGTATGACAGGATTCAGCTCCCTCCCCATTTTATATTGTCACAATACCAAATTAATATTTTAATTTTATAAGAATTCATAATAAAAAAAGTAAAAAACATAAAATAAAATAAAATTAATCAAGTAACTATTCAGTCATACATAAAATAAATTAAAAATATAACTACTAACAAAAATTATTATAAAACCTCAAATTAAAAAAAAATATCAAAAATTATTATAGAAATATTAAATTATTATCATTACCATGATTACAACATATTTTTTCGAATTAAATATCATGAACAATTTAATTAAATAACTACACGAAATTAACTAATATCTATACATTTAAATAAACTAAATCTTAGACGTGCTGTGTGAGTAACTGAGTATGTGTATGTGGGTGCTTGTATGTTTGTGTGTGAATGTGTGTATGTATGTGTTGTCATCGTCTTCAGCAAGCAACGTTCTTGTGTGCTCTTTCAAGGCGTAAGATATGGGTTTTGCATCATCCCCAAGCTCTTATACAGTAACCAATTACCGATTGAGCCAATGCATGATACACCGTATGGAGAAGATCGTTTCCTGCTACATGCCTGACCTTTTAAAAAACCCATATGAGTTTACTGACTCTTGATGAAACAATGTGTATGTCGCAGGGATATGATGAAAACAGGGAATTGATCAAATCTCTACAAATCTCTAAGCGATTTGATCAAATCACGGAGGATGTTAAAATAATAACACGTTTTTATCATTTCCCTAAACAAATCTGGTGATTTGACAAATCCCAATAAAGAAATCTAGTGATTTGAACAAATCTCAAAATTGGTTCAGTGAAATGACAAAAATAACTTTTCTGTAGTAATTTAAAGGTTTATTTTGTACTTTGCTTTCCGAGGTAAGCGGCGTTATGTTATATGGTCAAAGAATCAGTCCAAGAGCGAGCGAAGCGAGCTCGGGAACTTAGGGCACCCCGACACGGACAGGTTAGGTTCGAACGAGATGACGGGAGCTGAAGTGAGCGAGCAAAGCGAGCGAACGCAGCTCCCGTCATCTCGATCGTGTTAGGTTACTTTTGACCCTGCAGACAGAAATAGGAGCCCCGCGCAGCGGGGCTACGTCGACTTTGTTACATGTTTTATTATCTTTTCACTGAATCAATTTAGGGGTTTGTTCAAATCACTAGATTTTTTTTGTGAGATTTGTCAAATCACCAGATTTGCTTAGGGAAATGATAAAAACGTGTTGTAATTTTAACATCCTCCGTGATTTGATGAAATCGCTTAGAGATTTGATCAATTCCCTGTTTTCATCATATCACGACGACATGTATATGGGGTTGCCAAGTAATTTTTCAATCTATGAGAACCCCAAGGTATCTTACCGTTTTAATTTACTCACAATTGTGGACGAGCACTGTTGCATTTACCTATTTATTGTATTTTTGATTGTTTGTTTTGCTGTAGAAGCTTTTAAGTGCGGATTTTTTTTTGTACATTCTTCTCACATATATGTATTTTTTTCAACAAGAAAAATGTAACCAAATACTTGTTAAAACATTTTTATTTTTTAAAAGAGTAAGTGTGGCGTTTCTTGTCCGTTTTTCTCCATAACAAGCTAAATTTCCGAATGGACGGTAGAATCAATTATTATTACTTTTAATATTTTTTTTGACGTTCGAAAGTGCCGCTTAATGACCTAATTGAATAAAGAAATTTTGATTTTGATTGATTTTGATTTTGATTGATTTTGATTTTATCCTATAACACCCTGGCTATTTTTTTAGGAAATATTTTCGATTTACAAAAACGTCTATTCTACAGATTTATTGTATGTGCGTTGTAAAAAATTATAAAGACTGTTCCGTTATTTTTCTGTGATGCCTCGTGATGCCTCGATGGCACGATACTGACCGTGCCACTGTAACATTATTTTTCATCCCGCCATGCTCTTCGATATCTTAGTGCAAAGGCCGTTTTTATCCGCTAAAGTATAAATTAAATTGAATTTAGAACATCGTGTGCACTAAAGCTGGAATCAAATTATCGGACGCGGCTTACGGACGCGACTGACAGCTGTGACTTATAGAGTATCTAGGCAATGAATGTACATTACATTGTGCAAACTACTGGACGTAAGTCACGGACGTGAACTTTGGCGTTCGGACGTCTGATAGAGAGATCTGGCAGCCGCGTCCCATACGAGTGTGCACACATATCAGCCGTGGCTGTAAGTCGCGTCCGTCAGTCGTGTCCGATAATTTCTTCCCAGCTTCAAAACATCATTAAAGAAAAATATTTATTTGTACGTGTACAGGAGACACGAGAAAATAAGCATACACTTAAAAAATAATAAAATAAAAAACCCTGTGCGAGACCAAAAAGGCTCCTATCTCAGCATGTGCAGCGATATCCAAAAAAGGTAATAACGCTGCGCTGATATTCTGATAGAGCCTACTGTTGATGCCACGGACACACTTACGGAAACAGGACTTATATAATAAAATAAAATAGTAGAATATATAAATAAAAAACAAAATATAATAAAACACTGAAGGTGGGTCAAAGTATGTGTAAGTAATATACAAATATATGAACGCAATGCACAAAGATCATTTGTCTAAACCATAGACAAACGACAGAGCGCGCGGACCAAAGAGTGGTTTATTAAAAAAAAACGGAAGAAAATAGAAATCTATGGTCGGCTGTCAAAAGAAAAATATTATGTAACTTAACCTATTTACTTCTACCTCCATGGTGCCGGTACATCCGGAAAACCCAGGAGATGCGTACAGGTGTGAAGAATTCGTCTCCGATGTTAATCGGCACAGAGGTTGTGGAACGCGTCCACAAATTCACGTACCTCGGGAGCGTCGTGTCAGAGACTGGAGGAACTGAAGAGGACATCACTTCACGGATTGCCAAAGCGCGAGCAACCTTCGCACAGCTGAGACCTGTGTGGCAATCGCGGAAACTGACCCGAAGGGTTAAACTCAAAATCTTCGGGTCCAATGTCAAATCCGTGCTGCTCTACGGGTGCGAAACGTGGAAGGTAACAAAGGACATCTCGCGCCAAATCCAGGTCTTCGTCAACCGATGTCTTCGTCGCATCCTCGGAATTTACTGGCCCGAGATCATCTCTAATGTAGAGCTGTTGGAGAGATGCCACGAGACCCCGATCGACCGCCAGATCAAGCGGCGTAAATGGTGTTGGATTGGTCACACGCTCCGGAGGAATTCCGATCACATTCCTAAACAGGCCTTAGATTGGAATCCTCAAGGAAAAAGGAAGCGAGGCCGTCCCCGTCAAACCTGGCGACGCACCATATTGGCTGAAGCGACGAGTATCGGAATGGCGTGGAGCGAGGTGAAGCGCGAAGCTCAAGACCGGTCACGATGGAGGACTACTGTGGAAGCCCTCTGCCCCAGCTAGGGGTCATAGGATCTTAAGTCCATGGTGCCGAATTTATCACACAACCATTTTTAATTTGTTAAAAAATCAGACTCGGAACCTTCTTGGTGTACTTTTTTTAATTTTCTTTGCGCGCACCATTTTGTTTTCACGTCAAAACCTTAGGTTAAAAACAAGAACCTTGAAAACAAGTGAAATTCCTAAAATGAGTGATTTAGCCACGAGGAAGTTTATTTGACGCCAACATAATTGACTGA
Organism: Orthosia gothica; assembly: GCA_949775005.1. Classification (NCBI taxonomy): domain Eukaryota; kingdom Metazoa; phylum Arthropoda; class Insecta; order Lepidoptera; family Noctuidae; genus Orthosia; species Orthosia gothica. Next base: position 39,895,355 of record OX459035.1, read on the forward strand.
AACTGTTAATAATGCACAAATAAGCTTTCTCCCTCAACAATCACGCGAGAAGTATTTGAAACAGTACGATATGTTTAAAACCTGGCGACTAGCTAAAAGAGCCAAAACTTGCCCAGAAAACGTTTTGCTGGCATATTTTATTGAATTATCCGAGACCAAGATATCTCTATGGATTACGTATTCAATGCTAAAAGCAACAATAAAGATGAAAAAAGACATACATATAGACACCTATCCTAAATTAGTGGCATTTTTAAAAACAGCCTTATCTGGTCATCAACTAAAATATCGAAGGTTTTCACAGTATCTGAAATTGAAAAGTTTCTTAACGAAGCACCTGATTTCGTATATTTCTGCCGTGGTATAACTAAAACGCCGTTATCCGACATCTGGTCGATTTTTTACTTTTGATGCTATGTTAATGAGAAAAAAAAAAATAGATCTGTGTGTGTGTGCGAATTACCGAATCTATTCAAGGTACAAAAAAATAGCATAAACGGATCGATAGATATTTTTTTCTCATTAATATAGCATTATATTATGATGATCATGATGAATCATCAAAAGTTAAAAATCGACCAGATGTCGGATAAAGGCATTTTAGTTATAACACGGCAGATTTAGCGGCAAAAGTAAGCCAGTTGTACATTCAGTATCTACTTAAATATATTAATTTACTGCTTAACATAATCTAATACGTACCTACTTAGTGGATTTTGATAGGCAAATAATGCATCCATATCAATTTTATTAATTTATCTACTACAATACTCTTTACGTTACAGGTTGTTCTTATTATTGGTATAAACGGAGCATTTCGAACTAATGAACTAACACCACTTAATGTCAAAAACATTGAGAAACATTCAGATGTCTCACTCTTAATTAATTTACCTAATACAAAGGCAAAAAGAGACCGCGACTTCGTCTTTTGCAAGGAATACGTAATAATTGTTGTAAAATATCAAGACTTATGCCCGCTTAACACTCCAATCAATTGTTTTTTTCTACAATATCGCAACGGGAAGTGTGCTGGATAGCCTATGGGTGCTAATAAAATTGGCAGTATCCCACAAGAAATAGCAATATTTCTTGAACTGCCAGAACCCCTGTTGTACACGGGTCATTGTTTCCGACTAACTTCAGCCACACTTTTGGTCGATTCAGGAACTGATCTCCTGTCCCTTAAGCACCATGAAGGCTGGAAGTCCAATGGGGTTGTAGAGGGATACATAGAGGATTTCACCCAAAATAAGTCTAAAATTTGTAAAGGCATTGTAGGATCCATTACACTGAAATTAACTTAATTATACCTAAGTGTTATTTGTTATAATTTAAAGATTATTCTGTAATACTTACCTATCATAATGTAGTAGTTAATACCCAAACTGAAATAAAAGTAGCTTGTGATTGTAAATGTTATTTTTTGCATTAAATCATTTTCTCGCTGAGGTGGGATTAAAAGTTAGGTTTTGCACTCGAGTGCGAAGATTTTTCACCGCATGTTCTTTTAATTCTTTTGACGCTCAGGATTCTAAGTTTTGAATCCTTCGCTTGCTCGGTCATAAAAATTGAGCACGCGGTTAAAAAGCAACTTTGCAATCTTGTATAACAAATAACTATTAAGGGTTAGTACAGCTTATCTGTTTCTTTGTCTATTAGTCAATATCTCAGAATCCAACGCCTTTCTAGCCATGTTATCAATCATCAAATCAAATAGTTTATTTCAAATAAATCTTATACTAAGGCACTTATGTATTGTCAAAAAAAATATGAATCTAGTTGTTGCACATATAAATTACTGGCAGATGCCTCGCGGTTTCACCCGCGTAGTTCCCGTTCCCGTGGGAATACAGGGACAAAAAGTAGCCTATGTCACCCGGGCATAGTGTAGCTTCACAACGGTGAAAGAATTTTTGAAATCAGTTCAGTAGTTTCGGAGCCTTTTCGGTACAAACAAACACACAAACAAAAAAATCTTTACTCTTTATAATATTGGTATAGATTATCTTTAACACAATCCGTCTTTCGATTCCTTGGTCTTCCCCTAATCTTATCTTTACATTAATTAATATTATCGCAAAGAGATAAATGCTTGTAAATACTTATTTACAAACGCTGTATACAGTAATTAAAGTCAAAGTCCTAAGCAGTTTTTCTTTACTTAATAGGTCACTGATAGGATTATTTTATCTTATTATATTATTTAGCTTATCATTCTGCAGTTTTGGTATAAATACTGCTTCCTTCAGAAGGCAGGTATAGTAGCAGTGAACTCTAAGGAGTCAGCTGAAGTCTTTTGAGAGTCAAGTCTAAACCACATTGACATGGTAAGTGTATTTTGAAATATTTACAAGATAAATGAAACCATTTTTATTACATTACTTTTTTGTGGCAAATTTCGTTATTATTTGGAGACACCTGAATGTAATGTCTAAATAAAAGCGCATTTTTTTTTGCACTGCGCAGAATGTCAAAAATAATTTAACCTAGCTAGGGAACAAGCTTTTATATTTCTTTTTTGTCTAATTATTGCTCTCCCACTGCTGGGCAATGACCTCCCCCAACGCCTTCTAGACATTTTTTTCCCGCGTCATTTCGAACCAGCCCTCATGGTAATATAAGTTTTTTAACAAGCTTTTTATTTAAGTCACGTTTTTTCACAAGAAACAAATTTGTGTGAAAAATTGAGCTTAATCGGACACCTGGAAGTTTTTCAAATATAACTTACAAGATTTGATAACAATATAGTAAATGAAAGCTTGGAGAATACTTAATGTTTTTTTAATATTTATGATCAGTTTTAGGGACAGGACTTCCAGTCAAAATCTGAAGCAAGAAGAAGACCAAAGCAGTTTAATGAGTCACGGTATGATTACAGATGAAGAGCGTACTTCTCGTCGTGATGTTAGCAGCGGCCGCAATAGCTGCAATAGTAGAGGTAGTACCTGACGTGGCTGACGGAAACGAAGTGGCTTCCGTAGACGTGAACGAGATGCCAGAGGTGATTGTGACTGAAGTAGATGAGCTGACTGACGAGGCTGAGGAGCCACAGACTGCGTAACCTGAGTGTTGGAAGTATTAGTTCTGGAGATACTTTACGGTTCAAGTAAGTATCTATAAACTGAACCAAAACTGGTAATGCCAAGCCAGTTAAGATTAAGATGGATATTATCATTTAAAGTATTAAATGAAAAACACTTAAATTGCAATCGCCATTCAGCAAATGGATTGGGTTACATATCAGTAAAATTTAAATAAATAAGTTTGCCCTAACAAAACTGCTATATGAACTATATTTTTTGTAATCATGATTTTCATTTGTCTTTTCAGTAACGTGTACGGTGCCAACCCTATTGCAAATCGTGTTCAGGTGAGAGATTATAGATTCAACGCGAACCGGCGGATAACTGCGATCCGGGTGATCCGTGTGGGAGGCTCACAGAACGCAACCCCATCCATCATAGCTGGAGGACTCGGCAACTCCTTTGTCACCATCAGGATACGAACAGCTGTGGGCCGCGGATTCCACTACAGATTTCAAGTCTATGTCAGATAATACTTTAAAAGGTTTTTGAAACCCTTTTGAAAGTATTATCTAACATAGACTTGTTGTACTTTCAATTTATTTAGCAGTTTTTTTTTTGTCTGTTTATCGAGTGTTTGATTGCATTATTAAAAGCTGAAAAAAACAGTAAAAAAAATGTCCTATCTTGATAACAACAATTTACTGGAAAATGAGAGGTGGAAGGGGTAACAAAATGTTTATAGTAAAGATTTAAATTTTATATTTAAAAATTATTTTTGCATAGTAACTTTAAAGTTAATTTATTAAATTTTCGCAATAAATAACGATTTACAAAAAAAAAAATATCATCAACTATGTTTAAAAAATAATCTATTAAAAATATCATCAAATATCACCAACCTAACTCAGCATTGAGGGTCAGACACTCTGCGATGGCTTCGTAGCGCTACGCAGTGACCTACAAAATGCTACGACGTAGCACAAAGGCGTGCGCGTGATCTCAAACTTCCTTGAAATTATTTAATTGTGAAAAAAAGTTTGAGCTCCTTTACATTTTAATTTTAATTAGCAATAAATAATATGGATTTAGGTATGAGATAGTGTTAAAACCTCAAAGTTGTGGACCAAATCTAAAGATTTTCAAAATTGTGTAAATATTTTTCTAGTTATCACTTTGCATAAAGCCGCACCAGATCAAATGAACAAACAAACCGACCTTCAAATCAAAACACTACAAAGCGAAAAATAACTTTGTTTTCGGAAGTTTTTAAACATATAAATTGTCGGTTTTTGACACCGACTTCCAAAGTGAAATTGATTCTTCGCTTTGTAGTGTTTTGCTTTGGAAGTTGATTAATTGTTTTTGTTAAATAGTTTTCTATTTCTAGTTTTTGTATTTCATATTACTATGACAAAAAATTATAGATATTAGGATAGTATTATCACACACAAATAAGTTTAATTATTTTTATTAATTTTGAAACATTGAATAAAAAATTATTAAAAAACCTAACACAAAAAAAAACTGCTAAATAAATTGAAAGTACAACAAGTCTATGTTAAATAATACTTTCAAAAGGGTTTCAAAAACCTTTTAAAGTATTATCTGACATAGACTTGAAATCTGTAGTGGAATCCGCGGCCCACAGCTGTTCGTATCCTGATGGTGACAAAGGAGTTGCCGAGTCCTCCAGCTATGATGGATGGGGTTGCGTTCTGTGAGCCTCCGACACGGGTCACCCGGATCGCAGTTATCCGCCGGTTCGCGTTGAATCTATAATCTCTCACCTGAACACGATTTGCAATAGGGTTGGCACCGTACACGTTACTGAAAAGATAAATGAAAATCATGATTACAAAAAATATAGTTCATATAGCAGTTTTGTTAGGGCAAACTTATTTATTTAAATTTTACTGATATGTAACCCAATCCATTTGCTGAATGGCCATTGCAATTTAAGTGTTTTTCATTTAATGCTTTTAATGATAATATCCATCTTAATCTTAACTTGCTCGGCATTACCAGTTTTGGTTCAGTTTATAGATACTTACTTGAACCGTAAAGTAGATCCAGAACTAATACTTCCAACACTCAGGTTACGCCGAGTGGCTACTGCAGTCTGTGGCTCCTCAGCCTCGTCAGTTAGCTCATCTACTTCAGTCACAATCACCTCTGGCATCTCGTTCACGTCTACGGAAGCCACTTCGTTTCCTTCAGCCACGTCAGGTACCTCTACTATTGCAGCTGTGGCTGCCGCTGCTAACATCACGACGAGAAGTACGCTCTTCATCTGTAATCATACCGTGACTCATTAAACTGCTTTGGTCTTCTTCTTGCTTCAGATTTTGACTGGAAAGCCTGTCCCTAAAACTGATCATAAATATTAAAAAAACATTAAGTATTCTCCAAGCTTTCATTTACTTTCACCAGTCGCGGTGTCTGTTATCAAATCTTGTAAGTTATATTTGACACTTCCAGGTGTCCGATTAAGCTCAATTTTTTCACACAAGTTTGTTTCTTGTGAAAAAACGTTACTTAAATAAAAAGCTTGTTAAAAAACTTTAGTACCATGAGGGCTGGTTCGAAACGGCGCGGAAAAAAAATGTCTAGAAGACGTTGGGGGAGGTCATTGCCCAGCAGTGGGAGAGCAATAATTAGCCAAAAATGAAATATAAAAGCTTGTTCCCTAGCTATGTTCAATTATTTTTGACATTATGCGCAGTGCAAAAAAAAATCGCTTTGATTTAGACATTACATTCAGGTGTCTCCTAATAATAACGAAAATTGGCCACAAAAAAGTAATGTAATAAAAATGGTTTCATTTATATTGTAAATATTTCACAATGCACTTACCTTGTCAATGTGACTTAGACTTGATTCTCAAAACACTTCAGCTGACTCCTTAGAGTTCACTGCTACTATACCTGCTTTCTGAAGGAAGCAGTATTTATACCAAAACTGCAGAATGATAAGACAATCCTATCAGTGACCTATTAAGTAAAGAAAAACTGCTTAAGACTTTGACTTTAATTACTGTATACAGCGTTTGTAAATAAGTATTTACAAGCATTTATCCGTTTGCGATAATATTAATTAAAGTAAAGATAAGATTAGGGGAAGACCAAGGAATCGAAAGACTGATTATGTTAAAGATAATCTATACCAATATTATGAAGAGTAAAGATTTATTTGTTTGTTTGTCTGTGTGTTTGTTTGTACCGAAAAGGCTCCGAAACTACTGAACTGATTTCAAAAATTCTTTCACTGTTGTGAAGCTACACTATGCCCGGGTGACATAGAAACTTTTTGTCCCTGTATTCCCACGGGAACGGGAACTACGCGGGTGAAACCGCGTGGCGTCCGCTTGTAATTTATATGTGCAACTAGATTCATATTTTTTTGACAATTCAAAAGTACCTTAGTATATGGTTTATTTGCAATAAACTATTTGTTTTGATTATTCATAACATGCCTAGAAAGGGGTTGGATTCTGAGATATCGACTAATAGACGAAGAAACGGATAAGCTGCGCTAACCCTTAATAGTTATTTGTTATACAAGATTGCAAAATTGCTTTTTAACCAAGTGCTCAATCCTGATGCCCGAGCAAGCGAAGGATTCTAAAATTGAATTGATTTGAATCCTGAGCGTCAGCGAGGGAATCAAAAGAGCAAGAAATGAAAAATCTTTGCACTCGAGTGCAACACGTAACTTTTCATCCCACTTCATCGAGGAAATGACTAAATGCAAAAAAATAACATTTACAATCACAAGCTACTTTTATTTCAGTTTAGGTATTAACTAGTATTACAGAATAATATTTAAATTATAACAAATAATACTTAGGTATCATCATCATCAGCTTATCAACTTTCCCACTGCTAAGACACAGGCCTCCTCTCTTTACTTAGGTATAATTAAGAAAATTTAAAGTACCGTTGCTACAGTTACTTAAGTTGAGTGTAATATTTTTGTAAGGTACGGTAATGTTGGTGTTAGTGATTTGTGTACGTTTTTCGATAAACTATCTGTCATACTTCAGGTTGTACCGATTCATCGGATTCCTTGGCGTAAATATTGGCGAGAGAGGGCGATGGTTATGTGTTTCGTAACGGCTCATTTTTGATGTAGAAGGGCCAGTCCAAGGATCTGACTGAGGCTCTTTCAGTGTAACGGCATTCGTTACATATTATAGACTCTTATTCTTATTTTAGACTAGATTCTTATTTTAGACACTTATTCTAGACTCTTGCATAGGAACGATAAGATATAGCAAATCCCCCAGAAAACTATCTTGCCTGGTGGATTAGGTATTATCTAGTTGATTAAATCTACCCACCTCTTTGATAATTACCAAAATAATTGTCAATAACAAATGATTTACTGATGAGCTTAATTTCGCGGGGCATTACCGTAAATAGAGGTGTCAATATCAGTTAACTACTAGTTTAAATTATAACACGGTTTAAGCTTACTGATAAACATAGTATTAAAATTTAAATTCCTCCGACACGATATTACTATCTTGCGCAAATACCCCGATTCAAACAGTAAAACACCCATGCGTTTTAGATGCTTGAACTGCTTTTCATCAAACATAAGTAAGAACTGTGATCCTACACACAGATACACATATACACAAAAATACGGGTACACACGTCAAACATATAACATGCCGCTTTATCCGTCGGGCGTTAAAAATATATCTATTTAGTCCGTCATTTCGATAACCTAAACATATTGGACAAGTATTTTTCTTTTGCCAAGTAAACAAAATATTACGACGATACGGTGCGTTGAAATATCGTGTGACGTCAAAGAGTACTACATTTTGTACTGATAAAGTGACATCACAAGCGCCCACTCCTGAAGTTTGATGCACTTTATCTTTGACAATTTTTATTTATTTGATAAAGCAAAAAAATACGGGATCAATATTATTTGATAATCTCACTGACGGACTTAATAGAATTATCATTTTTCTACCCAGGAAACATCCATATTATAGGTTTCATAACAGTAACTCTTGCAGTTTTCAAAAGAAGAGTGAAAGAACACTACCTTTCCATTCCATCATAGTTGTATATAATATGTATAATTATCTTTATATATATATTAGTATTTATTTAGTATTAGTTGTTATGATATGTATACTTATATGTATGTATTTGAAAGTATATTTTATTTGTTATATTAAATTTCATAACTGAATTTTTTTATGATTTTATTTTTCCCTCCACACACAATGTTACAAGGTTTACATGACTCGTCAGGACGGATACCACAAATGGCTCTGATGCATTTCTTTTGCGCAATAAATCTTTAGTCTTTGTTTACGGTTTTTATATATTTTTAAGAGTTGAGAGAATTGTTCAAACTTCCAATAAGTGCTTCTAGTTGGGCAGTTCAAACTCTAGACTTCACGCGCTGTCTGCTGGCGGGCGGCTTACGCCTTTAGACCACCGAACCTATGATAAACACTTCGAAATTAGACGCTCTGTTGCTAATATCGGACTCTAAACGTATGTCATTGACTCATTTAAATGTCAATTCAGTTCGAAACCGAGACAATTTTTTTTTTAAACTTGGATATTTTCCTGATTGTATCTCCGGTAATAGTTTGTACACAGATTTCGTTTTTTCACTGTTTGATATAAATTTTGTTTAGCAAGTATTAGTGTAACTTTAGCACAGATTACTGCACTTTAGAATATTTTGCCGAAATAAAATGTTCGTAAGTACAAAAAACACGTCCACTCGACACAGAGTTCGGTCTACCCTCGATTATTGTGCCGGTTGAGTAACGACGCAGCAGTCGACCGACGTTTTTCGGTTTGCTGCACTCAATTCATGAGGTACCCACCTTTCAAGCTTTTTCACATTCCCAATTTGCTTCAAGTGGATTAAAACAGTTGCACCACCGCTTGCAACTAACTTGGACGTGGTTTGCGATGGAGCCGATTCCACAATAGCCTTCAATTCTTCATTATCAACTTTGGTCTCCGGCCGTCCACGGGGCTCGTTCTGCAGGTCGAAATTTCCAGAATGAAAACGTTGGAACTAAAAACGCACTGTGTTTTCTTTTGGGACCCCGTCGCCATACACATCATTAATCCTTCGAGCCGTTTCTGCAGCACTGGTGCCACGAAGGAACTCGTACTCGTAAATAACGCGATATTTCAAGTTTTCCATTTTGTAAACTGACTGGCGCAAAGAAAAACCAAAAGAGGAAAAAACAAATGAATTACGGTTTTCCAAACACAAAAGCATGAGTAAATAGCTGTAAAAATTTATAATTGGAATTCCAAACCAAAGAGGAGATATTTGAGATCAAATTGGCCAGTACGAAAAAACTCCTATTTCATAGGTAAGGACCTAATAGTAAGCAAATTTTGTAAAAACTGTGACTATTTGAATAAACCCAGTGTATCGAATTTGTGTGATTTCACTTGGTCTTCCCGATTTTTCGTATCTCTCGGCCACCCTGGATGCGACATAAATAATATGTTTAATGAAATAATGTTGTCGTACTTTTTCCAATGAATACGATACACTATTAGGCAACGATTGGTCCAAGTTCAATGATAGTGTCCAGAAAAATAGGATACTGGTTGCAGTATATTTTAACGGCGTAAGAGGATGCAGTTACTGATTTCTTGAAATAAGTCCCTTTCACAAGGCAGTTTTGATAAATTATCTGTGACAAAAGCGGCTCATAGACCTTTTCATGTTGCCATTGAACTCTTGACGTGGGTCAACACTAATGATCAAACTACCAAACCAAACTTGTAATATTGAGTAAATTTTACGATGTTTGTTTTCCAGATTTGGCGAGAATACGACACGGACTTCAGCGGGTATATAGAGGCTGATGAACTGAAGGTAAATAAAGCCACTAAACTGGGCAACAAAATCAACTGACTCCTTGTTCTGCAAACGGCTTTTTCTGCTCATTGTTTGTACCTTTTTTATCGGGGCGAAACCTTCAAAGGGCGCTTGCCACATCTTTTTTTGAGTTTGCAAAAGTAAATCTCATGACGAATTCAATTAGCATTAACGTGACTAGAATACATTGTTTTATGCCAGCGTTCCAGTGTCTACCTTTGGGCTTAAACAACAGAGCAGTTCGATGGTTCATTTTCATCAGTACTATTTGAGATATCTTATACCCGTGACATATTTAGTATTAAGGAGTTCCAGTGGCTATCTGTGGTCATTTTCATCAGTGCCACTTCACCAAATGATAGTTGCATGCAAAAGTTTGCATGGTTGATGAAAATACCAAAATCTCTATATGTATGTCAATAATATTTGAGAATTGCCCTCGATTTGTCCATGATCTCATCATCAGATCCTAACCTGATGATGAGACCATGGGAAGTATACCCTTTCAAATAAAAGAAGAATTTGCTAAATCAGTGCAGTCTTTGAGTAATCAGGGAAAATAAATAATAAAATAGAAGATTCTGACGAATTGAGAAACTACTCCTTTTTTTGAAGTCGATTAAAAACTGGTATGTGACGCGCCAACTCCAAAATATAGTAACTGAGTTAATTCACAACTTCAGTCTATGTAAATAAAATTAGCAATTAGTCTGGGTCTTCATGTATAAATATTTTAGTAATTTTGTACCAACTGGTTGGTAGCTGTTTTAATTTAATTTTGAGTCTGGACGTGAACGTTGACCTTCGTGGTCGAGAAAAGCAATTTGAAAGTTTGTTTGTTCATTCGTAATTTGTTTTATAAAAACTAGAAAAAGAAAACTTTCATAAGTTTTTACCAATATTTAACTTAACTTTGAGTTTTGTAATATGTACGTAGGTATATACTACAATAGTCAAAGTCTACTTATAACTTTTAATATCATGTAAAAAATTTATACCTATGGATGAAGTTCAGTTTGGGCTACAACATCAAATATTTTATACAATAGTTGTTTTCTAAAGATACATAAATGATCTTAAGTACTACTTCAAGGGATTTGACCTGCAGCTAGGTAATATAGGCAAGTTAGATTAGAAGTATTGGTTGCGAACCTATGTACAGAAAAATAAAGGATAGCTACATCGTTTTTCCAGAATTTTCACCGAGATCTTCTGAAGGAAGCAAAGAAAATCAACGACGTGTCAGAAGACCAACTCATCGAATACACGGACAGAATGGTATTGTATCTTAAATTATTTTTTAACCATTTTCACCAGGTAGGCTAATTAAAATAGACCTAAAGTTCATCATAGAAATTCTATTTTCAAACCTACGAGATAAATACTACAAACCATCCTAAGGGTGTGTCTCTCCTTAATAGCCCGATAGAACCAAAAGGGTTTCAGATTATAGGCACAAAAATATTGGTTTGCTTATTTCCCCAATATAATTAAGCATGTGACCTCTGGGCATTAGTCTTACACGGTGGATGCCTGATGAGGAACGACGCCTCCACCGCCGTGGCCAGTCCAGAACGAGTTATTGAGACGACATAGACGTGATTGAGACGTGATTCCTCGTGTCTCCTGTGCGGGTCACAAATAAATATTTATCTTTGTTTCATTCTTTTTTTTATTTTATCTTTTAGCTTTCAGGAGTTGCAGTGGTTTGGGAACAGTGCGGTGAATAAGTCCCAAAAAAATAAAAAATAAACATGTATAAATATAATCTGAATCTCGGAAACGGTTTCAACGATTTTCATGAAATTTGGTATGCAGGGGGTTTCAGGGGCGATAAATCGGTCTAGCTGGGTTTCATTTTTAGAAAACATCGTTTTGTCTATTTTCACCCGAGCAAAGCTCGGTCGGCCAGGTACAGTATAATAATAATGGCGCCGCGCGCACATATGAATTTAACAATCTATACTAAAATATGTAACTGACTGGCTGAGTAGTATTTTTGGTGACAAGGAACTTTTTATCATAAGTAGATAATATAGCAGTTGAATAAAAAGTTATACGCGTGTTATATGCTAGGATAGAACCTTTTTTTTTTTTTTTGATCACTCTGAAAAAAAATGCATTACGCATACCCGCCCATTGAGGGAATGGGGACGGGCTATGTGGGACTCCCCGGAAAGTTCCAGTATACCCACTAAAATAACCCAGCGGCACTCCCGCATCGTCTCTGAGTGGAGGAGGACTGGGAAACTGGCAGAGCCTTTACGTCCAGTCCTCCGCCGACGACCGCCCGCCTTTACAGCGGGGCCTTCACGCCCCTCCCTTAGTGGAGGGGCCCGGGAATGACCACGTGCTCGGCCATTCCCGCCCGTCGAGGGTGGTGACCAGTGCAATGCAGACGAAAGGCGCCCCCGCGCCTGTCGCCCGCTAGTCACCACCAGGAGGTGGGAGGAGACGATCGAACAACCGCCTTCTCCCACCCCTTCTCCGCCTGCGGAGCGGTGGCGCGAAAGGATCATCCTCCCGCGCACGCTCCGCCTCCTCCTTTTGCGACATCACTACCTCGCAAAAGGAGGCAACCGCCGCCCAGGCCTCCTCACTCCCCAGCATGGAGTTGACCACACTGGGAAGTGAGAGGTCCTGCCCGACAACATCGATCAAGACACGGCGCAGCTCCGCCCAGGCTGGGCACACCTCGAGGGTGTGCTGCGCCGTGTCCTCCTCCGCGCCGCAGTCGTGGCACGCCGGGGTTTCCTCCCTCCGGATCCGGTGCAGGTGCGTTCCGAAACAACCATGTCCGGACAACACCTGCACCAAACGGAATGGAGAGGAAACCGTGGGGACGCTCGAGCCAGCCCTGCAAGACTGGACCGAGCGCGTCCAACGTCCGGCGGCCAAAGGTGGCGGTGGCGAGGGCCACCGTCCAGTGGACGACTATCGCGTCCCTCGCCTCCCGCCGCACGGCCTCCCGCTCTTCCACGGCGGGGCGCTCCCCGAGCGCCTTCCGCCGCGCCGTCCAATAGTACACTCTGGCGAGCACCCATGCCTCCAACTCCCACGGAGGCGTACCCGCCAGAGCGCACGCCGCCGCGAAGCCTACCGACCGGTAGGCCCTCGCCACCCGCTGTGCAATGGCCCGTTGGGGCCTGCGGATTGCTAGGATAGAACCTGAGACAACCTCAATAACAATAATGTTTTTGGATCACAGGGTACAAGGTTTTAATGAAACACTATAATAACATGATTCTTGGTGAAACCTTCGCAAACCACTCTCAGCCTGAGGAAAAACGGCCTGGGCGTTGGGATCATTGTCCAAAATTCACTGTTTTCAATGTTTGAGGTCCCTCCTCACTTTATCCGTAGTATAAGATATCTAGGTCTATTCAAAATCATATATTATGGAGCTCCCACATAAGTGCCAACCAACATTTTCTAACACTAATATGTTTGCAAAAAAAAATTAGGGACTGTTATATTCTGTTAGGAATTGTTAGATGATGTTTTGAGTGCTCCTATACTGATGGAAAATGTTTACCGGCTCGAGGTTTGGATTTACGTTCCGAGGCGTCTGTTTTATTTGTTACAATTTGTTCACTAACAATTTTGTGTTTTTTTTTATTAACTAGATGAAAACATTTTCATAACATTGTACTCATATGTTTGTTTAGAAAATGTTTACTAATGTTTGTAAACTTTTGGAATAGCTGTGTGGGAGCACTACAAGATGCAGACTATAGTAATGATTAAATGTTGATAATTTTCTTCTTAACAGGTTCACTGTCTAATTAGTAAAACAATAGAATGAATTCATTTCAATTATATGTTGTTTGCAGCTCCAAGTATTCGACTCTAACAAGGACGGAAGACTATAATTATCAGAGATGGCCAAGTGAGTATAATCTTTCTTCTTCTTTTCGTGGGGATGACTCGTATTTTTCTGACCAGTGCGTAGCCAGCAGAAGCTCTATACAAAGAATCGTTCTTGCAGTGGTAGCGACTGTCGCAATACCAAAAAATTAAGGGTCAAGTGATATTTTGATAGCATTTGTCAATCCCATATTTTTTTGAATATTTGAAAATCGCTATCCACACACTTTCGCTGATAGAAAGACACTTGTCTAAAGGATCTGTATAGATCTGACATTGTTTGAATTTTAATAGTAAGGACAGGGTCCGCCCTATTCTTCCAATATAAGTCAATGGTGCTGACGAAACATCAAATTTTGAAATGAGAATTCTCGCCCGTTTTGCGGCGTCAAGAGGCTGGATAGTTGATTTCCCACGCTAATCTACTTAAACTTAAATAATTTTAAAACATCAAAAAAAAGAACAAGAACGTTCTAAATGCGACACTTTTACTATTGTTTTTTTTTGTATCTCTTTTCTATAAATTTGCCGAAAAAGTACCTATTTAAAAATATAATCTTTTCATAATTCTTAAAAGATAGTTATGAAATTAAATCGATAAAAATATCAATCATGATATAATCAATGCGACAGGGGAATAACATTTAATCTATGTAATCGCAGCAAATCAAAGGAGATTGGACAGTGATTAATATTAATCTGACAATTATTATATGCTTTAATGGGATCAATTCGTTGATAAGATAGTCGTAATAATGCCGAGTAACTCAGGTATTTAATTGGGAGTACGAGTATACCACGGGAATGTACTACACTACTACCGATATAAAAATTTCCTATGTATGTCCCAACTCGGATCTTGCCATGGTAATCTTCTTCACGGTTAAGTAACGCCTAAAGTAGTCGATCCGTGGTCCACTACACACCAAGACCCCCGTGCCTCAGAAATTACGTTATACATATGCTTCCAGCTGTCATTCTTAAACCTTTGACAGTCTCTACGACAACCAGTCTTACCAAGGGAATAGGGTAGTTTACTGAAAATTTGTTTTTGGTCCGTCAGATAGATTTAAAAAAAATATTGGACACGTATTTTTTCTTTTGACACGTAAACATAAAGTGACGACGATATAATGCGTAGAAATATCGTAAAACGTCACGCCGTGAGTACACTTTATACTGCCTTAGTGTCGTCACAAACCCCCACTCCTGAACTTTGATGCGCTTTAACTTTGTATTTTTTTTATTGATTTGGTAAAGCAAAAAATACGTGTCTAATATTATTTGATAATCTGTGGTATTTATTTAACATATTTTAGTCAACTTACGTTTTATAACTCTATACAAACTACACCTTCATATCTTTTGAAATTGTATCAACTCATGTTAAACATTTTTATGTATTCTTTGATACTGTTAACACCTGAAATGCATATTTTAGTTATCTCTGATTGATTTAATATCCAAAACTTAATTTATATTGCTAATTTTTTAAATCTTAGCATATTTTATACTTTGACATTTTCATCTGATCTGACATATGTCTGTCTATTTTATTTTCTTAAGCCATAGACATAACATACCATGGACTAGCTAAACCTTCTTTAAGCTAGTTGTACATTATTATAAGGGCAACGGCAGACAGCCCCTCCTCTTTAAACCGTTTGTTATTTGTTCTGATCTTGATTTCTCAATTGAGATTTGAATTTGAAATTTATAAGAGATGACAGAACGAGGAAAAACGGGCGTCAACTTTTTGTATTGGATTTTGGCAGGGAACGCCGAAAGTAGGTTGACTACTGAGTATTATAATACCAACTGTATTTTCTATTATGAAAATTCTCAAAACTGTAATATTCAGCTTGTGTAACTGTATTACTTTCTGAAGTGCTCCAGTTAAATATATTGTGCGTGGTTCCCCAAAGAGAGAATTATTTCCTGGAACCTTACTCTCAACGGCCATCTCTTGGCATCAAAGGCCTCGCTGTTTGACGTATTGAGTCACAGCCGGCCTCCACACCACTTGCTGCTACTGCTGCTACGTACTTACCCGTTTTCCTGTCTATCCGTCCTGCTGCCTATTCTATTGCCTACCTGTCCGATTGCCTGCTTGTCCATCCTGCTGCCTGGTTAGCTGCCTAATTCAAGCAACCCACGTCGTGCGAAGCCAGCCCATTGTTTTTATACTCAATATCCTTTTATTTTCATAGCTTTAATTTTAATGACCCTTATTTAATCTTCATTTTATTAACGTAGCATACGTTTAGCTCAGTTGAGCTAAACGTAGCGTTACAAATCTCACTGGCGGACTAAATATAATTATTATTTATCTGCCCAGGAAACATCGTGCGTTGCGTTTAGACTGGACACTGACTTTAGCAAGTTTTTTTTTGATAATCCTCATCCTTTTAGCATAATACCTTAGTTCCCTTAAAGACAAATACTAGCCTTGCCCGATTTAACATCTATTTACTAGGATGGACTCAAATATTGTTTTCAAGCCTGTCCTAAAAACAATTCGGTGTCCGATAATTGGATTTCGGATCATTCGGGTCGGAATGTCCAATAACTTTAAAATGAATTTTAATTAAATGAGGCTTTGCCTATCCACGAACAGATTTTATCCCTAATTTTGAACCACGTCGACCGTCGAACATGTTCAGAAATAAATTGGCCGTGTGGGCAGTGACTGAGCTTATCCGAGTATGTCGAAACGTTTGCAAGTTTTAATTGAAAATAAATAGCTTTAGAAGTACTTTATATGGCAATCAGACGAACTTCAATACTGTTATATAACACTAGCTGACCCCCGCGGCTTCGCTCCCGTCTACTGGCTATCGACCCACCTATCACCTAGTTACCTACCCTACCTACCTACCCTATCTAGGTACCCTACCTACCTACCCACCCACCTAACTTACCTACCTACCAACCTACTCACATGCCCTACATACCTACATACCTATCCTACATACCCTACCCAGCCTTCCTACCCACCTACCCTACCCTACCTACCCACCTACCCTAACTTCCCTACACTACCTTCTTACCTACCAATTTTTTTCAAAATTTTAAACTATTTATCTGAATAAGTTTTTTTTTTTTAAGCATTGCCTCGCACTGGGAATTTCTTCCTATATCGTGGGTGTGTTTACAAACATATAAACTCACATACACAACACCCAGAGCCGTAACAGCTATCTGTAGGTCATACAAATATTTGCTCCGTGCGGGAATCGAACCCGCGACACGCAGCGTAGCAGTCAATCGCTCAACCACTGCGCAAACCATGCGCCCAAAATTAATACTACAATACGAATGTAACCAACTTTTGCTTCTGCCGGCGATAATAAATAAATTTTAGAACACTAAAGCTGCTATTGTGACTTAACTATTAAACTTTATTGTAGGTAATAATGAGTACTTTAATCATGTAGTACTTAATTTTTATTTATCATAAATAGTTTTCTCAGCGCACGTCAAATAATGTTTTTTTTTTTTAATGTTGTAGCCTGTGTTACTTGAGAATAATGTAGCTTTCCATAAGTGATAGAATTATTAAAATCAGTCGAGTAGTTTCGGAGCTTATTCGGTACAAACAAACAAAAAATCTTTCCTCTTTATAATATTATTATATATAAAGAGCAAAGATTTTTTTGTTTGTTTGTATCGTGATCTATACCAATATTGGTATCACGACTGTATTCCTAATGTAGGCAGAGGTGTATGTCTAGAACACCGAATTTCTGCTACAGACAAGGCACAAGAGGTAAGTGAGGGTAATGCAAAATCCAAGGACCACACTTTAACTAAGGATTTTAACTAAGAATAGGTCACAGTTTCAGAATCTGAATTTTGCCGCTCACCTTATCGTCCAATTTTTAATTTTTCGCCCCTTTTTAATCATACTTAAAGAAAATTGTTGGAATACATAGTATGGAGCCATATTAACGATTGTTTTAATTTTATTTTATAATAAAACTGATAATAATACTTAGAAACGCATTACACAAATCCAGAGTAAATAATGTTACGTAGTTGATAAATGTTTCTTAAAAAGTACACATAATTAATGCAATCGTGACTAAACAATCCTTGCGAGAATACCTAATTCAGTACCTTCATATATTTTATCAAGTACCTAAATACTCCACAAATCCATCTACACAAAACAGTTGTATTCAAAAGAGACAAGTCTCCTTTGTGTCATGCAGCTATAAGCATTGATAATGGAAGCCCCTGAGCTTTATGTATTGTGCTTAAGTTACTCAAAGTTGACCACTCGTGTAAGTAAGTACCCATTTAAGGATTAACAACTTCTTTGGTGTATCTTTTTGTGAAAAAAAATAAGTACGTACCTAATGGATGCTTAAGAAGATACTTATTTATGGGGCCCGTCGTATATGTGTGTATTGGGCTAGATCTTATCTTATAATTATCTTAAAATAAGTATGGCAAAAAAAATCTTCCTAGAAAGGACAAAAGTTTATTAAAATAATTCCTTTGATTCAAATACATATTAGGTAATATTTACAAGGGTTAAAATTAAAATTGAGCCGTTATATATCTTATCTTAACAAAGATTTAAAGAACGAAAACTGACGTGTTTCAAATCTGAAGTTAATCATAAAAAAATATTGTTTTACCATAACTCCCGGTTTTGTTAAATAAGTAGTAACTTAGCATTCCACAGGAACCGTGAGATTTTTGGGATAAAACTCAGCTTGTAAAGTAACTGTGTTATTTACACGGATATGTATAGACAAAATAGTATTACATTCACACAGTTAATAACTTTATAAACACATGTTCAGACTGCTGCCCGTAAAAGAGAATTGCCTCTGTCGACAAGTTTTGAAGGTGAGTGACACTTCATTACCCGCCATTGTTCATCCAGACGCCATATTGCTCGATACGCATCACTGAAACCAAAGAGTAAATAGAAAATGGAGATTTAAAAAAGAGTGTTTATTTCATTCTTTTGTTTTTTCATTGAATTGTGGCAACGTGGAGGTTATATGATTATGCCTAATGATGAATTAAAATTATGTAAAAATAAGTTTAGTGTACAGATAAAGTAAGATTACTTAGATTTTGGTTCATCTCATCTTTCGTGCTTGATGAAAAGATAATTTCGAAGTTTTTTTTTATTAAAACAACATCTTTATATATTTTTACCTGACTGCGCTCGTTCAATATCAATTAGTAATTCTCAAAAACTCTATTTTAGAAAGAAAACCTGTCAAACTTTCGCATTAAAGCAGGTTACGTTCTATAAAAGTAATTCAATTTGCACACGTTTACTCTTATATATCAAGTTTCCACACAAAATCTAATGGTGTTTAATTGGTTTATTACAATCATACTAATCAATTTATTATTTTCTAGAGCATCCCTTCGGTAGAATATTAAGTAGTTAGTTACATTGTCATAGTTATATGCACTCATTTCCTTTCTATTTAGTTTTGCTTATAATAAAAAATAACCATAAAAATACTATTAAATTATATAATTGCAATTTTCCAGACGTGTTACATTTTCATGACAACCATTACATTAACACACACTTAAATTTTAGTTTATTATCATTCAAGTATTATAAGTAACTTTTGGCACTTAGACATAGAATTCAATAGATAAGATATTTTTTTAGAACCTATGTCTATGTGGGTTGTTTAAAATTCATACCTACTTACCACATTTTTTTAATAAATAGCTCATGTTCGAATTTCAAATAATTTGATACATCTACCCACTTTTATTGAAACTAATTACTACTCAAAACAAAATTGGAACTCTTCAATCCAAATTCAAAAACAGAAAATTGCATTTTTTTTAAATATTTTATACTGTCTGAGAAAAGAGATTTTAAAGTAAAATTATAAATAAATGAGCACGTTACTATGATTGGTTTGCCTGTATGTCTGTCTGTCTATCCTAACACTAACGCTTATGTTTGCACTCTGCACTCCTAGGAGGGCATAGAGGTAAGTCCTCACGCTGCGTTTATACGCTGGCCCACACTCGCCCCAAATGGTATCCATTATGCCATAGGAACCATAGGCACAGATAAGCACAGAGTCAATTTTGAAAACTTTCTATTCAAAACGAGCTTGTCAGTTAATGTGGCAGGTTTTTCATACAAATTGTTGGCTTATAACGATTCTGACATGGTGACTCTAATCGCTGCTGAAGCGGGGTTTTCGTATTCTATGTTATGAACCTACTTGGCTGATTTTCAAAAAAAAATTTGATTAATTTAAGCAATCGGCATTGTTCAGTACATGTTGGGCTTTTTTGTAGGCCAGCGTTTAAATGTGACGTCACTTATTTTTACTGACTAGTTACACGAAATCAAATTGTGAACAGTAAAATTGACTGCTTTTATAAAAAAAAAAAAAAATATTTTCACTTTATAGTGTTTTTATTTGGAAGTCGGTTGTATTTTTTGTAAAAAGTTTATTTTTATTTGTTCACTTTTTAGTTGTGGTACTCGTACATAATGGACCAGTTCTATAGGCTAGGTACCTATAATGCCCAAAGTGAAGCCAGAATTGTTTTTTCCAAAAACATGAAACTTAAATAAAACCGGTGGAATGAGAATATACCAGGGTTAGCTGTTCACACCTGCGTACCTTCTTTAGAGCGTACTAGTGTGATGTTATGTTATGTAATGGTAAAAACAATAAACAGACATGCAATTGCAGCTATCCCGAGTAATTTGACGTCATTTATTGAAGAGTTCTGTTGTATATCTCCAAAGTTATTCATCAGATCTTGATGAAATTTAAATGGGACCACATGACAAGCACCAGCTTTCAAATAAAAAAAGAATCAACGAAATCGGTTCACCCAGTAAAAACTTTTGAGGTAACAAACATAAAAAAAAAATACAGTGGAATTGATAACCTCCTCTTTTTTGGAAAGTCGGTTAAATAGTTTGTCTGAATTATGTGTCTATTTATTTAAAAATATTTTTTTTTAATTCTATGGTATTGCATCGCGAAATGATTTAGATTTTTTTTTTATATTATTGAAATATTTTCTTTTACTTTGACTATAATATTTCCCAGAATTTATTTTGGCACATACTTATTAGTACCCGCTTTCGTGACATTTTTTAAATAAAATAAATCAGAATTTTTTTTTAATGGCGCCCAACACGGGTCATGTTTGACATTAAGTTATTTTTCAGACGTTTGACACTAAAATGTTATTTATGTTATCAGGGCGCAAAAAAACTTACGAAGGACGATATTGAAAGGGTCTTCTCTTTGTACGATAGGGTAAGTATTATTATTCGTTTGCAATGGTATTTTTGGGACACTTATTCTTTTTATAGAAAACCTGTTACAGAAAGTGGGCGACGAAAATAGAAAAATTGAAGATATTTGTAGAGGGCATTATGTCTTATTGAAAAAGGATAACTATGCGAGTATCTATCACATCTCTATTATATATAAAGCTTATGATTTTTCCTGTTTGGCTATATTTGAATATGTCGCCTGTTGAAGGATTAGGCAGAGATTTACCTACCATAGACCACACTTCGACGGTTATGCTGAAGATTCATTTTAATAATAAAAGTTGAGTCTATGGCCATCCACTAGCCACAAAACTAGACTCTGAGCCACTACTACTACTGACTACTAATACTATCGCTACTGAGAAATTCCGGATTAACAACCTAATATTTGGCCCAACTAGTTAATCGATCTAAGAACTTCATGCTTAACTTTAAAGCTTGCGATGAACGACAGTTTCTATATTTCTTGTACAATAATAATTTATTTTTTTACTAAACTAATCTTTGGTGAGTTTTTTTTTACCGATTTTACCGTTTTCTTCATTAGAAAACCTTTCCAAAAAGGTTTTTGTTTATGTTCACCGATTTCACCGTCAATTGTGGACGGTTTTTTTCTTTTTTTTTTAATGTTATATTCCCAAAGTGGTCCTTTTTTAATTTGGTGAAGATCTGATGAACAACATAAGTGATATGGAACAGAACTCATTAAAAAATAACAGCAAATATCTCGGGATTGCTGCAATCGCATGTCTGTTTATTGTTTACATCATTTCATAACATCACGTCGGTACGCTCTAAAGGGGTACGCAGATGTGAACGTTAAACCCTGGTACACTCTTATTTTACCGGTTATGTTGTATCACAGATAATATAATACTAGCATACTAGCATAGTTGTATGTTATTCCGGTTATCTATTCTAGGATAACATTGGGAATTGTAGGTACCTTACTATAGAACTTGCCCATTATGTACACAACTAAAAAGTGTAAAACAAAAACCTTTACCAACAAATACTACTGACTGCCAAAAAAAACACTTTGAAGTGAAAAATAACTTCAATTCGCCAGTCGGTGTTCTTGTTTTCGTTTCTTCTTTTTTTGACACCGACTTCCGAAATTGAAGTTATTTTCACTTTGTAATGAAACTCGTCTTAAAAATCAGAACTCACTTTTACATTTCAACAGTGGAACTTTCGAAAAGTCGTATTTTTAACTTTGAAATCACAGAAAGAAGAAACTAACTCAATTTAAGTTATCTAACGAATCGATTCACTCTGTTCCAGGATAACAATGGCTCGATCGAAAACGAAGAACTCCGGGGATTTCTCAAGGATTTATTAGAATTAGTTAAAAAGGTTAGTGTTTTTGTTACAAACTTTTTATTCAAGCTTTTGAATTTGAAAAAGGACATTGCTTTAAACTTTTGAATGAAGAATAGGAAAAAAAGAAAGGTCTAATTTTTTTTTATTAATAATATGTTTTTGTAAATTGCCTCTAATTGACACTCGAAACTGTAGATTCGATGCTCTTATATTTGCGAGAAACTCCTTCACTTTTATAAAGTACCTACCTGCGAAGTTTTACATAGCGTCTTAATAACGAAAAATTGTGCAAAATACATTGATAAGTGCCTATCGAGTCATCTGGTGAGTAGCGAAGTGAACGAAGGTTCTAAAATGTTCTTAACCGGTCGAATCGACACTACTAGGTAACCCGCGAAGGCAGCAAGCGAGCAGTGCAAACGTTTGTGGTGCTAATCAAGCAGACTATGGCCTGTCAGTGTGTTTTCGACCTAAACTGTTCCTCGCTTGTTTTACTCGTCTATCATTTAGTTTTAAATAATATTTAAAAGGCATTTTTTTTAATAAACCCAATGTATATTTTTCAGGATTACGACGCTCAAGACCTACTAGAGTTCGAAGAAACGATTCTCCAAGGCGTCGAATACAGCAGTGAAGGCAAAATAAGCAGAAAACAACTGACGATGATACTCCTGGCCCTCGCCAAGCACCATCAAGAAGAAGAACCAGCTACTCCATAATTGTTTCCGAAAGCAACCGCCACTCCGTCCCAATATCCGAACGAATTTCTAGCGTCGCGACGTTTTGTCACATTTGACGCCATCTTGGTATTCGAAATATGAATTTGAAACGCAACAAGCGCAGAAACTTTTTTCCTTTTTCTTCTTAAGGATTGTTTTCTAGAACTTTGTATGGCGTTGAATGTTTCAAAACCATCTTTAAGGGCTGGGAATAAATATTCGTAATATTAAAGTGTATTTATATATATTATATTGACGACTACATTTAGTTTCTATTACAAAATAGTTAGACCCAAGAATTGAGATTGTGGCTTAGATTTATTTTTATTGGAAAACAAAAACCTAATTAAGTCAATAATCAAGCACAAATTTAGCGGTACCTAATCAGTATTTCTACCTTTTCAATGTTTTCTATATACCACCAAATATACGAGTAATATTGTTTTTTCTTAAATAAATTCGTTACAAAGGATGTAAGAGGTAAGACCACAATCTCTTAACATTATAAGGGCCTGTTTCACGATGTTTTGAACAGCCCACGACTTACTGAATAAATTAAATATGAATAAACAGATTTTGTATGCAATTATCTGCCCAGTAACGGGAACTTAATCTTAGTTGGTGAAACAGGCCCCATATTACGTGGCCTTATATTCCAAGTCATGTCTTCCAAAACCGACATAACCTTGAATCACCAAATTGACAGTTATAGCTTACTACTTATTGACATTAATCGAGGATTTTTTGGTTGTCATGGCGACTGAGTTAAGTGGAGATCCTTAACCGGTTCTGTGCCGTAGTTACCAAAACAATTGGATCCTCGTTTGAGGCACTCAAGTGGTTAAAAATGACTTGGAATATATGCGCCTTAATATGATATACAACACATGTATTACTCACAATTTGATAACACCAAATCGTATTTTTAATAAAAACACTCTTGTATTTGTTTTTTGTATTCGTAATTTTTTAATATTATTTTATTACACGATCACCTATCCATTGAGGCTTAAAATTAAAAAGCCTCAATACCATTGTCAGTCACAGCATTCATTTGTACCTATCCAGGTTTTGCCTAGACTGCTTATGATAAATATTTCGTCAACTAACCGAGGTATGAGGAACCTATCCATCAATCGGCGAGTAAAAAGTATTTTTATTAGCCCCCTCTCTCCACGGGGCCTTTGCCGCAAGACACTACTTGTGTCTGTCTAAAGACGGGAAGACACTTACGTGTCGTGGCGTGGCGCGGAATCCACCAATCAAACGACTCTGTTCCAGCCTACGTCAAAACACAACGAGTTTTGTGGCTAATCAACCGCGTCAGAAGACGCCAGGCCACGTCACGTAAGTGTGTTTCCATCTTAAAGTGGTGACATGGCATCAGAAAATTTTTTCATCGCCTTTTATAATCCCCGGCAAGTATCTTGGCTAGGTTTTGGCGTAGGGGGGAGAAGTTCGCACTTATTGCGCGAACTGACCAACCACCATATAGAGCGAACGGAACGTGGACGCGACACGATTGGTCAGTCGATTCTTGTGTCAACTGACCAACCAATTGCGCTAAAAAACGACTTCTTCGCATCTAACAACTCTTGCCAACTTACGTGCCGGGGATTATAAACGGCGTCTAGAAGCTGAATAGTAGTAATAGGAAGTTTAATCAATTTGATTAAACTGCTGTTATATTGCTATAAATAAAAAAAACATAAAATGGCAATCGAACAAATTATATATACGATAGTTAGTCGAGCTATATCAGCTCGGTTAATTATTTTATAACTAAGAGCTTAAAATATAATTGCCTAATATTTTTCAAAGCTGTGTTTTTCAATTAATGACACGGAAAATTGTGCAAATAGTTAATTAAATAGAATATTATATACATGATCATCACAAAGCCAAATCGTATGCCAAATATTTTTAACCTAGCTATTTGATCGTCTCTTGGTTGAAATGAGAATTTGATACAATTAGCCCGTCCTGTAAGGGTCTATATGAGCCTGTAAGAGTAGAAGTATTTTGAATTTGGAATAAAATCATCAGTGAAATCGATTTAAAACTGTTATCTATTTATTAAATTTTACGTCATTCAAACATCGTCTTGCAAGTCAATTTATACACTGTAAGGCATTTACCTATCTCTAGGGTAAAATGCTAAAAATAAGTTGGTTGATTAGAAACAGGCTATCTAGCTTGCTGCAATATATCCAGCATTTTATCAAACTAAAAAAATGCTTCTAAAAAACTATCTTATTCATTTTTACCAAGAGGTCCTTTGAAAATATTTTCATAAACCATTTTATGATGAAAAAGTAGTTAACATTACATCATTTTTAAAGATTATATTCTCGACTCTATCTATATGTACATATCATTCCAAATCACTAAACATTGGCACACTATTTTGGATAATACTGTTTCATTATTAAACATTGTACGCTACGCCGTTACGTACTACGTTGCTCGTAGCCTGCTACGCCGTAGGCCGTGCTACGCGCCAATATGGCGGAGAAATGTTTTGTCAACGCAAGTAGATGATTTTTATTGAATTGTAATAAGCACTCTTTTTCATTAAATTCTCTGAACAATTTAGCATCTGTGAAGCAGATTCTTAATTCAAATTCTCTGTAGAGAATTTTGCATATTAAAACCGTTCAGAGACTTTTATAAATAAGTCTGAAAGTATAAACAAAGCTCAGATTCTTTTTGTTAAAAAACCTTATCTGAGATATTAAAACGTTCGTTAAGAAAATCTTAGTCCCTGTAATTATTACGAGTACGTCAAATTTTATGGCAAAATCTTTGTAAATCGTATCAGATTGGGTAATTAAAAGATTGGCAATGGGAAATTTGCGAATAGTAAAAGCGAAAAGTCCTCATAGAGAATTTAAAATCGCCTGTTTCACTGTCAATGTCGGAAGTGCATGAAAGGTCATTGCCACGTTGAATGGTAATGCTGATTATTTGGGGAAAATTCTTTAGACCAGCCCTAATGTGTCTTGCAAACACGATAAACCGCTTGTAAAAACAAAAGGTCATGAGAGGTACATGACATTTACCTATCTCACGAACTATCCGAATCATTACCAAAATCACACACTAATATCACTTGTAAAAAAGCCTAAAAACAATGTTAATTAAATATTTGAGTCGCTATATAAAATGACATAGGTATCAATGTCATTTTACATAGCGACTCAAATATGTCACAAAAATATATGTGGCCTATCATTAAGGAAATACTGTTACCCTTTATCTTTCTAGTCTATACCTAATCTATACAAACCTTATCTTTCGTCCATCCATTGTAAAAAAAATACGTACTCTATGAAAAAAATGGCTGTTGCAAATTCAACTCATTAGATTTATCAATGTAGCTTTAAAAACGTCCCCTTAGATTTTTCTCTGAATGTCTTCGCTTGATGATGCTTAGATAGGCAGCTATTTAAATTGTGATACTAAAAGACGGCATTTAAACATCTCGGTGTAACATTCGCTTTTTTAATCCTGGCAATAATAAAAACCAGTCAAAAAAAAATTTTCAAAGATTATTTTTCTTTCTTTTTAACTGTTTTGGGTTCTCGTATTTACAGTCAAAATATGTAACTCACATGCGTTGACAATTTTTATGGTATTTTTTTGTTTTTTGTTGTATAATAAAAGTAGACGTAATAAAAAAATAAAATAAAAACTTGATGTTTCACATAAGTATTGTTTTGTATTGTTACGAATAATAATGTGATGTTAATTAGTATTTTGTATAAAAAGGACTTGAATAACTAGAAAAATTAAAAATAAAACTTACGCTAAGAGATGGAAGAAAAAAAGAAAAGTATCAAGTTATATTTTTAATTTTTCTAGTCCGAGCTTAAATCGATGTTAAATATAAATGAGTATAATGTAGTTATTGTTAAACCCTGATTGTGTGTAGCGGCCTTCTGTGTATTATTTTTAAATGTTAATTATATGTACGGACGATGGGCAAAAGAGATAAGATGGCTATGAGGAGACAAATTTGTGTACCTAACATGCATGAATGTTTACAAATGCCTCAGGATTAGCTGATATTGGCTAATTATGTCTATATACTCTCGTTACTCGCGTATGAACAAAACTGGCACCTTGTTACAACAAAAACAATTTTTGTGTAACAGTGAGAGTCCACCTGCATGCTTATCTCTTTTGCCGTTTGTACTTATACGTACTTACTTCTTTTATATTAACAAAACATTATCTAATAAATATGTGTTGTGATGGTATAACGTTAGCTTTAAATATCTACCAATGAGTTATCTATGTATATCTTACGCACAATGAAACATCGCTCAACTCAAGTATTCCCTTACTTTTCGCGCCAAAACACATCATAGATATATTTTCCTAATTGCAGAAACAAAATGTTTTTATTAAGAAAGCCTTGATTTCTTCTTCATGTGGCAGAATGGTATATTTGATGTTTCATTGTACTTCTTATTCAAAGCAAACTTAATCAATCTCTCTGAATCAATGTTATTAAAAATAACTCAAAAGATATCTGGAAGCTGTGGTAGTGGTCGTGGTTTTAATTGGACATACCTAGTTAAAAAGGAATGCTCTTCAAAGCAAGATGTATTTGCCATGGACCAAGTGATTAAACAGAGCACTCTGTATAATGCCCGGGCATTATCAACCTAGTCAAGTCAACAGGGCACTGTAATGAATATTGATTTAAATTTCTTAATTTATCACATCGTGTGGTCATTATCAATATTGCTACAATGTCAACATTAAAATAATAAAACCACATAGTTTTATTACCCGGCCCGAAATGTGATGGTGGGCCTTATTTAGTAAGCCCGGTCATTTGAATTATTTCAATAGTTTATATTATATTGCCTACTCATACTGGGCATTTTTCAAATTGCCCGTTCATGATGAATAATGCCGTACTAATCACTTGGTCCATAACATACACATTACATTTAATAAACAGCATAGATAGTGTCTATGGACATTTTGTTACCAACTCAAGAAAAATACACGAACCACTAATTTACATTCAGATTTTGAACTAACTCGGCACTTTTTTTTTGTAATTCACAATGTAACGTATACAATATTCATGTCTCATTTAAAAATAATGTTAAAATCTTGACGATAAAAACGGCTACCTAATATTCCTTCGCCTGGCACTAAGTGTTAAATGTAAGGTTGGAATACGATGATGTTTGTTATAAAATGTTTATATTTGTAAATCTGCCGTTTCTTTTAATATCCTATTCCCCACTAAGCATGGCCACTTATGCAGATGCATATAACACAGTCAAAACAACTTTGTGCACAACGACTGTTATCGACCCCACTCCCGTTCGCGTCATGAGCCAATAGTGAGAGACGACCGTCACAGTGACAAGACAGCGCCAAGTGCACAGCTTTTACAAGCTTTTAGTATTGGTTGTTATAACCTCTAGAAGATAACTAGTAAAATCACACGCGCTTGAACATATAATAATAAGAGTAATCTAGGCTATAATTGCTGATTCAGCAGTGCTAACTTGAAGGAGGAAAATACGCAGATGAGACGAAAGGCAATGCATAAAGTTCAATTTACTAATTATGCCACATACCTTTGAAACAGCGACTCCCATGCAGATGCAGATGGATATCACATTCGGGCAGTTCAGCTCACAGACTAGATACACTATGCTAGCCACAACACAGTAGGTCTAGGCAATACAGATGACACCTTCATGTAGGATCAATTAAGAGGTTTGGGCGAGATGATGCGTGATGATGGACGCGTACGCCGGTAGTCCGGCAGCAGCGTGTTGACGGTGGCGCCACTGCGCGGGATATACCAAACCAACGATATGTGACTCTTATTTAATAAATTGGCACTATTAAACCAATGCCTCTCAATCGCCCTATGGGGGTGTTATAAAATATAAGAACTATAAATTAGGAAGCGTAACCATGTATGTATGTATATAAGTGTGTTCGGGTCAAATCTTGCAACTGAATTTTAAAGCAGCTATCCTCCACCGGTTACGATGATATTTTGCATACACCTTTAGTTTGGATGACAATGCATGGTTAGCTAAATCCAATATGCGCAGTCGTACCTACTAGTTAATTTTATGTTCGTGACTATCGCCAGACCCCGACCCCAATCGCTTCCATATTTGGTAAATAATTACTCAATTAGTACAAATTAGTACTCCAACAACAAAATTGGTACCTTAGTAGTTTTTGACAAAATGGACTTCTAAGGTCCTGCGGTTGTCACGCTACATTCAGCAGGATCACCACGAGCGCCGAAAAAGGGGGCATACTACAGCTATTCTAAGTATGCAAATAATTACTACCCATAAATATGACTCATTTTGTAAAAAAACAGAACTGAAACACTTGTATTTACCGAGAAATCAACGATGATAACTTTCGCTCGCTCGTTCAGCAGGACCACGACCTTGAATGGTGATTCCAAGTTTGAGGAGCCTGTCGCTTTCCTCGATCCTACATAGAAAATTACTAACCTGCAAGATTTAATAAATTCACACCTAGTACTCCAGTAGTTTACGAGATATACCATGCCATTGGTGGGGTGGCGGTAGTCACAGTAGGTATTAAATTTTTATTTCAAGATTTCCAAGAAACTTTGTGACTTCTTTTCAAATTAATACAAAAATTACTACCCAGAAGTTAATACGTTAAGTGTTAACAATTGTTATTAACTAAGTTACTACCTAGAAGTTATAGCCGCCAAAAATTCAGATACCTAAGTGTTGTATTTTAAGAGAAATTACTTTTCCATACTAAATCTTCGCGTATAATATAATTATAGCTTCGCACCGTGAGGCCAGCAACTTTCAAAAGGTTTTGGAAGGCTACTAAAAAGTTCGATGTTGGCCCTGGCCTTCATGTGAGTGGTCCTCACATGGCTAAGGTACTCGCTATGTTCTATTTATGTGTCACTCGTACTTTCCCTGTGATCTCATACGAACTATTGTTGTGCCTATTATTAAAAATAAAACGGGTGACGTTGCTGATAAGTGTAACTATCGACCCATCTCTGAATGAATGAAATTTTTTATTTGCTAAATCTAAATATACAGATTAGATGTTGTTTTTTTGTAGAACAGTCCCGATACATTTTGCCTCACGGCATGCAAAATTGTTTATTTTAATGTAATTACAGACACCAATATTTTTAAAGCAGTAAAACTTAGAATGACTCATTACATAATACAGTAAAGAACACTAAGGTTATCATTACAAAAATCGCAATTTATTAAAAAGATGCATATTATATTTTACAAAAACAGCCATTTCAATAATAAAGGACTCAATACAGGGCCCTGTGGTACGCCATATCTAATAAGTCTATGCTCCGATAAGTATTTTTGCTCACGCTTAGTTTAAAAAAAAAAATGAAATTCTGTGTACTGTTTTCGGTTGCTGAGATATGTTCTTAAGAGATTATTCATATTTCCTCTGATACCTATGACGTTTAGCTTTTCTTACAGACTTTCATGGTCAACACAGTCGAAGGCCCTCGTCATATCAGTTGAAATTACGCAAACTGGTTTTTTTTGCCATCGACGTTTCTTATTATCATATTCACTAAATCGTAAACGACCGTATTAATATCCTTATTTTTTCTAAAACCCTTTTGTTCTATACTCAAAATATCATATATAGATAAGAATTTATTTATCGCGTCACAAATAATTTTTGCTATAACTTATGAAAAAATTGTGATTAAATTCGCCTACAATTTGCCAAATCTTCTTTAGTTTTTTTTTTTTATACTGGCTTAATAATAACGGTTTTTAACTTGTTTGGAAATACCCCGGAACTGATACACAAATTTAGTACGTGACTAATATGCAAAGCAATGTCACTCGAAACAAATTTTACGCCCTCAGTTGAAATGCCATCGTAGCCAGTACTGAGTTTATTTTTTAGAGAATGTATCGCTCTCATAACATCATGAGGTAATATTGGATGCATAAACATCGAGTAATCTCTCGGTGTCCGATAATTGGATTTCGGATCATTCGGGTCGGAATGTCCAATAACTTTAAAATTAATTTTAATTAAATGAGGCTTTGCCTATCCACGAACAGATTTTATCCCTAATTTTGAACCACGTCGACCGTCGAACATGTTCAGAAATAAATTGGCCGTGTGGGCAGTGACTGAGCTTATCTGAGTATGTCGAAACGTTTGCAAGTTTTAATTGAATATAAATAGCTTTAGAAGTACTTTATATGGCAATCAGACGAACTTCAATACTGTTATATAACACTAGCTGACCCCCGCGGCTTCGCTCCCGTCTACTGGCTATCGACCCACCTATCACCTAGTTATCTACCCTATCTAGGTACCCTACCTACCTACCCACCCACCTAACTTACCTACCTACCAACCTACTCACATGCCCTACATACCTACATACCTATCCTATCCTACATACCCTACCCAGCCTTCCTACCCACCTACCCTACCCTACCTACCCACCTACCCTAACTTCCCTACACTACCTTCTTACCTACCAATTTTTTTCAAAATTTTAAACTATTTATCTGAATAAGTTTTTTTTTTTTAAGCATTGCCTCGCACTGGGAATTTCTTCCTATATCGTGGGTGTGTTTACAAACATATAAACTCACATACACAACACCCAGAGCCGTAACAGCTATCTGTAGGTCATACAAATATTTGCTCCGTGCGGGAATCGAACCCGCGACACGCAGCGTAGCAGTCAATCGCTCAACCACTGCGCAAACCATGCGCCCAAAATTAATACTACAATACGAATGTAACCAACTTTTGCTTCTGCCGGCGATAATAAATAAATTTTAGAACACTAATTGTGAATAATAAAATTGACTGCTTTTATAAAATAGTTTGTCTGAAATGTGTCTATTCATTTAAAAGTATTTTTTTTTAAATATTTTGGTGTTGCATCGCGAAATGATCTAGAATTTTTTGATTTTTTGAAATATTTTCTTTTACTTGGACTATAATATTTGCCAGACTTTATTTTGGCACATACTATATTATTAACCGCTTTCGTGACATTTTGTATATAAAAGAAACCAGAAACATTTTTTGAATGGCGCCCAACACGGGTCATGACTTTAGTTAATTTTTAGACGTTTGACACTAATACAAATGTTATTTATGTTATCAGGGCGCAACAAAACTTACGAAGGACGATATTGAAAGGGTCTTCTCTTTGTACGATAGGGTAAGTATTTTTATTCGTTTGTAAAGGTACTTTTGGGACACTTATCCTTTTTATAGAAATCCTGTTATAGAAAGTGGGCGACGAAAATAGAAAAAAATGAAGGTATTTGTAGAGGGCATTATGTCTTATTGAAAAAGGATAACTATGCGAGTATCTATCACATCTCTATTATGTATAAAGCTTATGATTTTTCCTGTTTGGCTACATTTGAATATGTCGCCTGTTGAAGGATTAGGCAGAGATTTACCTACCATAGACCACACTTCGACGGTTATGCTGAAGATCCATTTTAATAATAAAAGTTGAGTCTATGGCCATCCACTGGCCACAAAACTAGACTCTGATCCACTACTACTACTGACTACTAATACTATCGCTACTGATAAATTCCCGATTAACAACCTAATATTTGGTCCAACTAGTTAATCGATCTAAGAACTTCATGCTTAACTTTAAAGCTTGCGATGAACGACAGTTCTATATTTCTTGTACAATAATAATTTATTTTTTTACTAAACAAATCTTTGTTTTTCATCAAAAAACCTTTCCGAAAAGGTTTTTTGTTTATGTTCACTGATTTCGCCGTCAATTGTGGACCGTTTTCCTTTTTTTTTAATTGTTATGTTCCCAAATTGGTCCTTTTTTAATTTGTTGAAGATCTGATGAACCACATCGGCGATATGGAACAGAACTCTTTAAAAAATAACAGCAAATATCTCGGGATTGCTGCAATCGCATATCTGTTTATTGTTTACATCATTTCATAACATCTAGCCGGTACGCTCTAAAGGGGTGAGAGTGTACCAGGGTTTACAGTTCACATCTGCGTAAGATGTGAACTGTAAACCCTGGTACACTCTCATTTCACCGGTTATGTTGTATGTTATTCTGGTTATCTATTCTAGGATAACATTGGGAATTGTAGGCACCTTACTATAGAACTTGCCCATTATGTACACAACTAAAAAGTGTAAAACAAAAACTTTTTACCAACAAATACTACCAACTTCCAAGCAAAAACACTAAAAAGTGAAAAAAAATGAAGTGAAAAATAACTTCAATTTCGGCAGTCGGTGTTCTTGTTTTCGCTTCTTTTTTTTTGACACCGACTTCCGAAATTGAAGCTATTTTTCACTTTGTAATGAAACTCGTCTTAAAAATCAGAACTCACTTTTAACTTTGAAATCACAGAAAGAAGAAACTAACTCAATTTAAGTTATCTAACGAATCGATTCACTCTGTTCCAGGATAACAATGGCTCGATCGAAAACGAAGAACTCCGGGGATTTCTCAAGGATTTATTAGAATTAGTTAAAAAGGTTAGTGTTTTTGTTACAAACTTTTTATTTAAGCATTTGAATTTGAAAATGGACTGTGTTTTAAACTTTTGAATGAAGAATAGGAAAAAAAGAAAGGTCTAATTTTTTTTTATTATTAATATTTTTTTGGAAATTGCCTCTAATTGACACTTGAAACTGTAGATTCGATGCTCTTATATTTGCTAGAAACCTCTTTACTTTTATAAAGTACCTACCTGCGAAGTTTTACATAGCGTCTTAATAACGAAAAATTGTGCAAAATACATTGATAAGTGCCTATCGAATCATCTGGTGAGTAGCGAAGTGAACGAAGGTTCCAAAATGTTCTTAACCGGTCGAATCGACACTATTAGGTAACTCGCGAAGGCAGGAAGCGAGCAGTGCAAACGTTTGTGGTGCTAATCAAGCAGACTATGGCCTGTCAGTGTGTTTTCGACCTAAACTGTTCCTCGCTTGTTTTACTCGTCTATCATTTAGTTTTAAATAATATTTAAAAGGCATTTTTTTTAATAAACCCAATGTATATTTTTCAGGATTACGACGCTCAAGACCTACTAGAGTTCGAAGAAACGATTCTCCAAGGCGTCGAATACAGGAGTGAAGGCAAAATAAGCAGAAAACAACTGACGATGATACTCCTGGCCCTCGCCAAGCACCATCAAGAAGAAGAACCAGCTACTCCATAATTGTTTCCGAAAGCAACCGCCACTCCGTCCCAATATCCGAACGAATTTCTAGCGTCGCGACGTTTTGTCACATTTGACGCCATCTTGGTATTCGAAATATGAATTTGAAACGCAAGAAGCGCAGAAACTTCTTTCCATTTTCTTCTTAAGGATTGTTTTCTAGAACTTTGTATGGCGTTGAATGTGTCAAAACCATTTTAAGGGCTGGGAATAAATATTCGTAATATTAAAGTGTATATATATATATTATAATGACGACTACATTTAGTTTCTATTACAAAATAGTTAGACCCAAGAATTGAGATTGTGGCTTAGATTTATTTTAATTGGAAAACAAAAACACCTAATTTAGTCAATAATCAAGCACAAATTTAGCGGTACCTAATTAGTATGCCTACCTTTTCAATGTTTTCTATATACCACCAAATATACGAGTAATATTGTTTTTTCTTAAATAAATTCGTTACAAAGGATGTAAGAGGTAAGACCACAATCTCTTAACATTATTAGGGCCTGTTTCACGATGTTTTGAACAGCCCACGACTTACTGAATAAATTAAATATAAATAAACAGATTTTGTATGCAATTATCTGCCCAGTAAGATAACTGGAACTTAATCTTAGTTGGTGAAACAGGCCCCATATTACGTGGCCTTATATTCCAAGTCATGTCCTCCAAAACCGACATAACCTTGAATCACCAAATTGACAGTTATAGCTTAAAACTTTTTGACATTAATCGAGGACTTTTTGGTTGTCATGGCAACCGAGTTAAGTGGAGATCCTTAACTGGTTCTGAGCCGTAATTACCAAAACAATTGGATCCACGTTTGAAGCACCCAAGGGGTTAAAAATGACTTGGAATACATGCGCCTTAATATAATATACAACACACTTATTTGACACATGTATTCCTCACAATTTGATAACACCAAATCGTATTTTTAATAAAAACACTTTTGTATTTGTTTTTTGTGTTTGTAATTTTTTTATATTATTTTATTACACGGTCACCTATCCATGGCTTAAAATTAAAAAGCCTCAATACCATTGTCAGTCACAGCATTCATTTGTTCTTATCCAGATTTTGCCTAGACTGCTTATGATAGATATTTCGTCAACTAACCGAGGTATGAGGAACCTATCCATCAATCGGCGAGATATAAGTATTTTTATTAGCCCCCTCTCTCCACGGGGCCTTTGCCGCAAGACGTGTCTGTCTAAAGACGGGAAGACACTTACGTGTCGTGGCGTGGCGCGGGATCCACCAATCAAACGACTCTGTTCCAGCCTACGTCAAAACGCAACGAGTTTTATAGCTAATCAACCGCGTCAGAAGACGCCAGGCCACGTCACGTAAGTGTGTTTCCATCTTAAAGTGGTGACATGGCATCAGAAAATTTTTTCATCGCCTTTTATAATCCCCGGCAAGTATCTTGGCTAGGTTTTGGCGTAGGGGGGGGCACTTATTGCGCGAACTGACCAACCACCATATAGAGCGAACGGAACGTGGACGCGACACGATTGGTCAGTCGATTCTTGTGTCAACTGACCAACCAATTGCGCTAAAAAACGACTTCTTCGCATCTAACAACTCTTGCCAACTTACGTGCCGGGATTATAAACGGCGTCTAGAAGCTGAATAGTCGGAGATTTGTGTTACGGAAGTTTAATCGATTTGATTAAACTGCTGTAATATTGCTATAAATAAAAAAAAAATATATTGCAGTCGAAAAAATTATATATACGATAGTTAGTCGAGCTGAATATCAGCTCGACTAATTATTTTATATCTAAGAGCTTAAAATATAATTGCCTAATATTTTTCAAAGCTGTGATTTTCAATTAATAACACGTAAAATAGAGTGCAAATATTTAATTAAATAGAATATTATATACATGATCATCACAAAGCCAAATCGTATGCCAAATATTTTTAAACCTAGCTATTTGATCGTCTCTTGGTTGAAATGAGAATTAGATACACTTAGCCCGTCTTGTAAGGGTCTATATGAGCCTGTAAGAGTAGAAGTATTTTGAATTTGGAATAAAATAGATTGATCTGTGAAATTGATTTAAAACTGTTATCAATTCAATTATACGTCATTCAAACATCGTCTTGCAAGTCAATTTATACACTTTAAGGCATTTACCTATCTCTAAGCTAAAATGCTAAAAATAAGTTGGTTGATTAGGAACAGGCTATCTAGCTTGCTGCAATATTTCCAGCATTATACAAAAATAAAAATTGCTTTAAAAAAAACTATCTTTTCATTTTTACCAAGAGGTCCTTTGAAAATATTTTCATAAAACCATTTTATGATGAAAAAGTAGTTAACATTACATCATGTTAAAAGATTATATTCTCGACTCTATCTATATGTACATATCATTCCAAATCACTAAACATTGGCACACTATTTTGGATAATACTGTTTCATTATTAAACATTGTACGCTACGCCGTTTGCTCGTAGCCTGCTACGCCGTAGGCCGTGCTACGCGCCAATATGGCGGAGAAATGTGTCAACGCAAGTAGATGATTTTTATTGAATTGTAATAAGCACTCTTTTTCATTAAATTCTCTGAACAATTTAGCATCTGTGAAGCAGATTCTTAATTCAAATTCTCTGTAGAGAATTTTGCATATTAAAACCGTTCAGAGACTTTTATAAATAAGTCTGAAAGTATAAACAAAGCTCAGATTCTTTTTGTTAAAAAACCTTATCTGAGATATTAAAACTTTCGTTAAGAAAATCTTAGTCCCTGTAATAATTACGAGTACGTCAAAATTTATATGTCAAAAAAATCGCCTGTTTCACTGTAAATGTTGGAAGTGCATGAAAGGCATCATTGCCACGTTGAATGGCAATGCTGATTCTTTGGGAAAAATTCTTTAGACCAGCCCACAAGTGTCTTGCAAACACGATAAACCGCTTGTAAAAATAATAGGTCATGAGAGTGACATGACATTTACCTATCTCACGAACTATCCGAATCATTATCAAACCACACACTAATATCACTTGTAAAAAAGCCTAAAAACAATGTTAGTTAAATATTTGAGTCGAAATCAAATAAATCAAATATTACACAAAAAAAAATGTGGCCTATCATTAAGGAAATACTGTTACCCTTTATCTTTCTAGTCTATACCTAATCTATACTAACCTTATCTTTCGTCCATCCATTGTAAAAAAAAATACGTACTCTATGAAAAAAATGGCTGTTGCAAATTCAACTCATTAGATTTATCAATGTAGCTTTAAAAACGTCCCCTTAGATTTGTCTCTGAATGTCTTCGCTTGATGATGCTTAGATAGGCAGCTAATTAAATTGTGATACTAAAAGACGGCATTTAAACATCTCGGTGTAACATTCGCTTTTTTAATCCTGGCAATAATAAAAACCAGTCAAAAAAAATAATTAAAAGATTCTTTTTCTTTCGTTTTAACTGTTTTGGGTTCTCGTATTTACTACGTCAAAATATGTAACTCACATGCGTTGAAAATTTTTATTGTATTTTTTATTTTTTGTTGTTTAATAAAAGTAGACGTAATAAAAAAAATAAAAAAAACTTGATGTTTCACATAAGTATTGTTTTGTATTGTAACGGATAATAATGTGATGTTAATTAGTATTTTGTATAAAAAGAACTTAAATAACTAGAAAAATTAAAAATAAAACTTACGCAAAGAGATGGAAGAAAAAAAGAAAAGTATCAAGTTATATTTTTAATTTTTCTAGTCCGAGCTTAAATCGATGTTAAATATAAATGAGTATAATGTAGTTATTGTTAAACCCTGATTGTGTGTAGCGGCCTTCTGTGTATTATTTTTAAATGTTAATTATATGTACGGACGATGGGCAAAAGAGATAAGATGGCTATGAGGAGACAAAATTGTTTACCTTGGTACACAAATTTGTCTCCATGTGTAGACCATGGTCTAACATACATGAATGTTTACAAATGCCTCAGGATTAGCTGATATTGGCTAATTATGTCTATATACTCTCGTTACTCGCGTATGGACAAAAATGGCACCTTGTTACAACAAAAACCATTTTTGTGTAACAGTGAGAGTCCACCTGCATGCTTACCTCTTTTGCCGTTTGTACTTATACGTACTTACTTCTTTTATATTAACAAAACATTATCTAATAAATATGTGTTGTGATGGTATAACGTTTAGCTTTAAATATCTACCAATGAGTTATCTATGTATATCTTACGCACAATGAAACATCGCTCAACTCAAGTATTCCCCTACTTTTCGCGCCAAAACACATCATA